>CM052700.1:67037695-67057983 GCA_028551405.1 Uromys caudimaculatus | reverse complement strand
TGCATTCTTCTACCTGTAGACCGCCAGTTGAACCAGCACCATTTGTTGAAAATGCTGTCTTTTTTCCACTGGTGGTTTTAGCTCCTTTGTCGAAAATCAAGTGTGTGGGTTCATTTCTGGGTCCTCAATTCTATTCCACTGATCTACCTGCCTGTCACTGTACCAATACCATGCAGTTTTATCACTACTGCTCTGTAGTACAGCTTGAGATCAGGGCTGCTGATTCCCCCAGAAGTTCTTTTGTTGTTAAGGATAGCTTTTGCTATCCTGGGTTTTTTGTTGTTCCAAATGAATTTGAGAATTGCTCTTTCTAAGTCTATGAAGAATTGAGTTGGAATTTTGATGGGGATTGTAGGTGCTTCTCAGCCCTATGATTTCCCTCAGTTGAAAATTCTCCGTTTAGCTCTGTTCCCCATTTTTTGATACGGCTATATGGTTCTCTGGAGTCTAACTTCTTGAGTTCTTTGTGTATATTGGATATTAGCCCTCTATCGGACTTAGGATTGGTAAAGATCTTTTCCCAATCTGATGGTTGCATTTTTGTCCTATTTACACTGTCCTTTGCCTTACAGAAGCATTGTAATTTCATGAGGTCCCATTTGTCGATTCTTGATCTTAGAGCATAAGCCATTGGTGTTTGTTCAGGAACTTCTCCCCTGTGCCCATGTATTTGAGACTTTTCCCCACTTTCTCTTCTATTAGGTTCAGTGTATCTGGTTTTAAGTAGAGGTCCTTGATTCACTTGTACTTGAGCTTTGTACAGGGAGATAGGAATGGACCACTTTGCATTCTTCTACATGTAGACTGCCAATTAAACCAGGGCCATTTGTTGAAAATGCTTTTTTCCACTGGGTGGTTTTAGCTCCTTTGTCAAAGATCAAGTCACCTTAAGTATGTGGGGTCATTTCTGGGTCTTCAATTCTATTCAATTGATCTACCTGCCTGTCACTGTCCCAATACCATGCAGGTTTTATCACTATTGCTCTGTCGTACAGCTTGAGGTCAGAGATGCTGATTCCCCCCAAAGTTCTTTTATTGTTGAGAATAGTTTTTGCTATCCTGGGTTTTTTGTTATTCCAAATGAATTTGAGAATTGCTCTTTTTAATTCCATGAAGAATTGAGTTGGAATTTTGAGGAGGATGGCATTGAATCTGTCAATTGCTCATAGCAGCATGGCCATCTTTACTATATTAATCCTACCAATCCATGAGCATGTCAGATCTTTCCATCTTCTGAGGACTTCTTCAATTTCTCTCTTCAGAGACTTGAAGTTCTTGTCATACAGATCTCTCACTTGTTTGATTAGAGTCACACCAAGATACTTTATATTGTTTGTGACTATTGTGAAGGGTGTCATTTCCCTAATTTCTTTCTCAGCCTGTTTATGCTTTGAGTATAGGAAGGCTACTGATTTGTTTGAGTTAATTTTATATCCGGCCACTTTGCTGAAGCTGTTTTTCAGCTGTAGCAGTTCTCTGTTGGAGTTTTTTGAGTCACTTAAGTATATGATCATATCATCTGCAAATAGTGATATTTTGATTTCTTCCTTTCAAATTTGTATCCATTTGACCTCCTTTTGTTGTCTAATTGCTCTAGCTAGGACTTCAAGTACTATATTGAATAGAAAGGGAGAGAGAGGACACCCTTCTCTAGTCCCTGATTTTAGTGGGATTGCTTCAACTTTCTCTCAATTTAGTTTGATGTTGGTTACTGGTTTGTTGTATATTGCTTTTACTATCTTTAGGTATGGGCCTTGAATTGCTGATCTTTCAAAGACTTTTATCATGAAGGGATCTTGAATTTTGTCAAATGCTTTTTCAGCATCTAATGAAACGACCATGTGGTTTTTTTTCTTTGAGTTTGTTTATGTAGTGGATTACATTGATCGATTTCTGGGTATTGAACCATCCCTGCATCCTTGGGATGAAGCCTTTTTGATCACGGTGAATGATCGTTTTGATGTGTTCTTGGATTCAGTTTCTGAGAATTTTATTGAGTATTTTTTCATTGATATTCATAAAGGAAATTGGTCTGAAGTTTTCTTTTATTGTTGGTTCTTTGTGAGGTTTTGGTATCAGTGTAACTGTGGCTTCATAGAATGAATTGGATAGTGTTCCTTCTATTTCTATTTTGTGGAATAGACTGAGGAGTATTGGTATTAGGTCTACTTTGAAGGTCTGATAGAATTCTGCACTAAACCCATCTGGTCCTGGGCTTGTTTTGGTTGGGAGACTTTTAATGACTGCTTCTATTCCTTTAGGGGTTATGGGGCTGGTTAGATGGTTTATCTGATCCTGACTTAACTTTGGTTTTCCATTTGTGTCTAGAAACTTGTCCATTTCATCCAGATTTTCCAATTTTGTTGAGTATAGGCTTTTGTACTAGCATCTGATAATTTTTTAAATTTCCTCAGAATCTATTGTTATATCTCTCTTTTCATTTCTAATTTTGTTAATTTTGATACTGTCTCTGGGCCCTCAGGTTAGTCTGGCTAAGGGTTTATCTATCTTGTTCATTTTCTCAGAGAACCAGCTTCTGGTTATTTTGTTTCTTTTTATAGTACTTTTAGTTTTTACTTGGTTGATGTAAGCCCTTAATTTGATTATTTCCTGCCTTCTACTCCTCTTGGGTGTATTAGCTTCTTTTTGTTCTAGAGCTTTCAGTTGTGCTGCTAAGCTGTTAGTATATGCTCTCTCCATTTTCTTTTTGGAGGCACTCAGAGCTATGAGTTTTCCTCTTAACACTGCTTTTATTGTGTTCCATAGATTTGGGTATGTTGTACTTTCATTTTCATTAAATTCTAGGAAGTCTTTAATTTCTTTCTTTATTTCTTCCTTGACCAAGGTATCACTGAGTAGAGCATTGTTCAGATTCCATGTATATGTGGGCTTTCTGTTGTTCTTGTTGCCATTGAAGACCAGCCTTTATCCTCAGTGATCTGATTGGAAGCATGGGATTATTTCAATATTCTTATATCTGTTGAAGTTTGTTTTGTCATCGATTATATGATCAGTTTTGGAAAAGGTATCATGAGGTGCTGAGAAGAAGGTATATTCTTTTGATTTAGGATGAAGTATTCTATAGATATCTGTTAAATCTAATTGTTTCATAACATCTGTTAGGTATCACTGTGTCTCTGTTCAGTTTGTATTTCCAAGATCTGTCCATTGATAAGAGTGGGGTGTTGAAGTCTCCCACTATTATTGTGTGAAGTGCAATGTGTGCTTTGAACTTTAGTAAAGTTTCTTTTATGAATGTGGGTGCCCTTGCATTTGTAGCACAGATGTTCTGAATTGAGAGTTCTTCTTGGTAGATTTTTGTTTTGATGTATATGAAGTTTCCTTCCTTATCTTTTTTATGACTTTTGGTTGAAAGTTGATTTTATCCCATATTAGAATGACTATTCTAGCCTGTTTCTTGGAACCATTTTTCTGGAAAATTTTTTTCCAGCCCTTTACTCTGAGGCAGTGTTTGCCTTCAACAGTGACGTGCATTTACTCTATGCACCAAAACGCTGGGTTCTGTTTATGTATCCTGTACGTTAGTCGATGTCTTTTTATTGGGGAATTGAGTCCTTTGGTGTTAAGAGATATTCAGGAATAGTGACTGTTGCTTTCTGTTATTTTTGATGTTATTTTTATGTTTGTGTGGCTATCTTCTTTTGGGTTGTGGAAAGAAGAATACTTTCTTGCTTTTTCTAAGGTGTAGTTTCTCTCCTTCTGTTGGCATTTTCCATTTATTGTCCTTTGTAGGGCTTGGTTTGTGGAAACATACTGTGCAAATTAGGTTTTGTCATAGAATATTTTGGTTTCACTATCTATGGTAATTAAGAGTTTTGCTGGGTACAGCAGCTGGCAGTTGTGTTCTCTTAGGGTCTGTTTGAGATCTGCCCAGGATCTTCTAGCTTTCTTAGTCTCTGGTGAGAAGTCTGGTGTATTTCTGATAGGTCTGCCTCTATATGTTACTTGACCTTTTGCCCCTACTGCTTTTAAAATTCTTTCCTTGTTTTGTCCATTTGGTGTTTTGACTATTATGTGATGGGATAAATTTCTTTTCTGGTCTAATCTATTTGAAGTTCTATAGACTTCTTTAATGTTTATGTTCATCTCTTTCTTTAGGTTAGGAAAGCTTTTTTCTATAATTGTGTTGAAAATATTTACTGGTCCTTTAAGTTGGGAATTTTCACTCTCTTCTATACTTATTATCCTCAGGTTCTGTCTTCTCATTGTATCCTGGATATCCTGGATGTTTTGGGTTAGGAGCTTTTTGCATTTTGCATTTTCTTTGACTGTTCTGTCAATGTTTTCTATGGTATCTTCTGCACCTGAGATTCTCTTTTATCTCTTGCATTCTGTTGGTGATGCTTGCATCTATGACTCCTTATCTCTTTCCTAGGTTTTCTAACTCCAGAGTTGTCTCCCTTTGTGATTTCTTTATTGTTTCTATTTCCATTTTTTGTTTCCTGAATGGTTTTGTTCATTTCTTTCACCTGATTGTGTTTTCCCGTAATTCTTTAATGGATTTTTGTGTTTCCTCTTTCGGGGCTTCTAGCTATTTACCTGTGTTCTCTTGTATTTCTTTAAGGGAGTTATTTATTTCCTTCTTAAAATCTTCTATCATCATCATGAGATGTGATTTTAAATCTGAGTCTTGCTTTTCTGGTGTGTTGGGGTATCCAGGGCTTTGGAGAGCTGAGTTCTGATGATGCCAAGTAGCCTTGGTTTCTGTTCCTTATGTTTTTGCCTTTGTCTTTTGCCATCTGGTTATCTCTGGTTTTAGCTGGTCTTGCTCTCTCTGACTGCAGCTTTTCCCTCCTGCAAGCTTCTGTGTCCATACCACTTAGAGACCACCTCTCTCTGACAGGAATCTGGGGTTGAAGAGCTGTGGTACAGGGTCAGCTCTGGGATACAGACAGAAACCAGAAGGATTGTGTCCCCAACTGTTCCTAGGTTTCTGTGTCCTGATGGCTCTGCACTGGTTCTCCTTGTTCCAGGAGTTTGAACAGAAGTGGTGGTCTTGCCTGTTCTCAGGTGTGGGATACCAGCTTTCTCCTGGTACTATTTGTGTATGGATCCCTGTGTCCTGGGGATTCCAGGTAGGTCCCTCTGAGCAGACAGACTTTTCCACACTCCTAGGAGGCTAGCTTTCTATCAGCACTATTTGTCTATGGAGCCATGGTGGCCCAAGCAGAGGTCTACTGCCAGAGATGGAAACCGGAATGCTCCTTCCCCCGGCTGTTCCTTAGTCCCTGTGTCCCAAGGATTCTGGATGAGTCCCATTCTAGCCAAATCTTCTCCTCCTTCTTCTTCTTCTTCCTCTTCTTCTTCTTCTCCTTCTTCTTCTTCTTCTTCTTCTTCTTCTTCTTCTTCTTCTTCTTCTTCTTCTTCTTCTTCTTCTTCTTCTTCTTCTTCCTCTTCTTCTTTTTTGTTTTGTTTTGAGACAGGGTTTCTCTGTGTAGCCCTGGCTGTCCTGGAACTCACTCTGTAGACCAGGCTGGCCTCAAACTCAGAAATCCACCTGCCTCTGTCTCCCAAGTGCTGGGCTTAAAAGCATGTGCCACCACTGCCTGGCTGGCCAAATCTTAATATTATCAGTTGAAGAGTCTCAAGTCATACGACCTAAATGAATCAGGTTTCCAGAAAGATTTGGATTACTAGAATTCTGCGGGTAATTTTAATATTTTTCTTCAGTCTTGTAAAACTGGAGCATAAGTTAACATAGCATAAAAATTGCATTAGCTTGAAAGGACTACCAGATATAGACAGTATCATTCTTAGAAAGTAGACACTACTCCCAGGCAACTTTTAAAGACAAACAGCAAATTCTAGAAAATTTCAAGACCTCAAAATATTCTATTTTAAATCTTTTCTTCCTGGGTCTGCCCTTCGGGTCTATGGTTCTTCCTTATAGATAATACTTGCTTTGTCAGGAACACAAGAAGGCCAAAAATATTTGCAGATGAATAGTTTTGTCAGCCTGTTCCCTTGTTCATAGAGTTTGGGAAATCAATAAGTTTCTCATGCTTAAAACCTTCTCTGATCCTTTATGTGCAAACTCTCTGTGTTCAGCTTCCATGACAGTATCAAGGCACTGTGAATCTGTGCAATATCGGAGTTTCCTCCCATTAATTAGTCTATAATTACAAACCTTGTAAAAATGCAATGATAAAAATATATTTTGCTTTTTGAACTTTTGGAGTTTGACCTTATCACTTGCTTCCAAGTCTTTCTCCATCTTTAACATCGAGCCATTACTTCCATCAATGACTAATTAAATCTCTCCTAAAATATGTCATAGTAACACTGACTCTATCTTCAAGGCTTTATTGTCTCTGATTATTCCGACTGTCTTCTACATTTAAGGTTCTAAGGGAATTCACTGAGCTTACCTAGGTTATCCAAGTTACTATTCATAATGTGTTATAGTCTAGCAAATAACCATAATTCTGACTGCAACTTTAATTCTCCGTTTTTATGTACCATGTCTTCATTGGTTCTTTAGTGTTAGAATGTGGACATCTATGGCAGATGATAATTCATTCTAGCACACTGTTTAACTGTCAGTGGGTAATGAAGTACAATTTTAATTTACTTTGAAGAGTTCTTAGTTCACTGTTGTATATTGTAAATGCCAATGTACATAAATTGAGCTTGAAGAAGCAGGTAAAAAAGTTAACAGCTTTGTGAAAATGTAAATTAGAATATGCTCATTCAATGTGGTTTTTCTTTAGTACAGAACACAGTAACCTACACTTTCTACTTATTCTCTAAAGTAAATCCTGCTCTTGGGACTTTGATGCATGGCTGTTGGGAAGATATAACACTGTACTCACTGCTGAAACTAAATCAGCATCATCTGAAAAATTGTATAAATATGTTCTATGATAATAGAATTTGTGCTCCAAGAACATAAAACAAATAAATTCATGCTCTGATCCATAAAGGGTATGTACAAGGGTATTTCTCATATTGTATTTTATGTGGCTGGGAGCTAGAGGCAGGCTGTATTGTCAGTGTGATAGTGGCAGAATAGAAATGTGATAAATAATGAAGTGAAAAGGAGAGAACTGTGAAGGAATTAAGAACAATAATCCTTTACAAGGCTGAATTAGGATAGAGTCTGCAAACCTTATTGCTGTAGATTAATTATACAAACATATAAATAAATCAACATGCATTTTCAAGAAAATATTTAAAAGACCTATAACAAACACATTTAATTAGTTTTCTTTTGAATAAGTTGTTTAACAAGTATAATCTTTAGCATATGAAACACCAAAGTTCTGAAAACCTACAAACAAGGGTAAAGGACGGAATGGGAAAAAGAAAAATACGAAAAAACAAACACAAAATAAAAGAATATCTAAGCAGAAAGCATTTACAGGTGCATGAAATGAAAACAATTTCAAATAATGTGAAATGGATTTGGAATGATGTATTAGGGGCTGGAGAAATATTTCAGTTTTTAAAAGTATTTTTCTAGTCTTTGTTTCTTTGTACTCACATAAGGAGGGCCAGTGTATTAAAAGCTCTCTTCTGGCCAGTATCAGCAAATATAAGCGCACACACACATACACACACACACACATACACACACACATACACACACAGAGAGAGAGAGAGAGAGAGAGAGAGAGAGAGAGAGAGAGAGAGAGAGAGAGAGAGAGAGAGAGAGAGAGAGAGAGAGAGAGAGAGAGAGAGAGAGAGAGGGAGAGTGAGAGAGAGAGAATGGGAGAGTAGGGAAGGGGAAGGAAGGAGAGTGAAAATACAATAAAATTAAAAATGGTGTACTCTTTTTAAATTTATGTATATTACCTTTGACATTATAATTAAATCATGTCCCCTTCCTCCTTCTGAACCTTCATATTCCCTACTTCACTAATATATACATATTTCTGATAAATATAGTCCAAGAGAAAGCATAGTGTTAAGGTCTTATGTTTTATATCACAAAATAGCACGTGCTTTGAAGTACTATAATGTATGACTTTATTTCTATAAATATGTATTTACTTTCATTTAGTATCACATTTTCATATTCTATTATATATTATTTTTCTAAGGATTTGTTTCTTAGTCTACTGTCTTAGCCAAATTGGAAGTGGGTGTTGGGAGCTTAGCCTGGGACACAGGGCTCCATAGCCAAACAGCACCAGGAAAGAGCTAGATTCCCAGGAGTGTGGACAAGCACTTTAGTGGAGATAAGACAAGCACTACTGCTCAGCAGGACTAGCTCGGAATCCTCAGGACACAGGGACTGAGGCATAGTCTTCCAGCTTCCTTCTGCGGCCCGGAGGCTGATCCTGTGAAACAGGGTTTCATACTCAAATAGTGACAAGAGAGAGCTGGTATCTCAGGAGTGCCGACACACCTTTGAGCACAGGCAAGACCACCACTTCTGTTCATATTCCTGGATCAAGAGGGACCCTTGCAGAGACATCAGGACACAGGAACCAAGGAACAGTTTGGGAAAGAATCTTTCTGGATTCTGTCTGCACTCCAGAGTTGACCCTTACCACAGCTCTCCAAACCCAAATTCCTCTCAGAGAGAGCTGGTCTCCAAGGAGAACTGACACAAAGGCTAGCAGGAAGACAAGCCACAGTCAGAGAGAGCAAGACCAGCTAACACCAGAGATAACCAGATGGCGAAAAGCAAGGTCAAGAACATAAGGAATAAAACCAAGGCTACTTGGCATCATCAGAACCCAGCTCTCCCGCCACAGAAAGCCCTGGATACCCCAACACACCAGAAAAACAAGACTCAGATTTAAAATCACATCTCATGACGATGATAGATTTTAAGAAGGAAATAAATAACTCTCTTAAAAAACTACAAAAGAACACAGGTAAACAACTAGAAGCCCTTAAAGAGGAAACATAAAAATCCCTTAAAGAATTACAGCAAAACACAATCAAACAGGCAGAATTACAGGAAAACACAATCAGGTGAAGGAAATGAACAAAACCATCCAGGATTTAAAAATGGAAATCGAAACAATAAAGGAATCACAAAGGGAGACAACCCTGGAGTTAGAAAACCTAGGAAAGAGATCAGGAATCATAGATGAAAGCATCATCAACAGAATACAAGACATAGAACAGAAAATCTCAGGTGCAGAAGATATCATAGAAAACATTGACACAACAGTCAAAGAAATTGTGAAATGCAAAAAGCTCCTAAGCCAAAACATCCAGGAAATCTAGGAAACAATGAGAAGACCAAATCTAAGGATAATAAGTATAGAAGAGAGTGAAGAATCCCAACTTAAAGGTCCAGTAAATATCTTCAACACAATTATAGAAGAAAACTTTTCTAACCTAAAGAAAGAGATGAACATAAACATTAAAGAAGCCTACAGAACTCCAATTAGATTGGGCCAGAAAGGAAATTTATCTCGTCACATAAAAGTCAAAACACCAAATACACAAAACAAGGAAAGAATATTGAAAACAGTAGGGTCAAAAGGTCAAGTTATATATATAGGCAGACCTATCAGAATTACACCAGACTTCTCACCAGAGACTATAAAAACTAGAAGATCCTGGGCAGATCTCATACAGACCCTAAAAGAACACACTGCCAGCCCAGGCTGCTATACCCAGCAAAACTCTTAATTACCATAGATGGTGAAACCAAGATATTCCATGACAAAACCAAATTTACACAATATCTTTCCACAAACCCAGCCCTACAAAGGACGATAGATGGAAAACACAAACATGAGAAGGGAAACTATAACCTAGAAAAAGCAAGAAAGTATTCTTCCAAGAAACCCAAAAGAAGATAGCCACACAAACATAAAAATAACATTGAAAATAACAGGAAGCAACAATCACTATTCCTTAATATCTCTTAACATCAAAGGACTCAATTTCCCAATAAAAAGACATCGACTAACTGACAGGATACATACACAAGACCCAGCATTTTGCTGCATACAGGAAATGTACCTCAGTGTTAAAGATAAACACTACCACAGTGTAATGGGCTGGAAAACAATTTTCCAGGCAAATGGTCCCAGGAAACAGACTAGAGTAGCCATTCTAATATTGGATCAAATCTTACTTTCAACCAAAAGTCATCAAAAAGGATAAGGAAGAACACTTCATACCCATCAAAGGAAAAATCTACCAAGAAGAACGCTCAATTCTGAACATCTGTGCTCCAAATGCAAGGGTGCGCACAATCATAAAAGAAACTTTACTAAAGCTCAAAGCACACATTGCACCTCACACAATAATAGTGGCAGACTTCCTCACCCCACTCTTATCAATGGACAGATCGTGGAAACACAAACTAAACAGAGACACAGTGAAACTAACAGAAGTTATGGACCAAATGGATTTAACAGATATCTATAGAACAGTTCATCCTAAATCAAAAGAATATCCCTTCTTCTCTGCACCCCATGGTACCTTCTCCAAAATTGACCATAGAATCGGTCACAAAACAAACCTTAACAGATATAAGAAGATTTAAATAATCCCATGCCTCCTATCAGATCACTACGGATTAAGGCTGGCCTTCAATGGCAACAATAACAATAGAAAGCCCAAATACACATGGAAGTTGAACAACGCACTACTCAATGATAACTTGGTCGAGGAAGAAATAAAGAAAGAAATTAAGCACTTCCTAGAATTTAATGAAAATGAAAGTACAACATACCCAAACTTACGGGATACAATGAAAGCAGTGTTAAGAGGAAAACTCATAGCTCTGAGTGCCTCCAAAAAGAAACGGGAGAGAGCATACACTAGCAGCTTAACAGCACAACTGAAAGCTCTAGAACAAATAGAAGGTAATAAACCCAAGAGGAGTAGAAGGCAGGAAATAATCAATCTCAGGGCTGAAATCAACCAAGTAGAAACAAAAAGAACTATACAAAGAGTCAACAAAACCAGGAGCTGGTTCTTTGAGAAAATCAAGATAGATAAACCCTTAGCTAGACTAAAGAGAGGGCACAGAGTCAGTATCAAAATTAACAAAATCAGAAATGAAAAGGGCAATATAACAGCAGATTCAGAGAAAATTCAAAAAATCATCAGATGCTATTACAAAAGCCTATACTCAATAAAATTGGAAAATCTGGATGAAATGGCAATTTTCTAGATAGTCATCAAATACCAAAATTAAGTGAGGATCAGATAAGCTATCTAAACAGTCCTATAACCCTTAAGAAATAGAAACAGTCATTAAAAGTCTTCCAAATAAAAAAAGCCCAGGACATGATGGCTTTAATGCAGAATTCTATCAGACCTTCAAAGAAAACCTAATACCAATATCCTTCAAACTATTTCACAAAATAGAAACAGAAGGAACACTACCCAATTCATTCTATGAGGGCACAGTTACACTGATACCAAAACCTCACAAAGACCCAACAAAGAAAGAAAACTTCAGACTTATTTCTCTTATGAAAATGCATGCAAAAACACTCAATAAAATTCTTGCAAACCGGATCCAAGAACACATCAAAATGTTCATTCATCATGATCAAGTAGGCTTCATCCCAAGGATGCAGGGATGGTTCAATACCTGGAAATCCATCAATATAATCCAGTACATAAACAAACTCAAAGAAAAAATCCACATGGTCATTTCATTCGATGCTGAAAAAGCATTTGACCAAATTCAACATCCCTTCATGATGAAAGTCTTGGAAAGATCAGCAATTCAAGGCCCATACCTAAAGATAGTAAAAGCAATATACAGCAAACCAGTAGCCAACATCAAACTAAATGGAGAGAAAATTGAAGCAATCCCACTAAAATCAAGGACTAGACAAGGCTGCCCTCTCTCTCCTTATCTATTCAATATAGTACTTGAACTTCTAGCTAGAGCAATTAGACAACAAAAGAAGGTCAAATTGGAAAGGAAGAAATCAAAATATCACTATTTGCAGATGATATGATCATATAATTAAGTGACCCGAAAAACTCCACCAAAGAACTGCTACTGCTAACAAACAACTTCAGCAAAGTGGCCGGATCTCAAATTAACTCAAACAAATTAGTAGCTTTCCTATACTCAAAGGATAAACAGGCTGAGAAAGAAGTTAGGGAAATGATACCCTTCACAATAGTCACAAACAATATAAAGTATCTTGGTGTGACTCTAACCAAACAAGTGAAAGATCTGTATGACAAGAACTTCAAGTCTCTGAAGAAAGAAATCAAAGAAGACCTCAGAAGATGGAAAGATCTCACATGCTCATGGATTGGCAGGACAATTAAAGTAAAGATGGCCATGCTGCGGAGAGCAATCTACAGATTCAATGCAATCCCCATCAAAATTTCAACTCAATTCTTCATAGACTTAGAAAGAGCAATTCTCAAATTCATTTGGAATAACAACAACAACAACAAAAAAAACCCAGGATAGCAAAAAGTATTCTCAACAATAAAAGAACTTCTGGGGGAATCAGTGTCCTTTACCTCAAGCTGTACTACAGAGCAGTAGTGATAAAAAAAAAGTGCCTTGTATTGGTACAGTGACAGGCAGGTAGATCAATGGAATAGAATTGAAGACCCAGAAATGAACCCACACACTTAAGGTCATTTGATCGTTGACAAAGAAACTAAAACTATCCAATGGAAAAAAAGACAGCATTTTCAACAAATAGTGCTTGTTCAACTGGCAGTCAACATTATTAAGAAAGCAAATTGATCCATTCCTATCTCCCTGCACCAACCTCAAGTCCAAGTGGATCAAGAACCTCCACATAAAACCAGATACACTCAACCTAATAGAAGAGAAAGTGGGGGAAAGTATCTAATACATGAGCACAGGGGAAATATTCCTGAACAGAACACCAATGGCTTATGCCCTAAGTTCAAGAATCGACAAATGGGACCTCCTAAAATTGCAAAGCTTCTGTAAGGCAAAGGACACAGTCAATAGGACAAAACGGCAACCATCAGATTGGGAAAAGATCTTTACCAATCCTACATCTGATAGAAGGATATTATCCAATATATACAATGAACTCAAGAAGTTCGACTCTAGAGAACCAAATAAAAATGGGGAACAGAGGTAAACAGAGAATTCTCAACTGGGGAAACTCAAAGGGCTGAGAAACAACTAAAGAAATGTTCAACATCCTTAGTTATCAGAGAAATGCAAATCAAAACAATCCTGAGATTCCACCTCACACCAGTCAGAATGGCTAAGATCAAAAACTCAGGTGACAGCAGATGCTGGCGAGGATGTGGAGAAAGAGGAACACTCCTCCACTGTTGGTGGGATTGCAAGCTGGTACAACCACTCTGGAAATCAGTTTGGTGGACCCTCAGAAAAATGGACATAATACTACCTGAGGACCCAGCTATACTACTCCTGGGCATATACCCAGAAGATGCTCCAACATGTAATAAGGACCCATGCTCCACTATGTTCATAGCAGCCATATTTATAATAGCCAGAAGCTGGAAACAACCCAGATGTCCCTCATCAGAGGAATGGATACAGAAAATGTGGTACATTTACACAATGGAATAATATGCAGCTATTAAAAACAATGACTTCATGAAATTCACAGGCAAATGGATGGAACTTGAAAATATCATCCTGAGTGAGGTAACTCAGTCACAAAAGAACAAACAAGGTATGTACTGACTAATAAATGGATAGTAGTCCAAAAGTTCAGAATACCCAAGATTCTATTCATGCAACTGTTGGACTGATCGTGGGGTTCCAGATGGAGAAATTGGAGAAGGGTCTGAAGGAGCTGAGTGAGTTTGTAGCCCCATGGATGGAGCAATAGTGTCAACTGGCCTGAACACCTGGTGCTCCAGGAAAGTGGACCACCAACCAAAGAATACACATGGAGGGACCCATGGTGTTGGCCACATATGTGGCAGAGGAGGGCCTTGTTGGCCATCAGTGGGAGGAGAGGCCCTTGGACCTGAGGGTGTTAGATGCCCCAGTATAGGTGAATGCCAGGGAGGGAAGATGGGAGTGAGTGAGTGGGTGGGTGAACACCCTCATAGAGGCAGGGTGAGGGGGGATGGGATGGGGGTTTCTAAAGGGGAGACTTGGAAAGGAGAAAACATTTGAAATGTAAATGAAGTATCAAAAAATAAAAAATTAAAAAATTAAAAAAGCTAAAAAAAAGAACTTGTGGTTGGAGGGTTCAATTCATTAGCGGTAGCTCACAGACTACCTGCGCACATGTAAGTACCAGGTATTCATCAGTATGACTCAACTATAGACATAGACTTCTGTTGAGTAAGAATCACATTGATCAAATATAGATGGGAAGTTTAAAGAGATTTGGAGATTTTAACTGAAAATATTTCTTATAGTTAATTCTATCTCACCTTATTCATTATAATTTAATAATATATACAAATTCATATTTTGTAATTCCTCCTAGTTTCTATGATGAGTTCAAAACTTAAAAAGGTCCTGGGGTATAAAAAACTTTTTGTTTTTTTCATCTGTATTCCTATATCACAAATATTGTTTTTATTTCTCACTATGATCTGGGCTTTATATGTATATTATAAATCATTTGGCATAAGAGACTAGAGGATAGACTAGAACTTTGCTCTTAGGTCCTGAAAACAGTGAGGGTTCTTGTTAACATCACTGTACCTTGATATGGTACTGTCTTGTTAGAACCTGTGTGTAAGACAATGGGATGATGAACAACTACAACTGCATATTAATTAATAGGGACTTGCTAACCCCTGTGTCCAAGTCCCAGACTAATCTCACCTGGTCTTCAGAATCAGGGGTCATTTGTTCAATATTAGATTAGAATATATTATAATGCATTAGACATTTGTAGTCCAAAGTCTGCTTGTTACCACCTTTGATAATCCCCAGCTTCCACAAAGATTCATGTCCATAGATTGTGAACTGATTAGAATAAAGATAATTATCATGTATCAGAAAGTAAACAACCTTTTGTATTTTTCAAATTAATAAAATCAGTGAGAACCAATAAGCCTTGCATGTGGAAATAAGCAGGTAAAACCATCCATACACAGCACTATTGAAAAAGTGGGTCCTATTCTTTTTGCATTTACAGATAACTAAGTCAGCATTGGGGACACAGTCTCTAAAAGGTAGTTGATATTTTAATTTTTACAGGCTTTATTGTTTTTTTTAGAAACTTGTCATGGTTTACTCTCTTGATGCTGTGCTTGTTCACATCATATCACAACATGAAATAATAAGCAATGCTAAAAGACCATGAGAGAATTGGTATTTGGAGCTATGTGCAATTAGTCTAGAGTTACTGAAAACCCACCCTCCTAACTGAAAAGCAAAATTAATAGTGCCCTCCATCAATATGTATGTGTGTTTGATGTCATGTGTGTGTGAGTGTGCATGTGTGTGTATGTATGTAAGTGTGTCTGTCTGTTTACATGTGGCTTCTTTGAGGTTTCATGGGTATATTTTACAGATTTTTGAACTTGTTAAAATTGTCAAGAAGTATTTGAGGTATGTGAGAGAGAACAGAGGACGATAAGGATGTGAGGAAAGAATCAGGAGATAGGAAGGGGAAGAGAGGAGAAGCCTGGTGAGACAGAGAGGGAGGGAAGAGGGATTGAAAATCTGGAGGGAGGAAGGGATGGAGGAACAGACAGAGGAGAAAGGAATATTAGAAGGACAAAGAAGAGAGCGTCAGAGAGGCAAATGGTTTTTTTTTTTATTAAATTCTAAAGAGAAAAAAATATTAACGAATCTCAGTGGTTATTTATTTATACTCTTTCAAAACTTAAAACAACACAGGTAGCAAGCAAACAGACAAAATGTTGGTTAAAAGGAATAGAGATTAGTGATTAACGTATACTTACTTCTGACAACCAATTATGGATGCAGTCCAGAGGATACTTAGAGAGAAAAACTTCCTGGGCCACCTAATTCTGGCTCTATGAATTATTAAAACTTCATTTTTATTTAGCACAGTGCCTCAGAGAGCAAACACTGAAAAGTTTGGCCTTGCTGATCAAAAAAAAAAAAAAAAAAAAAGTATTTTCCCTTAATTGAATCAACTGTACTCTTATCAGAACTCTTATGGATATTTTTCTCTGTTCTTCGGGTCAGAAATTGCTATTTTAAACCCTATCTAGTGACTTGACTTGTTTGTACATTAAGAATTTTTTAGCTGGGCAGTGGTGGTGCGCGCCTTAATCCCAGCACTTGGGAGGCAGAGGCAGGTGGATTTCTGAGTTTGAGGCCAGCCTGGTCTACAGAGTGAGTTCCAGGACAGCCAGGGTTGCATGGAGAAACCCTGTCTCAAAAAAAAAAAAAAAAAAAAAAAAAAAAGAATGTGAATTTTACAAGTGATTGCGATTGTTTTTATCATGTTTCAGCAGCAGCAGGGCGCACTGCAATGAACAGTGCTCATCACTACATAGACGACTAAGTTAAAGTCAGACTTGATGCATGAGAAAAGTTGGTGGTGAGAATGAATCCAGAAATTCAATCATCAATTTTGAAAGTTTATTTTACCTGTAACCTAAAGCATCCATATACCCAACACCTACTTCACAAAGATGATAGCACTGAGCATAAATTACTTCACTATCAATTTCTGCAAACAAGAGAAAAATGAAAGCATATTTTAAAAACCTTTGTTTCCATCCCACTATGTTCTTATACTTCAATATTAGAAAAAAAGAATTATTTTTAAATACTTATAGGGTTTTAGTAGGTAATATATACATAGTTAATTTTTACATTTCAGTGAGGTATATAGTAATTCTTGGTTAGGAATAGACTTTATATAATATTGACTTGATTGACTCAATAAAACATCTAATTTTAATATCGTGTGTATGTGTGTATATGTGTGTGTGTGTGTGTGTGTGTGTGTGTGTGTGTGTGTGTGGTGTTTGCACACATGTTGAGACCATTAGACCATATTGGGCAATGTCCTTAATTGCTATCTACCTTGCTCTTTGGAGACAGGATCCCTTGCTGAATTAGGAGTGCATAATTCACCTATGCTGGCTGCCCAGTCAGCTCCATTGTTCTGGCTGTTTCCTCTCCTGTTGCTGTGATTACAGATGTACACGGCCTTGCCATACTTGGCATTAGTTCTCAGATTGGAACTCAGATAGGTCAAACCATCTACCTACTGTGCTGTCTCTCGCTCCCAATTTTACTATATTTTCTGTATATCTTACCAATGCCCCAAACCCCTGAACTTGGGAATACTGTGATAACATGATTGACACGATAATGTTCACCTTCAGTTTACATCTGATCTTACTTGAAAAGAAGGGGTTTCATTTGATAACTCCCGAGGATGCTTTCATTTCAAAGATTGTAGTGTGGTTGGAAATGCAAAGCTTTGTAAGTACAAAATCAACTTTTTGTTTGTTGCTGCACAAAGCACTATTATCTCTGGAAAGAACAGCCATGTAGAGAGTCTGGGCAAACACAGCTGAGGTGCTGAGGCAAAGCTTAGGGAGAGAATGTTGGAAAGATGAATGTGACCTGAAGAGAAGACACCTCTGCTTTTGACCCCCAATATTTGAGGTGCACTTTATATCTAATAACTAGAGATCTTTATGGGACTGCTTTTAATTTTCTTTAACATATGGCAGAAATAGATCAGTTGGGATTGGTTTGCAATTGGTAACTGTATTATTTGAAAATCATTTTAAAAACTGAAATAAATTTCTATGCTAATGAAAATGTAGAGGGGTTTGGGTTTGGCCTCCCATGAAGTGTCAACTTAGGTTCACATACTTGCACAGCGTGCACTCTTACCATTGGACCTCTTTGTCTCACAAATGTAAGCCCCCTCAATGGCCCCTGGTATGATGTGTCTTATTTTTTAGATGAGAAAATATTCTGTGTTTTGGTAAAAAAAAAAAAAAAAAAATACTGAATTATAAAGAAATGAAGGCAGGATGTAATTATAAGTGTCTCTTTCTCAAGTTTATGTTCATTCCAATATTCTATGTAGTTTCTGATGTTGAGAACAATGTTGACTTTTGCAGAATTGCTTGACATGTCTACTCAAGTGTGAAACAATTAAATTACCTACGTACATTTATACAGAACTCAACCTGACTGAAAAGTGAAGCTGACAGAGTGCACCTTTGAATGCATCTACCATTTCCCTCCCATTATCTACCAGCATGTCAAAATATACAATTTGCATTGCTCTCTATTCTTCCTTTCCATGTTAACCAGAATTTTTTAATGTCCTTATGTTACGTTCAGTGTTTTAACGTGTCTATTAAGTCATTCATGGAGATCTTTTGTTACTTTTCTTTTCTACTCCTGTCTTGCTTGTAAAAACTTCTGTTAACTCTCCCTTTAGATATTTTTAGGTGGCCAAATTTCTGATGAGATAAGATATAAGGTATTTGAAGAATCTGACAGTAAAGAAGCAAAATAAACAATTTTTATGCTCTTATCTTCTGCTGTGCTTATCATGGAATTAGTTTACCTAGAAAAAGATTTGGAGGGTGCAGTTGAGAGCTTTAAGAAATCAGAAGTTGGAGTCCTTAGAAAATGGTGTAAACATTTAGCCCCAAAGATGGTCATTTAACTACATCTTTGACAGTTCCAAGTTATCTTGCTTTGATGGATTTGTGAAATTGTAGCTAATATTATTTCTGTGACTCCACTTGCCTTAACATTCATTTGTAAAAATAAAGGCGTATAATGGTAATATATTACAAATCTGACCTGACCATCTCATTATGACTGTCAAGTAAGATAATGAATGAACCTTATAATACTCTGTGGTCTGTAATAGACTATAAATGTGTTGTTTGACTCTGTCATATCATGAAGCTTTTTTTTATAACAGTGGATGAAGTTGCCATAGAACTATGATTTTAGTTCAAGCATACTATTGCTTAAGTTTGAGTTTCTTTAAAATTTGCATGTCCTTTTCATTCTAGGACCCCAGGGATGGGAGGAGACATCGTGTTCTGCATACTTTATTCCACTTGGTTAAAGATTAATAGAAACCGTGGACTTTGGATGTTGTCCAACACTGTGGCCTTCATAAGGCCTACTCTGTTGAATAAATCATATTAAATGAGGCTAATGTGTGTGTTCAGGAGGGAAATCAGAAAACCCTTTCCAACCTGACTAACATCTTTTTCTACTTGTCCCTGGGGTGAAGTCTAAATTTCTGGTTTCTTTGGAGACTCAGTTGTGTCATGTGATGTTTTTCTCAAAGCTGTCTTATGAGAGGATGTTTTGCTGAAGCAGTCACATGAGAGAATGCTTTGCTGAAGCAGTCACATGAGAGGTTGTTTTGCTGGAACAGACGTGGTGTTTTTTCTGGAAGCTGTCTTGTGAAAGGGCATTTTGTTTTGTTTTGGTTTTTGTCTAGAGCAGATGCTTGAGCGAGTACATGATGTTTAGAAAGAATTTAAACATAACCGAGTACAATGAGAGGACACTCTTGCAGTGGTGTGCCCTGTAACACTTTGCTAGTCTTCACTGATCTTCACTTTTCATGACTTAATTGAGAGAAACAGCAGGGAGCTTCTCATGGTATTCCTATTCAGGCTGCCCCTTGCTGTTTCCACTGATTTCTGTCAATTCAGCAGAGCCTTGCAGTTTCCTCTGGATTGAGTTTCTTCTGCTGCTGCTGATGTGTGTTTGGTGTTTGCTGATTGGACTGGACTGCTGCTATCAATTCTTCTTTGATGTCTCGCACTGGAGTACTGATATCCTAACAGTGAACCAAATTACCCCAAAGATCTACTTCTAAACTGGTCCACATCCCTCTCTTTCTATTGACTATCTTTCTCCACTGACTTTGATTGGTAGGCTTGAAGGGGAGTTTAAGCATTTAAGAACCCTTATTAAAGTAGTTAAAAAATTTCTCAGCCTACAATAGGGTGCTTGTTGGAGTGCACTTTGAGAGAGCTTCTTTCCAATGGCCTAGAAGCCAGTCTTCTCTTGTTTGCCTTTGGAACAAGATATAGAACTCTCAGCTCTTCCAGCTCCATGCCTGCATAGACTCTGTCACACTTCTCGCCATGAGGATAATGGACTGAACCTCAGAACTTTAAACCCAACCCCTATTAAATATTGTTCTTTATAAGATTTACCTTGGTCATGGTGTCTCTTCACAGATGGAAACCTTAACTAAGAGAGTGTTTCAGAATTTGTTATTGCTATGACAGCTGCCAAAAACTTATACAAGGCTGAATTCCTGCATTCTTGGGTCTCATTTTTTACTTCCTCTGTAGGAAGTACTCATTAAAATCTAAAATGTAAGAGTGATTTGGTTTAATTCACTTTATGTCCCACTCATAGCCCCCCTCCTTCCTTTCTTTCCAGTCCCACC
>CM052700.1:67005195-67032695 GCA_028551405.1 Uromys caudimaculatus | reverse complement strand
AAACTGCATTGCTCCTTTCAGTATATGAAAAACATATATTTTACAATGCACTGAGTTTTATTGTCTTTCATCCTCTTCATTGTATTTCTAATGCTTCCCCATTGTCATTTAAATTGCAGAGTGTGCTCTTTTGATAACTATTTACTAATGACATCTACATGTCGACTTGGTATAGGTGAAGCTTTTAGTTCACAGTAACATTTCTGGTTTAGAATCCTTTGGGATATAAATCAATATTATAACTACATTTAGTTATAATGATTACCAGAACACCTTTTTCCAAGTGCTCAAATCCTTATTTAAGATGTTCTTATATATCTGCCTTTTGTGATTTAAAGGTGTTCATAGTGTACTGGCTGGTTTTGTGTCATCTTTACACAAGCTGGAATTATCACAGAGAAAGGAGTTTCAGTTGAGAAAATGCCTCCATGAGATCCGGGTGTAAGGCATTTTCTCAATTAGTGATCAAGGAAGGAGGGCCCCTTGTGGGTAGTACCATCTGTGGGCTGGTAGTCTTGGGCTCTATAAGAAAGCCAGCTGAGCAAGCCAGAAGAAGCAAGTCAGTAAAAAACATCCCTCCATGGCCTCTGCACCAGCTCCTGATTCCTGACCTGCTTGAGTTCCAGTCCCGACTTTCTCTGGTGATCAACAGCAACATAGAAGTGTAAGCTCAATAAACCTTTTCTTCCCCAACTTGCTTCTTGGTCATGATGTTTGTGCAGGGATAGAAACCCTGACTAAGACACATAGCAAATCAACAGCTGTGATTTGACTGTATTCCAGTATGACATCATTACTGTGGCAGGGCCTGGGGAGCTCACATGTGCAAACGTTGCTTTCATGCAATGGAAGGGAACAGAAATTTCATAACCTGGAGCCTCATTTTCTCATACTAAACATAAGAAATCTCTTGAGCTTTATATTGGAGGTAGATTGGTTTCTGTATGGAACAACTAGAGTAAATTGAGGATGAGAATACATACAAGAATTTGGAAATATGAATACTTCAGATTATCTCAGTACTAAATGTATGATAAGACTCTATAAATGGTTATATTACCAAAAGAAAATTATATTAAAAACGACATACATAATTGTCATACATACTGATCTTTTATAATGGATACATTTGTGGAACTACAAAATATTAAGCTGACCTGTGGTCATGTATGCTTTTGCCTTATTCAGATAATTTATAGGAGGTAGAAGATGCAGGTATGTAAGCTCTGCATGTATAGGTTTGCATTTCAATATATTGTTTTGGCAACAATATTGATAGTTGAGAGAAAGGTTGATTTTTTTCTATACATTATGTATTTGTTAAGTTTATTTGCTTTCTCATTGTGATAATCCTGCCCATATATTTGTGAATTTGGGCTTCAGTGTTTATAACAATTACTTTGCTTATTTTATGTATAGTATATCGTGAGCATGTGTGCTACAAATGACTATATGTGTTTCCTAGGAATTTTTCCTAATTATGTAAAGAAGACAAGTATCTCACAGAGGTATAGATACTACCAGAAAGTTCAAGGACTTTGCTTATTCCAAGTACACAATTAACCCCATATCTCTTAAAAGTCATTAAAAGGAAGCAGTAATTTTAGGTCTCTCTGGAAGTTTTCCACATTATCTAAACACTGAATGAATTAGTGTTTATTTATTTAAATTTTCTACTGCATTATATAAGTTCATTTTAATATATTATTCAGTGTAATGATTTAAAACATACTTACCAGGACACACAGATCAATCTCTTTTAGCCTTTAGGGCTTTTGTCAGTTCACGTTTCTAGAAAATACAAACATAGATTGCTGCTAAGTATAAATATACCACTAGGCACCAACACTATTAAGATTTAAAAACAAACCAAAATAATAGATTCTTGTAAAGGCACAAATAAGTAAGAATATGTCTTAGTTACCTTCTACTGTTGTAATAAAACACCATGACCAATACAAAATGTGAAAGAAAAAGTTTATTGGGAGCTTACAATTCCAGTGACAGGAGCCCTTCACCATCATGGCCGGGAGGAGGGGAGTAGGCAGGCATGGCACTCAACTTGCAGTTGAGAGCTTATATCCTGTTCCACGAACAAGAAGGAGAGAAAGCCTTCTGGAAATGGCCAGTAAGCTCTAGAAACTATAAGCCCACCCCCGGTGACACACCTTCTCCAATGAGGCCACACCTCCTAATCTTTCTGAAACAAACACTCAATGGCACTAAATATTCAAATGCAGGATACTTATGGAGATTATTCTCATTGAAACTAGAACATAATCCTTCGACTGACTTTTTCTTGCAATAAGATTTCAAGTCCCATCAGTCAAAGATGCACAATTCTGCTCAGGAAAAGTAGGACAGGGAGTAAGTAGTAGGGTGTCATCACATCATTACTGTTATTTATTTATCTTTTTAGAAAAAATGTATATACTGTTTATTTCTTTTTTATTGTTACATATACATATACCTATTTACCTACCTACTTACATACATATAAATACAGAAATACAGCTTGCTAGGTCCACTTAGTGGTTGCTTCCGTCTTGGTACTGGATAAATACTTAGGGACACCTCCTTGGGGGAAAATGACATTCTCTCTCTCTCTCTCTCTCTCTCTCTCTCTCTCTCTCTCTCTCTCTCTCTCCATCATCAAGTGCCTGTAGCTTTTCTTCTAGGATGGGGCCTTGTGAGATATTCTCCATCCATGCTAGAATATGAACTGATATTCTGGTATCATTGCTGTTTGGGCCTTGTTTAGATAGCCATTTTGTTGCTATTTCATGGCTCAACTTCCTTCACATATCCAGAAGACAGCCTCAGATGTTTTACCATAGGAGTACTATTACAAGTAATGTATCTGCTGTTCCAAATGAAAAATTTAGAAGGGCGTCCTTTGCATTGACATCTGTCTCTTTTAAATATTCAAGAGAACTTTGTTCTGTACCTTCAATTAAACAACTGTGAGTTTGCTTCAGATTGATATAGAGAACTGGTGCAAAGTTAACATAAAAATCAAGGTTTATACTGACAAAGGAAGAGAAGTCACAAAAGTTAACCTCTGTAAATATAAAGGAAGTAATTATTCTTTTTCTAAAATCTCTTTTGAAGATTCCAAGTTCATTTAGATACTTCTCATCTCTTGTTGGTCACTGGAGGTCATTCTGTGTGCTGGCATAAGGGTAAAAAGTTCAATGGGGAAAAAATCTTTAGGAACAACAGACACTGGATGAATATCAGCTGTGTTATCCTGCATGGTAGGTCATTTTGTGTATGTCTAATGGAATCTCAGTGTCTGTGAGCTTTCTGAACAGTTATGTAGACCAGGAAAACTCTAGATATTTGGTTCTCACTAATATATGAATTGCTCATTCATAACTAGATAATTTAATTTTATAACTATCAAGTTCATATCATTTGATGTTGTACCTGAGTGACTCTGGGGTATTTTTACACTCTGGTATTCTATAAGTATGTCCTGAACTGACACATATACTTGAAATGTTCACAATTGTCCATAAATTAGACCAGATTTATTGTTCATGTCTATTTGAAGACTTTATGAGACAAAACAACACATGAAAGAACTTATTTAAATGTATATTGATAATAGGCTATATCCATCATGTCAACATTCTTAAGTTTTAAAATTTGTTTTGAAACATTTTGGAGCCTTTAGGATACATATACAAATGCCTTTCTCTGACTTTACATTTTGAAGGGCTTGGAAAGAAAATAAATGAATGTGCATGCCCTACTGTTTCTCCTGTGGCTGCTGAAGGCAAAGATTCTCAGTCCTTGGTGATTGTACAGATGCTTCTTCCATCCTCTTAGAGTTCTATGCAGGCTGGGTGTCTGTTAACTTAATCCTCTCATTGTTGTGTCCTTTATCACATTTATTTCTTTGTAAATATGTCACTTTACTGCTAAGGTCATAATCAGAAACACATTATATGCTCATAAATATTCTATAACATACTGGTTGAATTACAAGTGGATAAAGTGGCATAATTCAATTAGACTATTAGCATATTAAACATGGTCACAAAAGATGTAAAGAGATAACTTCTGTAAGTTAACAGTGGGGTCATGCTAGCACAGTATAAAATCAGGTCTTTTGTCCTATTTTGTCTTTATGACGCCAGTTTATGATTAGAGCACAAAAGGTAGACAAAATAAAAGGCCCCTACTGCTCAAGTCACTTTGATTGCTTTAGATACTACATCCCAAATTATTTTAAGAAATCTTCTTATATTTTATTAATTATTCACTAAGGATAAAACACTTTTCTAGCACAGTTTGCTCTAGGTAAACAAGTTGCATATTTAATTTCATGTCTCACATAAGCACAAAAATAAGAAATCTAATTTCATGTTTTAAACATCTAATGTGAACAAAATTATTGATAGAAGTAGGTTAACATGGAGCTATAAGTTATGTCGATGGAGTCTTTTTTAAGCAGTTCTATAGTATAAATTCCTTAAGGCTTCATGTTCTGTAGGAAAAAAAAAATCCGTAATTTACTTAAAGATTATTTCCCATTTGTATTTTTTAATTTTTCACTGTATTCTTGGTATTATGTTTCATAGGTGAAAATGAACTCAGATGATGCCAGGTGACCACAAACACATGTATGAATCTGGTGTCCCTGCTGATTCCTCTAGCTTTATTGCAAAGTAAGAAAATGATGTTCTTCCATATTTTCACTTCTGAAATCACTAATATAAAGAACAGGACATTCAGATTTCAAGCTCTTCTTAAACAAAGGATGTGTTGCAACATAATATTTGACATGAAAATTTTTAGGAGATAAAAATACTGAAAATATATGTTTCATATTCAATATAAAAACAGATGCCATCTGACTTTCCTAAAATGGCTGAGTTTTCAGTATCATGCAAATACTGAATTACCGGGTCACAGCTGACTTCCTTAGACAACTTTGGTAACTTAATCATATTCAATTTTGGCAAACAAATGTTCATAAGACAGTGTGAGATATACAGTGAATTACAGCAGAAAGGTTTTTAATTGGTTCATCCTTTATTGTGTATAAGTACATGTATGCATGTGTGTACACATGGCCATTGTCCATGTATATAGGGATCAGAAAAAAATTGTTGGAGTTTTTTGTTTCCTTCCAGAAGTGGACTCCCTGGTGTGTGAACTCAGGTCAGCAAAGTTTAGGATAAGCTCCTTTTCCTATTGAGGCATCTCTTGACTTGACAGACAAATTATTTTTGTTTACAAGAAAAAAGGTCAGGAAAATTTTCTTCAGTGAAAACCAAATCCCTTAGAGCTAGGAGTCTATCAAGACATCATGACTTCAAAGATATTTTCCAGTATGTTGAATGAATAAAGATGAAAGTTTGGGACATAAACATTGAAAATGCACAACATTTTAACTGTTCATTATAAATATGAATAAAAGATCATAGAGAACCAAAGACTAAGCCTATCTCTGAATATAAGAAGTAAGAGGAAGAAAGAGAGGTCCTAAAAGGAATAGATTTATGGTCAGAAAGGTAGGGAAAATTATGCTCAAATAGACAGGAAGATGAAATAAAAGTAATGTGTAGAAGACTATACAGAATGTCTAGAATAGTCTAACCAAATAAACAAAAAAATGGAAGTAGAACTTGAAAAGCAACTTTCCTCAGAACTACAGATAATTAGTAACATTTGGGAAAACAAAACAAAATAAAACCTAAGTTCTAGTAAGTATATTAAGAGTTAGGGCTTATTACACTTTATAGTCACTTGCTTATTATTCCAGTCCTAGTTCCAAATTCTTCCCTTCCTCTTTATTCATTCAGTTCCATTAAAATAAGTCTTACTCTCGATGAAGAATTCCCTAATATTGGACTGTATTAACATATCTATAGAAGATCATTTCAGTTTCCATTGACAGCAGAGTTCTTATGTCAAGACAACTTCATTTGTTTTCATAAAGTATGCCTTTCACCCAGCAACTGTAGAAAACAATCAAACCCTTATGTATGAATGATTCCCCCTTATAAATCTATTGCATCCAAATGTTGACTATTCCTTGTCAAAAATCATTGTTTTGCCCAAATACTTGGAGAATCATATTCAGAAAGCCCCTGATTTTCACAAGCATTTTCTTAACTGTACAGAAACATAATCTTCCATCCTATTTTTGATATATATCTTTAATGACTTCATTGATAAGTTTGTTTTGATTTTTGAAGTTGTTAAAGTATGCATTTTCTAAAAGCGGCAGAATACATTCTGTTGGTTTCCTGCTGAGACCCCAAGAGTAATCTGTGGACTGGATCAATCAAGCTGCTCTTGCTCTAAGATCAGTCACTGAGTACTTGAGAAGCCCTCCTGTCCTTTTCCCATATAGTGGTCTGTTAATTTAGAAGATTATTCTTTTTCAACAGTTTTGACATGATTTTATTTATTGTCTTGAGAATGTTCCTGGTCCAACTGCCTTTGGACATCTAGACTCACTTAAGGAGAAATATTCAAAAGTGAAATTGCTTGAAGTCAAGAAAGGTTTTGTGGAGTACTTCATTGGGTGATGTGTGAAGTTGAAGGCTTGGATAGGGGAATGTGAGCATATCATTAAGAAGGGAAAATCAAAAGATAGGATAGTTTTAATTGATTTGTCACTCCTTACAAAAACATAAATAGGATAAGATCAGTAGATGCAATCTGGATGCCAATATATAGCAAAATAAAATAGATTGGTGAGAAAGCATCTAGGTGGTTCTGACTCAGTGTGATGAATCACAGAATTAGGCATGGCCCCAGATGAAAATAAAGTGGACATGTGTCTGGGGTGTTTCTACTCAGTGACATGCAGGTGGTATCTGTGAGTTGATTAGCATGGAGAATAGGAGACAGCCATACTCTATTAGATGTTTATAATAGCAAATAATATGTCTGAAAGATTGTTTGGGTGTGATATGGTATGATTATACAGAGGTGGAGGAAAACATGAGTGTTTTTGAACTTCCAACCATGGATGCTGTCTGAGATACATAATGAGAGGAACTGAAGAGAAAACATCAGTGATATTATCTGTGACATACTCTCTTGGGTCCAGGGAGATAGGTGACACAGATCACCTTCCCAAGGGAAAGATTATGACACCGAGAATAGAAACAAGAAAAATAAAAATTTTCTAAGTGTAATGTTCATAGATATACTATGAATATTAAAGGCTTCAATAATTTTAAAGAACGTTCTTATCACTACATGGATCTTCAAAGCCATGGAAATTCATCCAACACAAGGAAAGCCAGAAGACAAGTGTAGGAATTACAAAGTTATCGATGAGGCCAGGTAAAAGATACACTAGACAAGTGCAGTAAGAGACTCTTTAAGCTCCTTTGGTTTGTGATAGTAATTAGGCTGTTAATTTAAATCAATCACATTCTAAAGAGTATGACATTATATTTGTTAATTAGAATAATACTTTACAAAGTAGTCAATAAAAGTTAATATTAGAATTAAAAAAACAAATAAAAGTACATTTCCCATGCTATATTTTTATATATTGAAAGGTACTTAATGTATTTTATCCTATAATATTCTATATTTTACTACAATAATATTGAGCCCTGACAAGTGAATTCAGATATAATGGCAGTATGAAGAGACATAAGCATATCTGATAAGCAATTGGAATTATAAATATGTATATGAATAAACACATTAATAGACTGATCTTCAATTTTTATTTTTACTCATATTTTGTGGTAAATTTGTAAAGTGCTTTCAGGATTTCAGTTGAGCCAAATTTCAAAAAGTATCAGGTGGTAAGAGGTTAAAGACAAATTAAAAAGTTCATGGACCTTCAGCTAGAGAATGGTTTGAATGTTAGGGATGGTGATAAATTATGTTATGAAGAGAAGGTTGAGGGACATCTAGCATATGTTTTAATTTTATTATTTATAAAAATTACAATTAGGGAAAACATTTACTGGGCACAGAGACATTACAGGGAAAATGTTTCTCATCAGATAAATACAGAGCAAGCAATAAAACATTAAGGTCGGTTCCCTAAACTTATTTTCACGTTTATCAGCACCTAGATGTTCAAGAACTCCTAACTCACATGTTATCCTTTCTAGAACTAGGTCCTCTTTAATTAGGAGAACAATAGTTCTATCTTTATTGTATGATCTTTGCTACTGGATGAGGCTGTGTGCTACTATACATGTCCTTTGTACAAACCAATTTGTGGGTGGGTGGGTGGGGGAGCACTCTCATAGAGGCAGGGGGATGGGGGATGGGATAGGGGGTTTCTGAAGGGGAGACCTGGAAAGGGTAAAACATTTGAAATGTAAATAAAGAAAATATCCAATTAAAAATAATCTTAATAAGAGGGGAAAAAAACTCTAAAAAGTAAAATGAGGGAAAGCATTTAATTAATTAATTAATTAATTAATTAATTAATTAATTAATTTACATCTCATGTGCTGTGCCTGCTTGGTTTCCTCCCTCACTGAGACCCTCCTCTACACCCCTCCCCTTATCCTCTGAAAGGATGAGTATTCCCCAACCCTAGTACATCAAGTCTTTGCCAGATTAGGTGCACCCTCTCCTACTGATGCCAGAAAAGGCAGCCCTTTTGGGGTGTGTGGGTAGCACAGTTAGGCTATAGCTGTAGGGAGAACCTCTGTGCCAGTTGTTGGGAAACCCACACAGATATTAAGCTGCACATCTACTGCATATGTTCCCGGGGCCTCCTTCCATCCTGTGTGTGTTCTTTGCTTGATGGCTCAGTTTCTGAGAGTACCCAGACATCCAGGTTAGTTGACACTCTTGGTTCTCCTGTGAGGCTTCCAACTCCTTCAGGGCCTTCAGTCCTTCCCCAACTCTTCCATAAAAGTCCCCAACCTCAGTCCAATGTAATGCTGTAAGTATCTGCATCTATTTCAGTCAGCTGTTAGGTAGAGCCTCTCAAAGGACAGTTATGCTATGCTCCTGTCTGCAAGCATAACAGAGTATCATTAATAATGTAAGGAATTGGTTCATGCCCATGGAATGGGTTTCAAATTTGGTTAGTTATAGGTTGGCCATTCCTTGAGTCTCTGTTCCATCTTTGTCTCTGCATTTCTTTTAGACAGGACAAATTTTGGGTGGAAAGTTTTATGGGTAAGTTGGTGTTCTTATCTCTCCATTCGGGGTCCTGTTTGGCTCCAGGCAGTGGTCTCTTCAGGTTTCATGTCCCGACTGTTAGGCATTTTGGCTAATATCACCCACATTGGCTCCTAGGAACCTCCTCATCTCAGGTCTCTGGAACTTCCAAAAGGTTCCCACCACACACACCACCTTTCCCAGGCAGCTGCAAATTTCCATTCATTCTCCTGACCCCCTAGGTCTCTTTCTTGATTCTCCCCACAGCTGCTCCCCATTCTCCTACCCCTCCCCTCTCTCACCTACATCCCTCCCTGCCTCTGCCTTCTATGACTATTTTGTTTCCATTTTTAAGTGTGATTCAACATCCTCACTTGGTCCTTCCTTGTTTAATTTGAGTCTGTGGAGTGTATCATGGGTATTCTGTGCTATATGGGTAATATCCACTTAGCAGTGAGTGCATGCCATTCATGTCCTTTTGAGTCTGAGTTACTTCACTCAGGAAAGTATTTTCTAGTTCCATCTATTTGCCTGCGCAATTCATGATGCCCTTGTTTTAATAGCAGCATAGAATTCTATTGCATAAGTAAGTGAACCACATTTTCTGTATCCATTCTTCAGTTGAAGGACATCTGAGTTGTTTCATACCACAAGCACACTTGCTCCACTATGTTCACAGTGATTTTATTTGTATTAGGTTTTTTTTATCTTAATATATTATATTTAATTTTATTATTATCCTTTAGAAGTCTTTTTGTTTTGGGGTGAGAGACAGAAAGTGGGTAGAACCAAATAGAGCAGTTGTGGAGGAGTTTGGAGGAATAGAAAAAGAGGAAACTACAGTTAGGATATATTATGTGAGAAAAATATGTTTTTCATAAAATCAATCAATCAATCAATCAATCAATCAAATAAATGTATTTTTACATCCAAAGATAAAAATGATGGATTCTTTTTATATTAGTTGTTATTACATGCAGAAGTATATGTGTACACAAATATATATTTTAAAATACATACATGCAACCTGCTCAATCTGTATAATGTTGCCTGTTTTCATGTTTTCAGGGCTAAGCATTTGGTATGGGAATACCAATTAGTGTGTTTTTCAGTACAAAACCTTTTTTTTTTTTCTGCTTTCAGCATTTCTTAGTTACCTTAGTTCTTTGGCTAATAATGAAGTCTCATGTCCTTTCCTAGCCCTCTTTTGAATGTAACTTGTCCTTGTTCAGCTCATGTTTCAAAAGTCATGCTGGTGAGACATTATGAGTGTAGTTTCTGATATTACTTAGAGATACAATCTCTCATTAAAGTTCCTTTTCCTATGGATTTGACAAGCTTTCTGCATTTGTTGCTGCAATGATCCAAAAGTCTTACATGTTGGTGATGCAGATGTATGCAATGAGACTGAGCAGTCTAATTGTACTGAAGATTCATCCAACAATAGGGAAGTCATGTCTGTAATTGGAAACCTAGCCAACTACCTAGTGCTAGTGAATTCATAGATTTTGTAGTAGAATCTACAACTGCCATTTTGCTAAGCCATGATAACTCCTTACTAAATTTGAAATATTTGTCCATATACCCACAGACAACTATTGTTCTCTCCCCTCATCAAGAAAAGTTTTCTTTGCAACAGGCAGAAATCATTACAGGAATTTACAACTAATCAAAATATGATAATTTCCTAAACATTTAAAACTATTGCCAATGCTTCTGGCACATGTATGGTCCTCAGATAGAGGTCAGAAAGAAGTAATTTTATTCTTACAAAATACTAAGAGCATTTTCTGACTTCAGTCAGGTTTTACTCAATCAGCCTGAAGTTTGCTTCTTCCTTGCTAGTATCTGATGTATTGTTAAATTAACATGATTTTAACTTTTAGAAGACTGCATTGAATAATTTGAATGGCTTTCAGAGAAAATATGTATTGATCAGAACATCACAAACAGTTCTGTTTGGCAATTAATGATTCATAAAGAATTAACAACTAAGTGAAATGTAATAGCCTTAGACAGTCAATCCTATAAATACATGTGTTTATTTTCTACTTATAAATGAATAGATCTATTTCAGACTGCTAAGAAAAAATAAAGATTGATTGACAGGAAAACATCCAAATGCTATCATTTTGCAGAATTTTTCTGAGACTAATAAGAGTAAAAAATTATTGTGCTAAGACAAAAGATTGTGTAAAAAAATACTAGTACTATTTCTGTAAATTAATCTCTTCAAAATTTAAAGTAATCCCACCTCACTTATATCGTAGGTCTTTCTCTTGTCTTCTGGAAGTCTAATTTTTTTCCATGTATATCTAGAAAGGCAGATTTATTGAAAGCATTCTATCTGCATTTCTGGATATTAGATGTTTTCTGCATTGTGGAATCTAGTATTTGTAGAAATTGCTTAACAAACCAGTGGAAATTCTGTCTCTAGACAATGGAACTGGTTTCTTATATTCAGAAGAATCTTGTTTTGAGAGATCCAAAAGGCAAACAATTACAATAGGGAGATATGCAAAGACAAAAAAGGTCAGAATATATTTAAAGTGATTTTTATTTGCTAAAATGTCAATGTGTTTTATTTTTTTGTGGTGAAACAAGACCTATATGATCTTTTATAGTACCCAAGAATGTGACATGACATTATTGTGGAAAAAAATAAAGACGTTTCAAGAAGATAATTGAATCTTTAGATGCAGATAATAAGTTACTGAGAACAGTAACAGTGATGCTTAGTTTTCAGTGTTAACTTGATACAATCTAGAATCACCAGTTAGGAAGTATTAATGAGGGATGGTTTGGTATATGGGCATGTCTGGGAGTTTATTTCAGTTATGTCAGTTGAGATGGAAAGAACTTGCCTACTGTACATACCATCCATCCCTGAGTAAGGGATTCTGGAGTGTGTGAGAATGGAGAATGTGAATTGAACACTAGCAGTAGTCCATTGCTCTCAGCCCCTCACTGTGGATGTGATGTGGCTAGTTTTTCAAGGGCTTTCCTCTCCTATAAGACAGACTATAAGCTGGGATAGTAAGCCAGATGAAATCTTTCTCCCATAGATTGATTTGTCAGGGTGCTTTGCCAAAGCAAAAAAAATCATAAAGTAAATGAGTATTAAATGAAAGAGAAAAATGAATACAATTCATGAGACTATATAAAATCATAAACTTAAAGGAAGAATTAAATACATGGTGATTTACACTGAAATGGATACAATGTATCTAGTAAGAGTAAAAGTAAAAATAATTTAAAATTGCAAAATAAACAATTGCAAAGTAAGAACAAATTAAAAGTAGAAGATAGAAGAATTTACTATGAAAAATAAAATGACTAATAGCAACCTTCCATTTTGTTTTGATGAATCTGATTATTGTATTGGAAACTAAGAAAAATGTCATATCTGGAAGAATTATTTTGTTATATGGTATCAGACACAAAAAGAGAAAACTCATTTAGGTAGAAAGAAAAATCATTTCTAAATAGACTTAAAATTGTATGGATACCCATTGTATTACCAATAAACTACATGTAAATAAAGAAGATCTCAAATGGAGAAATCAGAGAAATTTCAATAAAACGTAAAGACAGAGAATTCTAGTTTCAATTATGAAACTTTGTTAGTATCTGTAGATCATTTATTGGGCAGAGAGGGAAAATGGCAGATAAGGCTATAATTCCAAAAACTAGTCTAGCATCTCTGAATTCTGCCTGCCCAAGTGGCCGTTCCCAAACCCCAGCAGTGGGATGGAATGTGAAACTGTGTGTGTGTGTGTGTGTGTGTGTGTGTGTGTGTGTGTGCATTGAAAAACATCAATTTTTAAAGCTATTTCTGATATCATATAAGGAAGTAATGGCATTGGCTAAGAGTTTATGTAGGCTAGCGACACAACAAATACAAGGCAAGCATCCTTAAAACATGGGTACTTTAATTCACATCTTGACTTTATTCAAATGCACAAAGAAGGAAATGACATACAAGTTACTTAGATGACTCAATGAACAAATGTGATTGTAGACATACCCATGTTCAGTTTTTGGAACCCAAAGGGTACAAAGAGAGAACCAACTCCAGAAAGTTCTCCCCTACTACCATGTGCACTTCATGCCACATGTGTGCCTTCTCCCTTGGACACACACACACACACACACACACACACACACACACACACACACTAAACAAACAAATAAATAATGCAATTTAAATTGCTTTTATATTTTCTGTTTTTCTCTCATACAACAAATGCAGTCTGACTGCAGTCTCCCCTCCTTCCACTCCTTCCAGTTTCCCCACCACCTTTCCTCTCCCCCAGATATATTTCTAGTTCATTTTCCTTATATTACTCAAATTCTATTGCTGCTTCTAAGTTTTAATTTTTATTTTTACATATTCATTCATGTGTGCCTTGTATTTTTAACATATTGACATCTCAATCTATCTTTAATTCCTTCCAGAACACTATTTTATCTCCCTCCAACTCCTTGTTCATTTATTTATTTATTTATTTATTTATTTATTTATTTATTTATTTATTTTTAGCTTTACCTCTATTTGGCTTTATCTCTTTCCTTGAACTGCTGCTTTTCTGTACTAAGCCAACCATCAACTGAAAAAGGAGGAGGAGGAGGAGGAGGAGGAAGAGAAGAAGGAGAAGAAGAGAAGAAGAAAATAAAAAGAGAAAGAAAGAAGAAATAAAGAAAATTAACTGATGAAATTTTGTATATTTTACATTCATCAAGTCATTCTTCATCAAAAAACTAAAATAGAAAATGAAGATGTAACATATGCCTACCAAAAAGTAAAGATAAAATAATAATGGAGTCATTTTTTTGTGTAGTGTTTTCATGGTTCTGGGAAGGTTACATGAGAAAGAAATGGAATGGGTTTTGTGACTCATGATGTAAGTTAATATTGATTTATTATGTTGTTGCACACATACACACAAGAAAATAAAGCAAATAAAGTACATTTCACTTTAGGACTTATAATACCCTACTTTTGAGCATGTACATTATCTTTACATTTTGGACTGGCTCCTATTATGTTATTCCTCGATAGAAATGAAACTAGATAAAAGAACTTAAAGTATAGATATAGTAGCTTTCAATTTTACCTCTGTGGAATTCAATGAGGCCTCAATGTATTCTACATAGTCTTAAGTTTCCTTTAAGTTCAGAACTAAGGAGTCACATGTAAGAAGGGCTTAATATGGCAAACACTTATTGTGAGAGAGAAGACTGTCTATAGGAGAGCTTCCTGTAAATTGATCAGGGCATTCTAAGGAGTCAGCTTGTGTGAGTCTCCATCCTTTTTGTGGTGGGCCTTTTAGTGATAAGGGTGCCTCTCTCTCTCTCTCTCTCTCTCTCTCTCTCTCTCTCTCTCTCTCTCTCTTTGTGTGTGTGTGTGTGTGTGTGTGTGTGTATGTGTGTCTGTGTCTGTGTTTCTGTGTGTGTCTGTGTGTGTCTGTGTCTGCTTGTCTGTCTCCGGGACTATAGATGCAATGTAAACAGCTGCTTCAAATTCCTAATGTTGTAACTTACTGGCCATAACATTCTGCAACCTTTAATTATGATCTGAAATGAATGGTTCCTTCCACAAATTGTGGTTGGCTGGGTATTTTATCACAGAATCAGGAAATGTAAGGGAGCCCTTTGTCAGGCGCCATAATGGGACAAGCTAATAACTAGCAGGTGATCATCCCGAGATGGCCTACTTCAGATTATTATATAATATGCAACAGGTTCACCCTTATTTAGCAAGGCTGTAAGGGATTCATTTTAGGAAAGATTCCTACTATTAATATGCTTTTCCTGTTCACTAAGTAATAGCACAGCCCTTTGGAGCAGATCTCTGCAGATCCACCAAGATGTACTCTCTTGTAGTGATGCTATATAGACAAGTAGATGACCTAAATCTTAATGATGATCCTATAAGAACTCCTAAAATTATATCTGTGATTATTAAGCTCTTTTATAGTGGGACTGCTATTAGGTTCTTTTCTAATAGTGAAAACTGCAATGAGAACTCTGCCAGTCTCCCAAGTGTCACCAGTTAATTGCTCTTAGATAGTAAACAGACTTTCCCCTATTCAGAGCACTTTCCAAGAGTTTGTAAAACAATTAACCAAAGGTCATAACGATTTTTTATAGGTGCTAGGACAGAAGATAAAATATTAACTAGGGTTATCTATACAAAACTTCCCTAATAACTTAGTTATGGTTTAAAACCTTCAGTGAACCTGTGGCGATGAGACAGGTGATGGGTGTTTAGCCAGATAATTACCCCTAAAGGATATGCATGTAAACATTCTCTGTTGTTAACTTCTGTTTCAATTTATGATTTGATTTTTTTGTGTGGACTTGTGATGAACTTTGTAACATGTGATCATGTATTCTGAAAAATGTATAAGTACTGAGGACAATTTTTTTTTCCTTTCCCCACTTAGAGTAGAAAATTTTTTTCCTTTCCCCACTTAGAAGAATTTTTCCCTCCCCTTCCACCGGCTTAGGATCTTTCAGCTTTTCCCATTAGTTGCTTTCATAGGAAATTTTTACAATTTAGTAATAAATGCTATAATCATTTTCTAAGTGTCTCTTTTTCTTCCTGCCTGACTAGCAGGCTGAAAGTTAAGAGTAGAGCAGTTTCTGCTGAGTTAGAACAAAGGCCACATTACTTAATCCAACACCCCTTCCCCACTGTTTAGACTACAGGTGTCAAGTTTAGGTTACATGTGTCTATCACCTAAGCCAAGAGCTTTTTACCCTCAGAAAGAACAAGAAAGTTTTTAGGATTTTTTAGAAGTTATTGTCAGCATTTCAGTACAGTTAGAGAGCTAGAACATCTTGAGACCCTCAGACTTTAAAGCCATCACCAGAGTCCTACTCTATGTCCCCACCACTACTCTCTCTGGGTCGGGAGGCTCCCAGCAGCCCTTCTCTTATAATTGACCATAGTAGACTCTATGTTTTACAGATTAGACTTGAAATCACTTTCATTTTTTGTCACTTTGATTTCTGAGGTGATTAAGTGTTTAGTCACATCTGTCTAAGAAAACTCATAGAAAAACAAAACTATGAGTCTTCCCTAACATAGTTCCCATGTAACTCTAGTTTCCCTTCTCTGAATGAAATTGATAGTTGGCCTCATTATTGTACCATACAACTCTTTCAACAGTTTGCTTCTGATGTGTTAGTCCTGTTGTAGTATAGAATACCATTTATGTCCTCATAATAAGCTTTCATGATGGTGTGCTTTTTCAGTGGTCTTTCTTCTCCTTTAAAGTCCATCCTCAAACTCCTATTTATCTGGAAGGCTTAAAACCCCAAATACACCTCTACCATCACCTTATTCATCTAGTAAGATGGTTCTATTTCAGATTCAAACATTGTTAAAGCTTACAATTAGGCCTGTGGGTTATTCAAGATTACTTATTTATAGTAGAACATGGGCATTATTCTTCTGATTGCAAAGATGCCAATTGCTCTAAATGTATTAGCTTCTTCATACTTAAAGAGATTTATTAAAACTAAATAAGAAATTTTCACCTATGTGACCAAAGTCTTGAGTAAGCCCTGATGGACCGATTGTATTAGTATGAGACTAATGGTCTATGTGCTGCAAAGGGTCATGAAATCTTCCTATATTAGGATACAGAGTCCAGGCTATACTTTATAAATTACAGCAAAAACACAAATTTATGAGTGATAAATTTATTTTCAATACCCCTAATCACTACACATAATGATAGGACATTTTGTCTACTGACACGCTATCCATAAAGGTATAGTCACTAAAAAAATTTGTGTAACAGGGGGAGGGAAAAGAGAGTGAGTTTTATAAGGACTCAGCCACACTACATTGGTATTCAGAACCAACATTTAATTATAGAGAAGGAAGTTCATGACCAAGAGACACAGCCAAAAGCAGAGCACAGGGTCCTTTAATGAGCTCACTGGGAAAACTAGGAAATGTCTACATTAAAAAATAGGGGAAGTGGTTGTTTGGATAACTCATCATAAATTTGGAGTATTTATTACCCAGACTTCCCTTACTCTGAATTTAACAGCAGGATCGAGAGCCAGGGAAAGAAGTAGTTACATTATGCAATTGAATATCTGAGAAGAGTGAATAAAAATGGAGATGGCATTGAGAAGAATCTATTCTACATTTCTGCTGGAGCCATGCAGGTTGTGGAGCTGATATGCTGATAGGCTTGGAGATTAATTATGAAGAGCTATACTGTGAATCAAAAGAGTTTTGTGAGTTTGGCAGGCTATGCAAGTCAATGAAGTATCTAGGATGCTGAATGAATTATGCATAGGAGATCTTTCAGAGGTGAGCTATGAGTATAAAATATATATGCAACCCTGTGGAATTAAGGATGCTTGGGCAGGTGGACATCAGAGTGTAAAAGATAGGAATTACTGACATTTTAGGGAATTTAAAAACTTAAGAAGCTTTTAAATAAATGTGCCATGTTTGGCTTGCTTTCAAACTTTCAGTTTGTGAATTTCCATTCATGAGAAAGCCTATAGGTGAGGAAAGACATCCGAGTAGTAGATTAGTTATGTGTAATCTCTTTGAATGATAGATAAAATATAACTTGAATGAAGTATGTGGCCACTCATTTCAAAACGTTGAACAAACCTTTCCTACAAGGCAATTTAAATTGTCACTGAAAAGCACAAAGGACATTAAGATTATGTGTTGGTGGTCATTCTGTCCTCAATTTTCATAGTAAAATGTAACCTATCTTTTACCCACAAATTAGATTGTACTCATTATAAAGTGTATAGACACTGTATAATAGAAGATTTTATGTCATCTTAACATTCATACTTCAAGGATCAAATCAGTCTTTAGGCCCACAGCATTTATGCCTCTTATGAATTTGTGTCTTCAGATTCAGGCCATTGTAATTAGTACAGTAGCCTACAGAGAGAAATGGGAACAGTAAATCCAATAAGATCATATGTAAATTATGAGTTTAGAAAGATAATTACAAACAACACTTTTGATTTGATAGACTTCTAGAAACTGTAATTCTGCATTACATGTGTGTTTAGCATGAAACAATATTTTTCATTATATATTTCTTTTATGGAATATAACTTTTTTGCTCATATAATATATCCTACTTATAGTTTCCACCCCCACTATATGCCCTTTATCAGTGTCTCTTCTTCTTTTTCAATATCTATTATAACAATATTCCTGGATGCTTTCTTTTAATTTTCAGTTTACTGTAAACACCAGATGCCAGATGAATAATGGATATTTTTGTCACCCAACACTAAAAAAAGTTACAATAAAGAATGTTACTCAATAATTTCTATTGTCCATGGAGCCAAAATTATCTCACATAAAGAATTTTTGGCAGGTTACAGCATTGCTAGCACTTTTTTTCTCATTGTCAATATGAGTCATAACAATCAAGGATATATGAGAGCCTGGTATCATAATGATGCCTATAATTCCAAAAACTGAGGGATAAGGTTGGAAGAATATGAGTTCAAAGCCAATCTTGGCTAAATAGGAAGTTCAAGAAAAGGCTGGATTATATGAGAGCCTATTTGAATCAGAATCTTAGAGAATGATAAAGGGATGTATTAGAAATGTCCTTCTATCTACACCTGTACCAAATATATGTTAGGTTTGAGAATCATAGTGGTGTCTTGGAATGGTGGTACATGTCTTTAATTCCAGACTTGGGAGGCAGGTAGATACCTGTGAGTTTGAGGCCATCCTAGTCTCTCTAATAAATTCCAAAAATAGTCACAGCTTTTCAATGAGACCCTGTGTAAGAAAACCTAAGAAGCCCCTGGGCAGTCGTGATGGACACCTTTAATCCCAACACTTGGGAGGCAGAGGCAGGTGGATTTCTGAGTTTGAGGCCAGTCTGGTCTACAGAGTGAGTTCCAGGACAGCCAGGGCCACACAGAGAAACCCTGTCTCGAAAAACCAAAAAAAAGAAAAAAAGAACAAAGAAAACCTAAGAAGCATAGGAGGAGAAGGGGGAAAGGAATGGGGAGAGAGAGAGAGAGAAGGAGAGGGAAACAAAGAGGCAGAGGGAGAGGGAGACAGAAAGGGAAAAGAAGGAGAGGAGAAGGAGGAGGAGGAGGAGGAGGAGGAGGAGGAGGAGGAGGAGGAGGAAAAGGAGAAGAGACCCTAACAGAACATTGTGAGACAAGGAATGCCCAAGGATGAGGTTGAACTTGTTTTCTATTAGCTATCCAGAGTTGGGAATAAAGATTACTCTAAAGAGTAGTTTGTTGGGATTGGAAATATGGTTCACTGGTTAAGAGCACTGACTGCTCTTCCAGAGGTCTTGAGTTCAATTCCCAGCAATTACATTGTGGCTCACAACTACCTGTAATGGGACTCGATATCTTTGGTGTCTGAAAACAGCATCAGTATTCATACATTTTTAAAAAAGAGTAATTTGTTTCCCCAGTGGGAATTCCTTGGAATAAACTATATTTTTATTTACAAGTACTTATTGACTGAAGATAACTTCCGGGTTACAGATGGGGATATATGTTCAATTTTCCTTTCAGCTTTTGGTTCTCAGTTGTTGGCACCTGTGCATATCCCAGGCATGCTGCATAAGTCTGTGTTAGTCTATATGTTCATTAATCCTGATAAGAGCCTTGTTTTATTGGAGTTCTTCACTTCCTGACTCTTACACTATCTCTGCCACTTCTCCAGGATTTCCTGAGCCCCGACAGGAGGATTTTTAATGGAGCCATCTCACTTAGAGCTGAGTGTTCCAAAGTCTCTCTCTGCATAATTTCTAGATATGGGTCTTTGTATTTGTTCCCATCTGTTGCAGGAAGAAGCTTCTCTCATAATGGCTGAGTAAGACACTGATCTATGAGCATAGCAAACTATCATTAGAAGTAATCTTATTACTATGCTTTTTGTTTAATTTTGGTTTTCATTTGTTTGTTGTTTGTTTTATTAAAAACATGATGTTTGGTTTTATCCTAGGACCCTGGGTTATCTAGTCTCAGGTTCTTGGTCATCTAAGGAGTGTCAAGTATGGAGTCTATTTTATGTATTAGGCCTCAAGTCAAATAAGATATTGCTTGGTTACTCCCACAAGTTTTGTACCACCATTGTACTAGCATATCTTGAATACAGAATACCACTGTAGATCAAAGTGTTTGTGGCTGTGTTGCTGTTTACGCCTTCCCGTTTGTAATATACAGAGTATCACCTTGTGCCAAATACACTAGCACATATGGATGAAGATCTATTTAGGCATCAACTTGACTTCTCCAGGTTCAGTGAGTTGTATAAGTATTGTTTTTAGCAACTGGGGCTTTATTCTCAGTTTTCAGGAAGCAATATATCATTTTAGCTAAAGCCTTGGTTGTCTGTGATTTCCCATGGGATCTTTGGGCAAACAACTTAATTAGATGTAACACAATTCTTGGATTGGTAGCTTCATTTGGTGACATATCTAGAAAGGGTTCTGTCTCCCTGTTATATTATGATTTTGTTTAATTTTCCCTTATATATGTTTATATTTCAGGAAGCTTTTGGTATGTTAAGTTTTCATACTTTCCCTTAAATGGCCCTTAATTTTATCTGCCTTTCATTGTATTCCCTCCTTCATCTCCCTCTTCTCTCTTCCTCCCTACTTGATTGCCCTGTTCTAGCCACACCCATCTATCTGTAACTATCTATTCCATTTCTCTTTCCTAGGGAGATTTATCTGTCACCTTTGGCTTCTTACTCTGTACCTAACCTCTATGGTTCTACAGATTGTAGCTTGGTCATCATTGACTTATAACAGCTAATATCCACATATAAGTGAAGTACATACCATTTTTCTGCCTCTGAGTTAACTAACTCAGGATGATATTTTCCTACTTATATCCATTTACCTATGAACACGATTTCATTTTTTTAATTGCTGAATTTCTATTGTATAAATGTACTTATCTATTCATTTTCTGATGGACATATAGATTGTTTCCAGTTTCTGACCATCTTAAATAGAACATCAATGAACATTGTAGAGCAAGTGCCTGTGTGAGGTTGAAATATTCTTTGGGTATATGCCCAACAATAGTGTCCTAGTTAGTGTTTCTATTACTGTTGTGAAACACCGTGAACAAAAGCAAGTTGGGGAGGAAAAGGTTTATTTGGCTTACACTTCTACATTGTAGTCCACTATTCCAGGACAGGAACTAATACAGGACAGGAATCTGGATGAGGATCTGATACAGAGACCCTGGATGGGGACCTTAAAATGGAAACCTTGAATGGGTAATACTCAACTTTATAGGAAAACACAAAAAACCTAGGAGAGCTGAAACAATCCTGTATAATTAAAAAAAAAAAAAACCTTCTGGAAGAATCACCATTCCTGATCTCAAATTGTACTACAGAGGTGTGGAAATAAATACAGCATGGTACTGGTGTAAAATCAGCCACATTTATCAATGGAATCAAATTAAGGTCCCAGATACAAATCCATACACCTACAGACAATAAAGAAGCTGGAAAAGCACAGTGACGAAGAGTGCATCTTCCACAAATATGCTCATCAAACTGGATATTTGCATGTAGAAGTTTGCAAACAGATCTCTGTTGCAGGGAATATTAAAATAGACCAGCGATTCCCGTGCTATTTCTGGCAACTCTCTGACTAGGTGGGCTGGCTGACTATGAACTGTTCTTATCTCGTGGAGACTCTCTGACTCAGAGCTCCAATGTCTCTCCACCCAGCTCCCTAAGTACCCCCTGGTGGGTCCCTATCATGCCAACCCCATGCTTCAAAACTCCCATGGCCTTTTGTGGTGCACATCAGGTAAACCCACGATTTGCTGCTGTACCTTTCTCTCTTGAACCCAGTTGAATTACCATGTGAAGGAAAACACCACACAAATTTCATTCAGAATCAATGGTAACTCAATCACTGGGCGCATCAAGTAGAATCCTAATCTTGTAAGCCATATTAAATCTAAACCTTCTGGTGGTGAATCCTGGTGAATTTACCATATAAACCAAGAAACACTAGCAGCTACATCTTGTCCTCTTGCTATTCCCGTCCAAAAGCCCCTATCTCTCTCCTCTTCCTCTCTTCTTCTGTACAACCTGGAAGTCCTGCCTATTTGCCCAGTGATTGGTCCCTTTATTTATTCAGGGGAAGGTTCACAAGAAGTCACCTGAGTATATGACTCATTCCTCATCTACAACCCCTCCTAGGAAAGCAGAATTACCATCAAAATACAAGCAACACCAGGGCTATCCATAACAGATCTCTATTGACCATCCTCCATTGAGCACAAAGCTCAAGTCTAAGTAGATCAAAGACCTCAAAAAAAACCCAGATACACTGAATCTTATAGAAGGCAAAGTGGAGAATCATAATGAGAATTTTGGTTTCTCTTTTTACTGGTTATTTTATTTATTTACATTTCAAATGTTATCCCCCATCTTGGTATCCCCTCCACAAACCCTCTATTCCATCCCTCCTCCCCCTTGCTTCTATGAGAGTGCTCCCTGTACCTACTCGTCCACTCCCACCTCACTGACCTAGCATTCCTGTACATTGAGGCATTGAGTCTCCATAGAAACAAGAACCTCCCCTCCCATTGAAATCAGATAATGCAGCCTTCTGCTACATAAGCAAATGGATCCATGTGTCCCTTCTTATGTACTCTTTGGTTAATGGTTTAGTCCCTGGGAGCTCTTGGGGGTCTGGTTGGTTGATAATGCTGTTCTTCCAATGGGGTTGCAAACTTCTTCAGCTTCTTCAAACACCTAATTCTTCCATTGGGATCCCTGTGCTCAGTCTGATGGGTATCTGCGAGCATCTGCATCTGTATTGGTCAAACTCTGGCAGAGCCTCTTAGGGAACAGCCATACCAGGCTCCTGTCAGCAAGTGCTTCTTGACATCTGCAATAGTGTCTGAGTTTGGTGTCTATAGATGGGATACAGCCCTAGGTGGGACAGTCTCTGGATGGCCTTTCCTTCAATCTCTGCTCCACTCTTTGTCCCTGCATTTCCTTTAGACAGGAACTACTCTGTGTTACTATTTTTGAGATGGGTGGATGTCCCCATTCCTCAACCAGAGGCCTTTCCTAACCTCTGGAAATGGTCTCTACAGTTTCTCTCTCACCTTTGTTGGGTATTTCAGCAATGTCATCCCTGTTGGGTCCTGGGAGCCTCTTGCTTTCCTGTCTCCTGGGACTTTCTAGTGGCTACCCCCCGGGTCTCCATCCCCCACTGCTATACACCTCTGTTCAATTTCTGGACCCTGTGTACTTCTCTCCATCTCCTCCCATACCTGATTCTGCCTCCATTTTCCCTCCTCATCCCTCTCTCTCCTAGGACCCTTCTTCCCCTTACCTCACATGATTATTTTGTTCCCCCTTCTAAGTAGGACTAAAGCATCCACACTTTGGTCTTCCTTCTTCTTGAGCTTCATATGGTCTGTGAGTTGTATTGTGGGTAGTCTGGGCTTTTTGCCTAATATCCACTTATCAGTGAATACATACCTGAAGACAGAAATTGAAGAAGACCTCAGAAGATGGAAAGATCTCCCATGCTCATGGATTGCCACACTAAAAATGGCCATCTTACCAAAGCAAATCTATAGATTCAATGCAATCCCCATGAAAATTCCAACTCAACTCTTCACAGAGATAGAAAGAGCAATCCTCAAATTCATCTGGAATAACAAAAAACTCAGGATATCAAAAAAATAAATTCCCAAAAATAAGAGGACTTCTTGGGGAATCACTATCCCTGACCTCAAGGTATACTACAGAGCAATAGTGATAAAAACCACATGGTATTGGTACAGAGACAGACAGGTAGATCAAGGGAATAGAATTGAAGACCCAGAATTAAACCCACACACCAATGGTCACCTGATCATTGACAAAGAAGCCAAAACCATCCAGTGGAACAAAAGACAGCATATTCAACAAATTGTGCTGGCTCAAGTTGTGGTCCACATGTAGAAGAATACGAATCCATCCATTTTTATCTCTTTGCACAAAGTTCAAGTCCAAGTGGATCAAGGACATCCACATAAAACCATACACTAAATCTAATAGGAAAGAAAGTGGGAAAGAGCCTGGAACACACCGGCACAGGGGAAAATTTCCTGAACAGAACACCAATGGCTCAGGCTCTAAGATCAACTATAGACAAATGAGATCTCATAAAGTTGAAAAACTTCTGCAAGGCAGAGGATACTGTCAATAGGACAAAATGGTAACCTACAGAATGGGAAAAGATCGTTACAAACCCTAAATCTGATAGAGGGCTAATATCCAATATATGCAAAGAACTCAAGAAGTTAGACTCCAGAGGACCCCATTAAAAATGGGGTACAGAGCCAAACAAAGGAAACTAAGGCATCTCAAATGGTGAGAGGCACCTAAAAAAATGTTAAACATCCTTAGTCATCAGGGAAATGCAAAGCAAAACAACCCTGAGATTCCACCTCACACTAGTCAGAATGGCTAGGATCAGACACTCAGGTGACAGCACATGCTGGTGAGGATGTGGAGAAAGAGGAACACTCCTTCATTGCTGGCAGGATTGCAAGCTGGTCAACCACTCTGGAAATCAGTTTGGCGGACCCTCAGAAAATTGGACATAGTACTACCTGAGGATCCAGCTATACCACTCCTGGGCATATACCCAAAAGATGCTCCAACATATAACAAGGACACTTGCTCCACTATGTTCATAGCAGCCTTATTTATGATAGCCAGAACTGAAAATAACCAAGATGTCCTTCAAGGAGGAATGGATACAGAAATTCACAGGTGAAGGGATGGAACTAGAAAAATCATCCTGAGTGAGGTAACCCAGTCACAAAAGAACACACATGGTATGTACTCACTGATAAAAATTTTGGTTTCTTAAAAACTCAGTTATATTACGTGAATATATTTTTGTTTAATCCTAGGTATGGGATATGGTGCTGATTCACATTCTCCATAGCCACTAATTATGATTGTCTCATGCTCTATGAGGGGCATGATTTTTGCCAGCTACAGATAGTTCATGTTTGGAGTTCTGAGGACTCTTGAGTAAGCACAAATGAGAGAGCTATGAGAGAGTCTTTGGAGGCTGCTGCCCTTGCTGCTGCTGCCCCTGCTGCTTGTTTCCTGCTGGACTACTGTTTTTTTGGTTTTGCTGGATTGCTGGTTAGAGATATACTGACTACAGAGATTGGACAACATCTCTAATCAGCAGAAAGTACTCTTAAGGGGCTTACACCTCCTCAGGGTTTCTATTCCTGCACAAACATCATGACCAAGAAGGAAGTTGGGGAGGAAAGGGTTTATTCAGCTTACACTTCCATGTTGCCGTTCATCACCAAAGGAAGTCAAGACTGGAACTCAAGCAGGTTAGGAAGCAGGAGATGATGCAGAGGCCATGGAGGGATGTTACTGACTTGCTTCCCCTGGCTTGCTCAGCTTGTTCTCTTATAGAACCCAAGACTACCAGCTCAGGGATGGCACCACCCACAGTGGGCCCTTCTCCCTTGATCACTAATCGAGAAAATGACTTACAGCTGGATCTCATGGAGGTATTTTCTCAACTGAAGATATTTTCTCTGTGATAACTTCGGCTTGTGTCAAGTTGACACACAAAACCAGTTAGTACACCCCTCTAACTTTCTTTTTGTCCTACCTAGTGTTGGAGAGTTGGAAGAGATTGGAGAGGAATAAGTGTTGGAAGGGTGATTGGTATAAGAATTGAATAAAGTACTCCCCCTTCCCAAATATGCCTACAGAGAACAGCCTTGAATACCTCGGTACGGGAGACTACTTTCAGAAGTTAATGCCAAAAGCATAGGCACTAAAATCAACAGTTAATAAATGGAACCTCATGAAACTAAAAAAAAATTAAATAAACACCTTTGGTAAGGCAAAGGACGCCATCAATATGAATAATGTAGAAGAATGCAAATGATTTTCTTTTCATGTCCTTGAGAAGACAAATCAGAGAGAGAGAGAGAGAGAGAGAGAGAGAGAGAGAGAGAGAGAGAGAGATCTTTAAGGCCTTTAGGGTGAATAGCACACATGTTCACTGTTGTTGTTGTTTAAAGAATCACAGAAATATTCTGTAAAGATTATTATCCATAAAATGATTTAATAAATTAGGCATCAAATTCTGGAAATACATTTCAATAAACTTTGAAGTAGCACATTTCATTTCTAAAACTTTAAAACCATACAATTTATTGAAGTGTTTACATTAAAAACACAATTATTCTTTAAGAAATTAAAAGGTAAGAAAGAATATCTTTTGAGCTTTTGAGATGGCTTCACAAATGTGAGGTTCAGAGTTCAGATGCCCAGCACCCATGTAAATTGAGAAAATTATGGGAGGCAGAGATGGAGTTTTCTAGCCATTTGCATAGGCTGTAGTAGCAGTTTAACTTAGAGACTCTGTGACATAAAGCAAGGGAGTGAGTTATAGAGGAAGATTTCCAAAGTCCATCTCTGACCTCCACAGGGTCTCCTTCAGATAACAGAACACACACACACACAGACACACACACACACACACACACACACACACACACGCACAAACACAAACACACAAAGTTCTACCATCATTACACACAATAAAATACATGAAAACCAACATTTTAAGTTTACATATACTTAGGACTTATCTGTACTTGCCTTTTTTAGGCTGTTACTTTCTTTTTTTCTTTCTTTCGTTTTTTTTTTTCTTTTTTCTTTTTGATACTTTATTTACATTTAAAACGTTTCCCCTTTTCTGGGTCTCCTCTTTGGAAACCTCCATCCCCTCCCCATCCCCGCCTCTGTGAGGGAGTTCCACCTCCCACCCACCCACCCACCCATCCCCATATTCCCACCTTGACATTCCCCTTTGCTGGGGCCTCTAACACCCTCAGGCCCAAGGGTCTCTCCTCTCTCCCTGATGGCCATCGAGGCCATCCTCTGCCACATATGTGGTCCGAACCATGGGTCCATAGATGTGTATTCTTTGGTTGGTGGTCCAAACTCCAGGACGACCTGGGTGGGGGGTGTTAAGGCCTATTGACGCTCTTGCTCCCTCCATGTGGCTGCAAATTCCCTCCGCTCCTTCAGACCTTTCTCCAACTCCTCCATCTGGGACCTCACTCTCAGTCCAGCAGTTACTGTTAAGTGAAACTTGGGCATTCTGATCTTTTGGGCTAATATCCGCTTATCAGTGAGTACATACCATGTTCCTTCTTTTGTGACTGAGTTACCTCGCTCAGGATGATATTTTCGAGTTCCATCCATTTGCCTGCAAATTTCATTAAGTCATTGTTTTTAATAGCTGAGTAGTACTCCATTGTGTAAATGTACCACATTTTCTGTATCCATTCCTCTGATGAGGGAC
>CM052700.1:66968060-66997853 GCA_028551405.1 Uromys caudimaculatus | reverse complement strand
CCAAACAAACAAAAAAACACCTTTAGAATAATGTCCAAAAATGATACACATGCTTGTTTTTTAAGGTTGCTGTCTTTAAAATGACATGGAAATGACTTTTTCTTTTTCACTCTAAAGAACATTCCTGGTGAAAATTTCAAAGATCTGATGTCTTGGTAGGACAGGAAAGAATACCTGCTATCATTTTACCCTAGTCTTGACTATACCATTTGGCTTAGAGGTAGTAGTGTTGAGAAAGACCTCATGGAAACTGATATAGAAAGCTATCCATAGAAGGAACAGAGCAGACAATTGACAGAAAATGGGAACTGTGACCTGAAATGTTAAACATCCAGAACATCCAACTACCATAGATTTGTAAAGCAAGTGCAATCTTTAGTAGATTTCACTGTGTGTTTTGGAAAAATGGATGAGAAACAATGGCAAAGGTAACAGTTCTTACTAGCCTGATAAACAAGAGAGGCCCTAGTACTCAGACCCACAATGCATTACCCTTTTATTTTCAATGGCACTTCTTATGGAACCTATTTATGTAGCCTTTTAACTGAAAACAAAATCAGCATATACTGAAAACAAGGGCTTCTATTTACTGAGGTAGGATTAGATTTTGTATATGCAAATTTGAGTCTCATTACTTTAAATGGAGTTTACTGTTATGAATAATCACACCTACAGGCAATCAGAATGTCAGTAACTTCATAGATATTTCAGTGCCTAAGGTAAACCAGGAAATGGTACAAAAGCATTACTGCATGCCTAGTAGCAACCAGGGTCTCCTTTTTAATCAGAAACTATCATTATCTTGTACATAATACACATGTAACTTTGCAAACATCACCCATTTTCTAAAATCAAAAGCTGCCTATTTCAGCATTCCCCTGTTATTGAAAGAAGCAATAGCAGCTCATCTGAGAGCCAGGTGTGGTGCATTTTTAATATAGGTGTTTATACTTATTTGCCTTTGATATAGAAATATTCGCTTGAGGAAATCATTCATTTGATTTACTAATATTACAAAAAGCCACACAGTCATCTCTCCACATTTTTATTTTCCCATTTAAAAATTATATTGCTTTTGGAGACTATTTGATTCCTGTATTTTGTAAGATATAAGTTGTGATGTGTCTTTTCTTACCTGCATTTTAAAATGAGCAAAGGAGAAATTCTCTTCAGAACAACCTTTAGAGGCAAGGTGTAACTCTCCTTGTTTTCTTTGCCATAGTGTTGGCACCAGGGACTGCCCTGTTGTGAATGGAAGTATGGTGTGGGAGCAGCATTCCTAGGCAGCAGAATGTAGAACCTTTCTTTACAGTGGTAATCAGTATGTGTCCTTCTGAGTCCTTCTGAGTCCTGAGTCCTTGTGTATTGTGTACTGTGCCATGATATGACTTGGAGAGTCAGTGTCTTGTAACAAAGTGGGTTTGAAACAAAAACGTCCCAATGTTTAGGGAAGGCCACATGTGGGACAGTAATGGCCCAGGGTAAGGGAGGAAGAGTTGAGGAAGCTTCAACCCTGGATACCAATACCTTACATATGAGGACAGCAGCAGTTGACTTTGTCACCTCTCCCAACTTAATATCATAATGTTGGCTCCTCTCACTGTTAACCATAGCAGAAATTTATTACGCTAACAGTTACCAGGCTTCGCTGTTTGTTTGACCCTATAAGGTATCCTCAATCCTCACTCTACATTCCCTGAGTATGCAAATGTACCTTTTTCAACATCCCTGTCCTGGCCAATTGTAAACAGTCACACAAGCCCTGCCCCAGAGACCCTGACTCCCTCCCCACAGGCATACATTCTCCTTTACTCCTATAAACTTCAGCAGTTCCCCAAAGCTGTTCCCCAGTATGTTATTTGCCTCTTCAATTATTGCTGATCAAGATGCTGCACTGTACCCATCCCTCCAGCCAAGGACAATGTACAAAGGGCCTGGTTATCCCAAGGGGAAAGTGGACACAGGGCAGCAGGAATGTACAAATGTGCTAATGAGACAACCTTCATTCAAACAATAGCTGGTTTTATGTATTTTATTACAATCCTTATTTGGTATTTTTGTTATGCATTTATTCAACAATCATGCAGTGAAATTCTTTTTTGTACATCATTATTGTAAAGAAATAGTAGGTAAATCATTCAATGCATATAGATTGTAATTAGGATGAGGGCATATATAAGGATTCTTGCCAGAAGAGAATAGGAAATTCATGTCTACTAAAATATGTGGGAAAAAATGCTTTATTCTTCTGAGAGGACATAAGGGTAGAGCAGTCACACTGAAAATAGAGAAGAATTTGAAGGACGAAAAGAACATGAACCATCAAGTTTCACAGCCATAATCAAAGAGGAACCGAGGTTAATATCGACAGACTGTCTCAGGAATTTCAAATCAGTTTCTCATACATCAGACATTATTTGAAGGAAAGCAGCATAAATAACCCTTGGTGGATAGTGAGGCTTAGAGTTCCTGTCAGGAATTCTCATCATGTATAATCTCTTATATACATGCTTTTATTTTATTAGCAAAGTATGCGCAGGATTCAGACAGGAATTACATCTTCAATCAAGACCATGCATTGGAACCAAGGGGAAGCTGTGAAACAGGGGGATCAGAGGCTAATTTCTTTAGCACTGTGTCATCATTAACAAGAATTTTTAGCGGTTCTAAATTCTATAATAATCTTGGGTGAAATAGAGTTTTGCTTTTCAATAGCTTTGTAGAAGAAAACTGAAATTTAGATTCCGCATTGAATTCTTCATGAGCAATGTCAATCTATAAAGATAAGATTCACTTGCTTTTTGGCATTTACTGACCAATAGTTATTCAGAGATCCTCAAACATGTAGAATCATAGTGAATATTGTGATTCATTTTTCTTTCACACAATTACATTTATATATAATGTACTAATTACTTATTAGTGTATTGAGAGTTAGTAATCTAGTCACCATAAAATAGAAGATAACCTTATTGCTCACCACTCTGAGCAGCTGAAATTGTCTGAGGAAAAACTGGCCTTTATCTCAGCTACTGTAATATTTTATCTTACAGGTTTAATCTCAGTCTATTTTTGTAAAAACCACTTACATGTTTTCGTCTTACTTTTATCATTTGGTGTACATTAAATGAATAATTTTGTGGATTTGGTTCTTGGGAGTTACAACAGAATAGAAACCACATGTCAATATTTTCTATGTGTAAAATATTTAAAAGTATATTATTATGCCATGAAACTGATTTAAAACAAAGTATAAACATAAGCCATGTTTATACTTTTAACATTAGGAAAATTCTTGCCTATAGAGTCATCACAGGTGTGGCTGCTGTGACACGTGTGCATCAGTAGGTGGCAGAGAGGAGAGAGGCTATGTCTACACGCAGTGTTCTCACCTGTGAACAATTGGTTGTCTAACACTCCCTGAACAAATCAAGCCTGAGACAACAACCAGGGAGTCTGGACAGGAAGCTAGCCTGAGATGTTCATCAGTCCAGTACAGCACAGGTCCAGACACGCTCCCAAGGCGGGGAGAGAGAGGGAGATAAGAGGAAACCTTCCTGGGACTAAGAACCGGGCAGGAGTGATTCTGAGACAGAGGACCCGTGCATTAGGGTGTGCCTAGGGGAAAAGATGGAGTCTAAGATGACCACTAGTCTTGCTTCATGGGGCCCAGACAGGGAGCTAGCGTGAGATGACCACCAGTTTGGTACTGCACAGGTCTGGGTCGATCAGACCGAGCCAGAGATGAACCCTGCCCAGTGCCATAATGCATGGGCAGAGAAGAACATTCCTGAAAACATGCCAGAGACATTAGATGCCACTAAACGAACAAGTACGAAGTGGAGAAATGGAAGAGAAAGAGAAACAGAAGAATGCGAGGACAATGAAGAGGCACAGAGGAGACACAAACACAGTAGTCTGGGTTACTACCCTGGGATATGTTGATGTCTGCAGGCTGTGCAGAACCAGTCCCAACCCTCACCTGGGCATTGTGGAAGAGTTGGCACTGGGGTCATGAGAGCAGAAGAGCTGACCCTGCCCCTCACTGGCTTAAACACTCATGAAGACAGGCCCTACACCTTGCCTGGGCAGCAAAGTAGAGCTGACCCTGGTAGCAGGGAAATGGTTGAGCAGGTCCCGAGGCATAATCATGGCAGAACTGGTCCTGCCACTTGTCTGCCATGTGATGACATGGATGGGGAAGATGTAATTACACACTTGTCCCTTGCCTATAGCAGGGAGAAAAGCTGGCCCTGGGGTCATGAGAGCAGGAGACCTAGTGCTGCCCCTCACACGTTGCGGCACTGGGGTGAGCAGGCCCTACACCTCACCTGAGTACCTTGGTAGAGCAGGCCCTGGATGTAAGTATTGCAAGTAAGCTGGCCCTGATGGCTTGGTGTGAATGAACTAACCCAAGGGGCATGAAAGCAGGAGAGCTGGCTATGTTCATTGCTGGCTGGGGCATTGGATAGGCCAGCCCGGCAGCATAGGAGAACTCGTCCTGGTGGTGTGGGTCCAGGAGATCTGGAGGCTGACTAGTTCAGATTACCTCACATGCCCTGATCCAAGGCTTTGAATTGGCCCATCTCAACATCTACCCCATCCATGAACTGCTAGGGTACATAAAGGGGCCAATCTTACAGATTCAAAACTATAGGATCTCCATGGCATAGGCCAACAATAGAATGTCTGAGAGGAGTCCTAATGCAGTTCCAGTAATGATTGTGTAGCAGAAGCCACAAGTCTTATACCAGATCAATGACTCAATGCAATGAACATTTGCATGCAAAGTAGTGTGAACAAAAGAGTATACTGCAAGACACACTGTGATACACTACCGCGTCCACACTGAGAATTTTTTCCTCTATTTGAGAGGATATTGCAAGGGTGGAGGGTTGATATGAGGGGAGTAGGAGATGAGTGGGATTGAGGTGCATGATGTGAAATTCACAAAGAACCAATAAAAAGTTAAAAAAAAAAAAGAAAGAAAAGAAAGAAAGGAAATTTCAAATAAAAGGCACTTGTCTAAAGGCAATTTGGCTTTTCATAGAAAGTCACTGGAAATGTCTATATCCAAATTGCATTTTAAAAGGTATTACAGTAGGTAATTTAATGGCACAAATATTCTTTGTGCAGGTACCTTGAATGCTGAAAGCCACCTGCCATTCACACCATAAGTAGCAGACACTAGAAATGAACTGCCTATGTTTATTAGCTTTCCTGAAATCATCTCCCGCTGTACTGAAAATGAGTATACTTTTAAAAAGAAAATATATGAGTTATTGTCTTTACCTCACAAGTCTGTGGAGTGGCTTTGATAAAGAAGTAAAGGGTACATTTGTTGGAAATCTGTGAAATATTTACTTAAAAATTGTGATTGCCCATTCCTTGGATGTTGTAGCAAAATTTTCTAGAAAGCAAGTGATCCTGTAGTCACTAGACTATAAATAGCAATGTCTAGTGCTCACTAAGGTGGGTCAGGACCCACGCCTGACATGCAAGCAGAAGTTTCACCAAAGAAGCCTTTTAACATTAGCCTTTGAAAAATCTTTGTTTTATTTAAAAAAAAATTGAAAATCATCTGATAGTGTTTTAATAATTTGAGTTTTAGTGATTATAAGAAACTATTTTGTCTAGATTTAATTTTTGTTGTTTTTTTTTTTTTTATGTGAATACTTTTCTAGCTGCCTGCCTGCAGGTGTAGCATATATATGTGCCCACAAAAGTGAGAAGAGGGGCCACGTTCCCTGGAGCTGTAGTTACAGGTGGCTGAATGCCACCCGACGTGAGTGCTGCAATTTGAACTCAGGTCCTCTGGCAAACGCCAAGTGCTCTTAATTGCCATCTCTCCAACCTTAGATTATTGTTTATTGTATTTCATCATAATTTCACAGTGTACAATCATGTGAAATATTAAGAGTTTATACTTCATTCGTTGGTTTAGTTGACATATCAATCTTGTATTATTAGATCTATGACATATTTTTGGAAGATACACCTCTCTAATGATTTTTAAATCACCATGTAAGCTTAAATTTAAATATGACTTACTTTTTTTTATATTCTGCTTAACAATCATTAGAACATTTTGACACATTGCTTTGTAGATGTGAATCTATGATTATTAAAATATACACATTATTTCCATTTATGCTGTCTCACCATCAGACTCAGTACTGTATCTAGTATTTTATTTACTTCTTCAAATATTTAATATATTTTCAAACTTGTTAATTTCAAAATGAAGTCTTGCAGCTAAGGAGATGGCAAAAGGGCTGTCAGATAATCATGAGGAGCTGAGTTCACACCAGAAATGTGAAAATCTGTAGCACTAGGAGGGAGAGTTAATGGAGAGAGAAAGAAGGCTGGAGGTCACTAGCCAGTCAACTTAGCCATATAAGCGAAAGTCAGACTCAATGAGAGACTGACTCGAAATTGAAATGGAAAGCAATTGAGGAACTAAAAAGACAATGTCTTCTGGCTTCCACATGAATGTATACTCACATACACGCACATATGCATGCACAGAGGCAACACATACATGGACAAATAAAAACAGTTAAAGTAAATTAAAATGATATCTATCTTTAAGTGGTAAAACTTAGCCAATCTGCTAGAGCTACATCTATCATGTTAATTAAACATTATTTTCATTCAATTCATTTTGTGTATATTGAGTACAGTTTAACTAAATTGGTGAGAACATATAGGAAGCATGAAAAGGTCAAGCAAAGAAGGATGAAAATTCTGGGTTTCAGGGAAGGTAAAAACAGAAACTGAGGAAGTGTAAAAGTCTCTATTGTAAGTTAATAAAAAAATATAATTAAAAAATTTAAAAATTATGTGGTTTGCAAAGGAGTTATTTTTTCCAGATAATTGCTTTTTCTCCAAGAAGTTACAGTTTTTAAATTTTTATTTTAGTTTTTACTTATTCACATTACATTACACTCACTGTTCCCTCCCAGTTAACTCTTCTGACAATCCTTCCCCCATCTCTCCCTCCCATTCTCCTCTGAGCAGGTGGGGGACCCCTGAGTATCCCCTGAGCCTGGCACTTTAAGTCTCTCCAAGGCTCTACCACTGAGCCCACACAAGAGAGCCCAGCTAGAACATACCCCACATTCAGGCAACAGCTTTTGGGATAGCCCCCACTCCAGTTGTTTGGAACCCACATGAGGAGGCTCACACATATGATTGGTGGTTCAGATCTGAGAGCCCCAAGGATCCAGGATAGTTTGACTTTGTTGGTCTTCCTGTGGAGTTCTTACCCTGTTCCTGACCTGTAATCCTTCTTCTATCCTTCCATAAGAAGTGCCATCCACTGTTTAGCTGTTGGTGTCTGTATCTGTCTGAGTCAGCCCTGGGGTGGAGCCTCTCAGAGGACAACATGTTCTGCATGCACAACAGAGTATTATTAATAGTGTCAGGGACTGGTGCTTGCCAATGGGATAGACCAGTTACTGAGTGGGCATTTCTTCAGTCTCTGCTCCATCCCCCATGCCTACATTTCTTGTAGACAGGATAAACTTTGGGTTGGAAGTTTTATTGGGTTGGGGTGATGTCTCTATTGGTCCACAGGTTTCCTGCCTGGCTACAGGAAGTGACCTCTTTAGGTTCCATATCCCCAGTGTAGTGAGTCACAGTTAAGGTAAATCCCACTGATTCTTGGGTGCCACCCTTATCCCAGGTCTGTCTCATCCTAGAGCTGCCCCCATACCTCCTCACCCTGTCAGCTGCAAATTTTCATTCACACCCATGGCCATCCAGCCATCTTTCCTGTCTTTCCCCACACCTGATCCTGAGTCCTCCATTCCCATTCCCATCCCCTCTCTCTCCCAGTTCCCTTCCTTCATCTGCCTCTTATGACTATTTTATTCCCCCTTCTAAGTGATTCTAAGAGATTCAAGCTCATTTTTACCTTCTTTAGTTTCTTTGGGTCTGTGGAGTGTAGCATGGGTATCCTATATTTTACGGCTAATATCCACTTATAAGTGAGTACATACCATGCAGGTCCTTTTAGGACTGGGTTCCTCACTCAGGATGATACTCTTAAGTTCTATCCATTTGGCTGTGAAATTCATGATGTCTTTGTTTTTAATAGCTGAATAGTATTCCATTGTTTAGATGTACCACATTTCTTTATCCATTCTTCAGTTGAGGGACATTTAGGTTGTTTCAATTTCTGGTTATTATAAATAAAGCTGCTATGAACATAGTTGAGCATGTGCTTTCATGAGATTTTGGAGCATCTTTTGGGTATATGACCTGGAGTGGTGTAGCTGGGTCTTGAAGTAGAGCTAATCCCTGTCTTCTTAGAAACAGCCAAATTGATTTCTAATATGATTGTAAAGTTTGCACTACTACCAGCAATCCTCACCAGCATGTGCTATCACTTGAATTTTTTATCTTAGCCATTCTGACCAGTATAAGATGGCAGATATGGTGTAGTGGCAGATATCACATATCCCCTATGAAGTACTGGCAGAAAGTCAAGGTTCCTAAGCCCATATAGAAGTTGCTACTGATCTTGGTTGACCATAAGTAATTGATGGTCCCTATTACTGAAGACAGTATTCAACCTGCTTATGTTTATAGGACACAGAGAAATGATACTGGAAATGAGCAGAAAGCTGTGTTCCTTGTAGTAGCTCTTTTTCATTCCAGAAGATGCTATGCAGGCTATTTGGAGAGAAAGCTCACTAAAATATCACCCAGATGTGGATCCTACATGGTACAAACTGACCTACCAGGAAAAATACATCCTCAGATGCAATGGCGTATGGCTCTTTGAGGATCATCAATTGGTTTTGCATTTGTGTCCACTTTACAGCAAACAGTCCATGCTAGTAAGTCAAACGTGGTCAAAAGACTGTGGCTGTGGAGGTTCTATATAGTAATAGGAGTTCTTACTACTATTACTTAGAAAATTGAGAGCATATTAGGATTTATGTCTAGATGTTTAAATTTATATCACTGATGCTGCTCTAGGCTCTGGGCAGAGAACCTTCCTCTGCAAAGAGTGGTGGTTAATCTAGAAACTCATATCTGGTGAAATTGCTAAGAATAAGTGACAATTGAGTGATTATCCCAGAATACTGGATCTATATCATCCTCTCTAAGGCCCATTGAACAGAAATGAGAAAGCAGAAGGAAGACTGTAAGAGCCAGAAGGTGGAGAGGAGTGCTGTAAACACTGTCTTATAAAATTACATCTCTGTTGCATTCATGAGCACACAACAGCAGCAGAAGATAATTGGACAAGATTTGCAGAAGATCGTGCCCTGCAAGATATTTTTTTCCATGGAAGGGGGATATCCCATGATGCCTCTCGACTTCCTGAGAAGCCACTGTAAGTTAATGCTTTCAAAGGTGTGCCTGCAACTGTCCTCAGTAACTCTGAACTCATGCTTGTACTGGCAGCCCTAATTAAACTCAGTGGGCCAAAATAAAAAAAAAAAAAATATATATATATATATATATATAGACAGACACACAGTTTTCTCACGGAGAGATAAACATGTGCATGGCAATTAATTAAATGCTAATTATTTTTATAATTTTGAAAAAAATGAAAGAGATTCAATGTCATAAAAGTATCTACTTTAATGACAAGAAATATTGCTCTTACAATAATGTTTCATTGGTTTATCTGTAAGAAATTACTAAACATTCTTTATTCAATTAATGATATAAATTTACTAATCTACTCACAAAATAATATCTGTAACTGTTTTAGTTAGGGCTTTATTGCTGTGAAGAGACATCATGACCAAGCCAACTTTATATACAGAAAACATTTCATTGAGGCTGGCTTACAGTTCCAGAGGTTCAGTTCATTTTCATCATGGCAGGTTGCATGGCAGCATATAGACAGACATGGTGCTGCAGATGCCAAGAGTTCTACATCTTGATCCAAAGGCAACCAGTAGAGACTATCTTCTAAAGGCTGCCAGGAAGAGGCTATCTCTTCTACTGAGCAAAACTTGTCCCATCTTGTCTCTCATTAAAAAGATATATTTCTAAGAGATAACAACCAATAAGACAAAGTAAAATATAATATGATAAAATGAAACTATCACAAACAAGGCTAGAAACTAGGCAAGACAATCCAAAAGAAGGAAACAGCCCCAAGAGTAAGCACAAGAACCAAAGACCACTCATTCACACATTCGGGAGTCCCATAAAAATACTAAGCTGAAAGCTAAAATACATATGTAGAGGGCCTGGTCTGCTCTAGGAACAGATACCAAATCCAAGTAGGCCCTTGCTTTCTGTTTATTCTTTGTGTGTTTATATAAGCCTTGCTTAGCTGGTTCAGAGGGACTCATTCTCCAGTTGTGCTCAATCTCCACTGGATTTTACCCTTTTAACCCTCCTTTTCTGGGGATAGAGAGAGTGCAGTCCTAAGCTGTAAGGAGAGAGATTTGATGAAGACATCCTATTTAGAGCTATGTGTCCAGGGATTATCTCTCCTCAGAGTGTCTGGCTGTAGGTGTCTGCATCTGTTCCCATCTGCTGAAAGAGGAAGCTTCTTTGGAGATGACTGAGTAAAGCACTGGTATATAAGTATAACAAAACAGTATTAGGAGTCATTTTATTGATACGGTTTTAGACCAGTAGTGTTGTTTTACACTAGGTCTTTGGGATATCTAGTTTCTGGTTCTTGGTCATCCAAGCATTGGTGGGTATCAGTTCCATCTCATGGAATGGGCTTTAACTCAAATCAGACATTGGTTTGCTACTCCCATAAATTCAGTGCTACTATTACCCTAGCATATCTTTCATGCAGGTCAGATTGTAGGTCAATCTGTTAATGGTATGGTATTTATAGTTCTCTTTTGGTAGCCTGCTGAGCATGTCCCTGAACTAAAGACATTAGAGTGTATTGGTGAAGGCTACATGTAGGCACAGGCTCTACTTCTCCATGTTTAATGAGTTGTGTGGGTGTTGTCCTCAGCAGTGAGGCACAGCTATCAGTTTGTGAAAAGCAACTCATTGCCTTAGTAACAACCAGGGCTGGTTTGGGAATTTCCATGAGGCCGCCTTGGCAAACAACTCAATTAACACAATGATGTTCTAGTGCAGAAAGACTCATTTAGCGACAAGAGGTGGCCAGTTTTGACTCTGTCTCTCCCATCATTAGACCTTATTTGGACTGCTTTCATATAGTTTAGGGAGTTTCCACTGCAGAAGACTTCTATAACATCCCTGAAATGCCTCTCAAGTTCAGAATCTCTCCTAGCATTTCCTCCTTCAACCCTATCGCCTCCTCTCCACCGGAACCTCCTGTTAACAGTTCAAATTCAACTATCATTGGTTTCATATGGCCGATAATTAAGTCATGATTTTTATATCTTAAGTGGATGACATTTTAGCAATGTAAAAATGACATCAAAAATAAAACGGGGGAAATGTGGTGAGTAAAAGTGCCTTACATTCCCAGTTCTGATATCAAACCTCACAGAAAATCAGAGTTGCCTCATACAACTATAATTCTTGGTATAGTTATGAGATGGGGACTGAGAACAGTACAGCCAGACAAGTGCTGACACTTGATTTCTGACCTTCACATGCATGTTGTGGTTCTTGTGTGCTTGCGGGTGTACACACATGAATCCCCTCTCTCTCCTTTATCTTTAAGCTACTATTTGTCAAGTTGTAGGTTTTTCTTGTAATCACAGCAACAGAAATAAAACAATGGGAGCTACTAAACCTTACATATAATTAAATTGTAAATCACAATGACAACTCAAACATATCTCACAATAAAACTTTTTCAGATACTGGTTTACTCATTCTTGGCTGAGAGAGGTGCTTTTTGGCCTATTTAGAGTCAGCACCCCACTACTTTATTGCCATTTTACATGTGATGTGAGAGTTATTCTTTTTTGAATAATCATATATGTATTATAACTAGTTGCTCATTCTCTTTTGATTTATTACTTTCTTTTCCCAGAAGATGCATACACAGTATCCTCTGCTGACAACTGATGGCATGATAGCTCAGCTGGCAATAACAGAGCTTTCTGAGTCATAAGTAATCTGAAATGTTTGTCAAGTGAATAAAATACAAACATGAAATGTGATAAAACAACTTTATTCACAGAATTAACAATTATTTATAAAATATAATGCTATGAGCTAAAACAAAATAAGTTACAGACAAAATTAGAGGTTTTTCTGTACCTCATTTTGAAGAAAGGGAAATACAAAACATCTCAAATGAGTAAGAAGAGAATGGGCAATTACTTTTTTGTCAGCTAGCACTGTGTGCTATGAAAATCATATACAGTGAAAATTAACGCCACCTCTCTGCAAGAACCATGTGGCACATGACCAGTGTTGACAATGACGCAGAAACAGAATCCAAAATCATAATCACAAATGAATGAGACTCTTTAGGGATAGACCACTAGTTCTTAAGCATTATAAATGGTGCCAAGAAGCCAAGAAGGACCTGAAGAATATTTAGAGCAATAAGCAAAGACCATGGGTGAAGAGCATGATGAAGGGCATCATAGTTGTGGTGAATCTTGAATTAAGAAAATATTCTTCAAAGCCCCAGTTCTAGGAACATTTTGCTTGTTTATACCACATATGCTATAACTAGAAGCTTGTGTACATTACATTCCCAAAGATCTTAGGAACAGATGCCTAAATTAAAGGTCAAGGCTCAAGCCCATGCCTCTGACATAGTTTCAAAATATATTCTCAGCTCCTGTTCTACTTTGCAACATGCTCCAAAGACAAGACTTCTATCTGTTGATGTAGAGACAAAACTCCAATTACTCTGGGCTACTGTTTGCAGAAGTCTCATGATTTTTGATTCTGCTTGAACAAACAAATCTAAGACAGAAAAACAAAGAGCCTAGCATCCTAAATACATATATGTATACACACATTATCTATCTCTCTGTCTGTCTGTCTATCTATCATCTATCTACCTATTAGCTATCTATGTAAATGTGTGAATTTGATAAGATGGACATAAAAGCATGCTTTGTCATATTAAAACAGTAGAGGCATTTTGCACAATGTATATATTTGTTTAAAAAGTTACAAATCTTGGACTTGAGCTTTGATATCAAGTTATCTTTAAAACATAATTATAGATATTGGTGTAGATTAAAGCATCAGTGAAGCTAATGTCAGCAGTGACAAATCTATTAACATCTAACATAAATCTAGTGTAAGCATATTCCATAATTCTTCCCCAGGGTAAGGTCATTTTGTTTATTATGAAAGGTTGAAAGATTTAAAATAAACAAAAGCCAAAGTCAACTAAACAAAGTTTGAGACTATAACTTCTAGATATTCAAAATTATATCCGTTCCTTTTTAACCACCAAAGTGAACATCTAGTCACAGATCTTTATATACTAGCTCAATAATTTTTACATTTGCCTCATTTCTCTTTCTTCGCAATTCAGTACCCAAAATGGCTTTTTGAAGACTTTTCCCCTGTACCCATGTGTTCGAAGCTTTTCCCCACTTTCTCTTCTATTAGATTCAGTGTATCTGGTTTTATGTGGAGGTCCTTGATCCACTTGCACTTGAGCTTTGTACAGGGAGATAGGAAAGGATCAATTTGCATTCTTCTGCATGTAGAATGCCAGTTGAACCAGCACCATTTGTTGAAAATGCTGTCTTTTTTCCACTGGATGGTTTTTGGCTCCTTTGTCGAAAATCAAGGCCTGACCCCAGGTCTTCCTGTTGGCTGGACCACCAACCAAAGAATACACATGGAGGGACCTATGGTTTGGACCACATATGTGGCAGAGGAGGGCCTTGTTGGCCATCGGGGGAGGAGAGGCCCCAGTAAAGGAGAATGTCAAGGTGGGAATATGGGAGTGGGCAGGTGGGTGGGTGGGAGGTGGAATTCCCTCATAGAGATGGGGGAGGGGGAAGGGATAGGTGGTCTCCAAAGAGGAGACCTAGAAAGGGGGAAACATTGGAAATGTAAATAAAAATGTAAATGTAAATAAAGTATCAAAAAAAATAAAAAAAAATAAAAAATGAAGACTTATTTTTTCTACAATATTATTTGTAGAATATTAATTTTATAGTTAAATAATTAATAAATTCGTATTTCTGCTTCTTGTTTCTTTTCCAGTTACAATGAAAACACCCTAACCAAACCACTTTAAGAGAGAAAAAGAATATTTTAACTCAGAATTCTAGGTACACCCCATCATGATGGGGAAGTCACAGGATCAGCAGCTAGAAAATGTTGCCTGTATTGTGTCTACAGTTTGATATAGAATATACCAAATTTGCAAGATCCAATTGCCCCAAATTTTACTGCATTTTATTCTGCTGTATTATTAGTAACATTTTTTCATAGTACTTCTCTGTGCATCTGTGCTTCTTTCCAAATGTGGATATGTACATGCACATCATTTTCCTTTGAAATATAAAACCTTTCTTTTTCTTCTTCTTCAGCCCCACATACTTGACTAAGGTGGAGGGTTGACATGGGCTGTTCAAACATTAGATTGCCACATTAGCCACAGTGGGCACCTTTCTTCCATGGCCTATATATAGAACCTAATTTTTACTTTTGTACACACAAGGTTTCCACTTCCCATGGTCTCTTCCCCTACTTGAAAACACAAACCTGAGACCCTCATGTTTAAGAATTAAGTTATCTCCTCTGCACATTGGTCTGTTTTACTTGTGGAGGTATTGCTGGTAAAGTTAAAATCTGGCCAGGTTGGCATGTATGCACCATGCAATGGGAAATTTTCTTGCAAGGCAATTCAATTCTTTGTGGTCAAGATTAATGTTTAGGGTAAATAACACATGTTTTCTTAAGATGTTTGTCTCATTTTAAATTATCTACATTCATTTATTTATTCAGTCTTCTGATTCTACTTTTTCTTCTCATACATTACATCCCAAATGCAGTTTTCCCTTCCTCCTTTCCTCCTAGTCCCGCCCCGTGATACACTTTTCAATCCCAGGAATTTGCATGCTGAGGTAGTAGAATGAACTTCAGTTAGGGGCCTGCTGAAGTTATATTCCCTGTTTCAAAATGAATCAAATTTATAATAATTAACAAGTTATCGGAGAGAGAATGGCAGGACAAGCAAGATCTTTATAAATTGAGGAGAGGCTGAAAAGCACTAGTAGATTGTTCCTAGGCTCTTGGTAGTAAATAGCCACATAGACATGCTCAGCATGGCCAGGCTGTATGGCACAGTGGACAAAGACGCTTGATTGATAGCCTAAGACCAGAAAGACCCTGAAGACTCACATAGTTTAAGGAGAGAAACAGCAACCACAGGTTGTCATTTGACTACCACACGTGGATGTGGACATGCACGTGCATGCACACACACATGAGAGAGAGAGAGAGAGAGAGAGAGAGAGAGAGAGAGAGAGAGAGAGAGAGAATAAATGTAGTACAACAGTTGTCTAATGTCCATCATGGTTAGTCACTAAGGAAATGCAAAACAGAAGCCAAAGTTATGCAGTTATATACCATAACGAACATGACAATTTTTAGTTCATGTGACATGCTAAGAAAGTTTGCTAACTTCTCACAAATTTACACAATCATATAGTATAGACTAACATATTTATGTTAGACTCATATCTGCTACAACTGATTTTTTAAAAATTAGATTGTTTGAAACAAAGTAAACATATTCTCACACATTTCCTGAGGAAAAAATTCAACTTGTCAGTGTATAAAAAAGGACTTCCTCTCCCCTTCCTACATTTAGAGGTGGTTAGCAATCCTTGGTCGGATGTGGGCTGAAGATATAGTATGGCATTTTGGTCCACTTCTATCGTTAGTTTAAAGAATGTCTAGTTGCCGTTGCGTCTATATTTCCCAATCTGTCCTCTAAACAAATATAGCCATTCTTAGATTTGGTGTTTATCACTAGCCATAACATCAAAAAATTACTTGAAATCCAAAAAGTGTCTTCTTCTAAATTAAGTTCTGAATGAGCATGAAGTATTTGAGGGCACGGCTCCACACAACAAACATTCTATAGATAATGACTTGAAAATGAGAATGTTCCAACATCTCAGTAATAAATGCAGAAGCCTGCTGAATCAGTCTGAAAGAATTATACCTTACAATCCATTTAGAAACAGAATGTTTGTAGCAACATTAAATGATTATTAAGTAATAATTATTTAATGATTAATAATTAATTTAATTACTATTAGGATAGCAAAATGGTTACCATTTGAAGGAGACCAAAAAAGCTGACCTAAGAAAAGCTGAAATCCTGATAATGTAGAAATATTTTTTAACTTTAAAAAATGACATTTTAATTTTTCTTTGAAAAATTCATATATACATATAATTTATTATTTGGAAATTACTATCCTCATTACTTTGTAGTTATAATTTTGGAATTTTCTTCTTTTTTAAAGCATAAAATATTATTAGAAAGTATTTTTATTTTAATATCATGTGTGGGATATGTGGCTGCTTCAGACTGCTCAGAGAAATTAACTATGATTTGCCCTGTGCTCTAAGAGAGGCATGGTTTTGCCAGCTGCAGATAGTTTGGATGATTGTGATATATTTGGAATTCTGGAACCTTTTACTTGGATATGGATATGTAAATGCCCCCAAGATATGTGGTGGGTGGATGTTGATTGTTTAGGGAGGCTGTTTGTGGTTTGTTAATAGCTGTAGTTAAATAAGGAACAAAACACAAGAAATTATATTCAGGAATTTTTCTAATTCCCCTCTCCCCTCTATCCTCGTTTATTTCCTATCTTCTGTAAGGGGAGGGTGAAACCACTGGGGGTGGGGATGAAGAATGAGAAAAGGAAGAGCCCACAATGTACCAAAGAGCAGCTACATTATCTCTTTTCAGTTTCCTCCAGGATCTACTAATTTGAGTCCCTCCTGGCTTCTCTAGTTATTATTAATAACCCCTGAGTCTAGTTAGTTCTGACTATGTACAATTGGGTACGGGATATTCACTGGTGCATAGTGTATAGGTAATGTACCAGTAGACATATTCCAAGTGAACAGTATTTTCCCCTCCTAAGATTATTTTTAACTTAAAATTTGAAAAATGTTATTGTAATTATTACAGTGCTGTCAAGGGAACCCTGAATTGTAATATTACAAGCTATAATTTGCATTTTTCTGCCTGTATATAAGGCTACAACCTCTGTTTTGAAATACAGAAACTCTGAAGAGCCTTTTAAAAGATTTTGAGTAGTACTCCATTGTGTAATGAACCACATTTTCTTTATCCATTCCTCTGTTGAAGGACATCTGGGTTGTTTCCAGATTCTGGCTATTATAAATAAGGCTGCTATGAACATAGTGAAGCATGTGTCCTTGTTATATGTTGGAACATCTTCTGGGTATATTCCCAAGAGTGGTATAGCTGTGTTCTCAGATAGTACTATGTCTAATTTTCTGAAAAACCACCAGACTGATTTCCAGAGTGGTTCTAACAGCTTGCAATCCCACCAACAATGGAGGAGTGTTCCTCTCTATATATATTTTCATCAGCATCTGTTGTCACCTGAGTTTTTGATCATAGCTTTTCTGACTGGTGTGAGATGGAATCTCAGGGTTGTTTTAATTTGCATTTCCCTGATGACTTAGGATGTTGAACATTTCTTTAGGTGGTTCTCAGCCATTCAGTATTCCTCAGTTGAGAATTCTCTGTTTAGATCTGTACCCCATTTTTAAATATGGTTATTTTGTTCTCTGGAGTCTACCTTCTTGGGTTCTTTGTATATGTTGGATATTAGCCCTCTATTGGATGTAGCATTTGTAAAATCTTTTCCCAATCTGTGGGTTGTCCTATTGACAATGTCCTTTGTCTTACAGAAACTTTGCAATTTTATGAGGTTCCATTTGTTGATTCTTGATCTTACAGCATAAGCCATTGGTGCTCTGTTCAGGAAGTTTTCGCCTGTGCCCATGTGCTCAAGGCTCTTCCTCACTTTCTCTTCTATTAGTTTCAGTGTATCGGTTTTAAGTGGAGATCCTTGGTCCACTTGGACTTGAGCTTTGTACAAGGAGTTAAGAATGGGTTGATTTGCATTCTTCTACATGCTGACCTCCAGTTGAACCAACACCATTTGTTGAAAATGCTGTCTTTTTTCCACTGAATGACTTTAGTCCTTTAGTCCTTTGTGAAAGATCAAGTAACCACAGGTGTGTGGATTCATTTCTGGGTTTTCAATTCTGTTCCATTGATCTACCTGCCTGTCTCTGTACCAATACCATGCAGTTTTTATCCCTATTGCTCTGTAAAACAGCTTGAGGTCAAAGATAATGATTCTACCAGGAGTTCTTTTATTGTTGAGAATAGCTTTCACTATCCTGGTTTTTTTTGTTATTCCAGATGAACTTGCAAATTGCTCTTTCTAATTCTATGAAGAATTGAGTTGGAATTTTGATGGGAATTCCATTGAATCTGTAGATTCTTTACTATTTCACACAATGGAGTACTACTCAGCTACTAAAAACAATGACTTCATGTAATTCGCAGTCAAATGGATAGGACTAGAAGATATCATCCTGAGTGAAGTAGCCCAGTCCCAAAAGAACACACATAGTATGCACTCACTGATGAGTGGATATTAGCCAAAAATCTCCGAATAGCCAAGATACATTTCATAGACTATATGAAGCTCAAGAGGAAGGAAGACCGAAAGGGTCCTTCTTAGAAGGAGGAACAAAATAACTGTGGGAGGAGATACAGAGACAGAGTGTGGAGCAGAGACTGAAGGAAAGGCTATACAGGGACTGCCCCATGTGGGAATCTATCCTATACACAGTTACCAAACCCAGACACTATTGTGTATGCCAAGAAGTGCTTACTGACAGGAGCCTCATATAGCTGTCTCCTGAGAGGCTCTGCCAGAGCCTGACAAATATAGAGGTGGATGCTTGTAGACAACCATTGGACTTAGCATTGGAACCGCATTGGAGGAGTTAGAGAAAGGTTTGAAAGAGCTGAAGGGGCTTGCAGCCCCATAGGAGGAAGAACAATATCAACCAACCAGATCCCTCTGAGCTCCCAGGGACTAAACCACCAACCAAAGAGTACACATGGCTCCAGCCGCATATATAGCAGAGGATGGCCTTGTTGGACATCAATGAGAGGAGAGGCCCTTGGTCATGTGAAGCCTTGATGCCCCAGTGTAGTAGAATGCCAGACTGGGGAGTAGGAGTGGGTGGGTGGGTGGGTGGGGGAACACTCTCACTGAAGCATGGGGAAAGGGAATGGAATAGGGGGTTTTTGGAAGGGAAATCAGGAAAGGGAATAAGATTTGAAATATAAATAAAGAAAATATCTAAAAAAAAAAAAAAAAAAAAAAAAAAAGACTTTGAGAATGTTATCAGGAAGGAAAAATACTCCCAGGAACTAGTTTACTCCATGTGGTTATTCTTTGGTACATCCATCCTGGCTTTGATTTTGTTGTTTGAGTTATCCCCTTTATTGGCTTCAGTTCTTCTGCTAATCTTCAAAGATTCTGAATCTCTCTTTCATGTATCATAATTTTATAAAATGTAATGTAAATTATAATACATTTCTTTTCTAACTGCCTCTATCTTTTGAGAGATTCAGATGAGAAGACAACGGGAGGCATAAGTACACATTAAGAGGTTATAGTTAAACTTTTAACAATGTAAAGCTTAAAAATAAGTTTGTGAGGTGGATCAGAGTCCATCCTCTTACTTTAAAACAATTTCAAACAAACAAAATTGGAAAATCTATACAAAGATTGTGTTATTGTGACTAAACTAAGCACAGTATCTAAGAGAAGTGTTGGGTACTTATGTTTGAGTACTTCAGTACTTTACTTAATCTCTGTTGATGTCTGGATGATTTATACAATAAATTATGCATTTTATAAGATTTTATTTTTCCAAAAATTATGCTGAGCCCTGCTTGGCCATGTAAGGGACAGAATGACATGGTTTCCACACCTGAAATAGAGCCAGCAGGGCATGGGTATGGATAAGTTTTGATGGTTATTGTGTGTACAAGGCTTGTTTGTGTAATAATGCACATAGTTTCAAGTTCCTTTTTTGAGAAATGTCCTCTCAACCAAGTTAATGACTCCATGATAATCAGAGACAACATGAGTCCAGGAGGTGAGGGTGTGTCTACTCTTTCAGAAAAATGGTAAAATGCCCTGACCCTCAGGACATCACTAAAGGCTGTGAGAAAGAACAATGCAAACATGAATTCAAAAGCATATGTAATGATGAAATATAAATTGTATAAGGAGCTTCACAGATTTAAAGGAACACTGCAGTGGGACTATGAGTCAGATTAAAGATACTAAAGGAGATAAAGAGATTTAGGGAAAGGAAATTGCAGAGCAATATCACACCCAGTTTTTTGTTTGTTTGTTTGTTTGTTTGTTTATGCTTATAAAGTCAGGCAGTTTCCTGAGTTCAAGGTTAGCCTGGGACAGATGGAGTTTAGGTGCAGGCCCAGGTATGGTTGGAATGATAATTTCTGAGCAGAGTCCCACCTAGCTATTTTATTGTCTGTGCTTGTGCTTGCTGCCTCTTTCTAAGAATCAATGTGCTGCAGTCATGGGATGCTCTTTCATGGGATAATCAAAAGGGAACCCGGGGAGTAAAGACTGAATTGATATGTAAATAGAAGACTGCTGGGTCCTCAGGTAGTACTATGTACAATTTTCTGAGGAGCTGTCAAACTGATTACCAGAGGGGTTGTACCAACTTGCAATCCTATCAACAATGGAGGAGTGTTCCTCTTTTTCCACATTGTCACCAGCATCTGCTGTCACCTGAGTTTTTATTCTTAGCCATTCTGACTGGTGTGAGGCAGAATCTCAGGGTTGTTTTCATTTGCATTTCCCTGATGACTAAGGATGTTGAACATTTCTTTAGGTGCTTCTCAGCCATTCAGTATTCCTCAGTTGAGAATTCTCTGTTTAGCTCTGTTCCCCATTTTTTGATAGGGTTATTTGGTTCCCTAGAGTCTAACTTCTTGAGTTCTTTGTATATGATGAATATTAACCCTCTATTGGATATAGGATTGGTAACAAATTTTTCCCAAACTGTTGGTTCCCGTTTTGTTCTATTGACAGTGTCCTTTGTCTTACAGAAGCTTTGCAATTTTATGAGGTCACATGTGTTGATTATTGATCTTAGAGCATAAGCCATTGGTGTTCTCCTCAGGACCTTTTACCCTGTAAATGAAAAAGTCCAAGACTTTTCCCAACGTTCTCTTCTATTAGATTCAGTGTATCTGGTTTTATGTGGAGGTCCTTGATCCACTTGGACTTGAGGTTTGTACAAGGAGATAGGAATGGATCAATTTGCATTCTTCTACATGTTGACTGCCAGTTGAGCCAGCACCATTTGTTGAAAATGCTGTCTTGTTTCCACTGGATGGTTTTAGCTCCTTTGTCAAAGATCAAGTGACCTTCGGTGTGTGGGTTCATTTCTGGGTCCTCAATTCTATTCCATTGATCTTCCAGCCTGTCACTCTAATAATCCATGCAGATTTTATCACCATTGCTCTGTAGTACAGCTTGAGGTCAGGGATGCTGATTCCCCTAGAAGTTCTTTTATTGTTGAGAATAGCTTTCAGTATCCTGGGTTTATTCTAGAAAGAGCAAATTGTTCTTTCTAACTCTATGAAGAATTGAGTGGGATTTTTGACTGGGATTCAACCAGACCCCCCCCCCCCCGAGCTATCAAGGACTAAACCACCAACCAAAGAGTTTACATGGATGATCCTATGGCTCCAGCCACATATATAGTTGAGGATGTCCTTCTTGGACATCAGTGGGAGGAGAGGCCCTTGGTCCTGTGAAGGCTCAATTCCCCAGTGTAGGGGAATACAAAGGTGATGAGATGTGAGTGGGTGGGTTGGAGAGGAAGCATCCTCATAGAAAGGGTAGGGTAGATGTGAGGGGGTGTTCCAGAGGGGTAACCAGGAAAGGGGATAACATTTGAAATGTAAATACATAAAATGTCTAATAAGAAAATGGTTAAGTGCTTATTTGACTAAACTCTTCTCTAGTTTATCATTGGTGGAAGGGACTAAGTGATATCATTATGAACAATGCATTCTTATCATATTTTAATGATACAAATAATACCCTAGAGTTTTCTTTCTCATGGCAGAGCACATGGTAATGACTAGGTAAAATATCCAATGTGCTGATGTTCATGAATGGCAATGATCATATCACCACAACTGATTTACAATGGAAGTGTAAAGGCAGAAACTAGGGGCTGGGGAAATGTCTTAGTGGGTAAAGGACTTGGCATGTAAGCATGACCACAGATCTTTGGAACATGGCAACCAAGAAATGCTCAGCAGGCATGATTGCCAACATGTAACTCCAGAACAAAGAAAGTCAGATAAGAGATTGAAAGATGCTAGCTTAGTAGACTTTCCAAAGCAGAGAGATCTGGATTCAAATGAGAGACACTCCTCAGTTGGGGTACAAAGTGATCAAAGAAGAGAGCTGATGTTTCTTTCTGACTTCCAAATTCATTTATACATTGGTGAGAATTTGGAACCTAGAGGACAATTGACAACTACCACTTTCAGAAATTAGTATAATTATTAACTACATTATAATCACTTATCTGTATACCCACAGATAAGTGCACCTTTCACCTCTTATCAAAGAAGTTTCTTTTTGCAGCAAATGAAGAATATTACAGAGAACAAACAGTCAATATGATGGAGGAAATATTTTCATGGGGCACCCATCCCTGATTTATAAATCGACAACACAAACCTTATATCTTATGGCTCTTTGCCTCTCTGTCTCTGTCTCTGTCTCTGTCTCTGTCTCTGTTTCTCTCTCTCTCTCTCTCTCTCTCTCTCTCTCTCTCTCTCTCTCTCCCCCTCTTTGTGTGTGTGTGTGTGTGTGTGTGTGTGTGTGTACTGGTGGAGCCAAAGGACCATTATTTCTGCTTCAGAAATGTGTTTTCAACATGTGACAGGGAACCTGAATACATGATATCCCAGAAATTGTAATCAATACAAACCTGAACAATGACAACAACAGTTGACATTTTAGCATAAAAACATGGACGGGGAATATCTCTCAAGGCTACACAACTACATGAATATATACAAACAGGTAGCACTTACTGACAGAGGAAAGGTATTGATTGGTTTCTCACAGGGATGAGCACTCTAATTTATTATCTAATACTGTCATAGTTATTTTTGTCTTGTCGTGAAGAGACATAATGACAAAAGCAACTATATAAGAAAGCGTTTAATTGTGGGCCCACAGTTCCAGAGGGTAGTAGAGTCTATGACCATCATGCAAAGATTATGACAGCAGACAACACACTGGCAGGCATGGCACTGGAGCTGTAGTTGAGAGCTTGCATTTGATCCATAAGCATGAAGCAAAGAAAGAAAGCAATACCCTCAACTCCCACTCCTGGCGACACACTTCCTTCAGCAAGTGTACAGCTTCTAATACTTCCCAAACAGTTTCACCAACTTCAGAGCACGCATTCAAATATGGGCCCTATGTGGGCCATTTTCATTCAAACCACCACAAACACCAAGTGGTAGTCTTGAAATTGTTTGCATACAAATGATACTAAATGGAGTAGACAGTTTGTATTATGTAGTTGTATGTATGTATACAAGTAATAGCTAAAGAAAAGAAGAAAAAGATTAGATATGCATATATAGAGATACATAATAAAAATGACATAAGCGTTAATTATCAATAATCAACCATTGCTATCTTCTTGCCCTCTTGTCTTGCCTGTCATTAAATTTATTTGGAAATCTCATTGGATACAGTCAATCAGGTATTATGTTTCTATAGAAAAGCATTATTGAATTGACTTGCTTTTTGATGTAAAGATAAATGGATATAAAAATATCTGTTTTATAAGGAAAGGCTACTATGTATAAAACTAGGAATTCATTATTTGGTGACACTAGACAGAAAGAAAATTATGCTTTAAAGATAACATTTAATTGAGTGGTTTATAGATCAATATTAGAGTAGAAAAATGGCAAAACCATTGCTTTTGTCATAAGTAGTATATGCTGCACTATTATAAAATTATATATAATAGATATTATTTTTCTGAAATATTTTAAACATAAATTTTTCCTTTCTCATTCAATCCTCTATTTGTGTCATTCTTACAGTAAGCACAAATTTAAAATTAATATAATATATATGGCCAAATAAACTAAATTTCAAAGAAATCAGAATATTGTCTTTAGCTAGTTTTCTACCTGTTTTCAAAAAAACCTTTAAAATGTACACATATCATAACTTTATCACTTTAAAAAATTGATGTATCTATAATTCAGAAGAATTTTTTAAGTGTTTAGCCCAGTAAGTAGTAAGTTAAGATTTCAGAATGAATATAATTAGAATTTGTTCTTTTAAATTTTTTATTCTTTGCTCTTTTGTTGACAGAAATATCCATCTTTTTAAAAAAATCGGTCATTGGCATTATAGGGATTAAAAAATGGCTTGTCAATATAAAAGAACTTGGTGGACTTTCAGAGGACGAAAGTTTGTTCACCATGACCAGTGTGGGACAGATAGTAACTCCAATTCCAGAGGATCAGACACACTTGACTGGCATCTGGGCACCCACACATACATGTGCACATACACACAACTAATAAATAAATGAATCTTTATAATTTTGCCATATGTTAAGGAAAGTAATACTATTATGTGTTGCTATGTCTTTTGTATTACCATACTTTATTCTTAGTTTAATGATGCTCTTTCAGGAAGTCTGTGTCCTCTTTAGAAGTTAGAGCCTAGAACACAAGAGGTCTCAGAGACTTAGATCCCATCACACTTCCTGCTTTCTGGTTTTCCAAGGGAGAAGCCACTGCCACATCCGCTTTGCCTATTCTGACAAAATAGTTGAAAACTTTCCAAATCCATGCCCCAATAAATATACATCCCCCCTTATATTATGTCTGTTGTATGTCGTGGTCACAAAAACACAAATGGTAGATGATGATGATGGTGATGATGATGATGGTGATGATGATGATGATGACGACAACCCTAGATTGCTAGACAGAATGTGATTCATATAACTAAAATTACCAAGTGTGGATAGATTCAGGTTTTGTTTTATTTTCAGGTCAAAAATAGATGATATGAACTGAGGTCAACATACTCATACTGTCTGAAACAGACTTAGAAATCTCTTCATTTACTAAGCCATTTGTCCATGTAAACTCATCACAAATATAATTTAGTTCTAAATTCACAGAAATGGACATGTCAGGTGCTCATCAGTCAATCACATGAGATGTATTGCTTTTTTTTTTTGCACAGTGTATTTCCATTACTTGTATTTAAATTTTATATGAATCACTATGGAGACAGTCACTACATTATTTCCCTTAAGATGATTTGTGTTTGTGAGGTGTAAATTTTTTTCCTAATGATCTTTACTTGTTACAATTAATCTCTGTGTTCAAGTTAAATAAAATCAGAAAATGACCAAAGTTTATGATTTTTTGGCTATAACTTTGACAAAACTTCCTTTGCCTGCTATGAAAGATTTTACAATACCTGGGGTAGCCTGGTCTGTGAATCGTGTGCCCTGATTCTCTTATTCTCAGATGCCATTCTCTCTTCTTATACATCTGCTCAATTAGGAAACAAAAAGAGTGTAAGGATTATTTTCTGTTTGTTATTATTTGAATTGGTTAGAATTCTCCTTCACAATATAATAAATGCTATAATTGCATGATATAAAAATCATTAGACTGATTTCATTTTTTTACGGTGAACAGATGTTATGGTGAATTCTCCTCTCATGAAAACATCCCAAGCATTATGAAAAGTTTCACTTGCAGAAAAGATAGTTCCCTTAAACAAAAGTGGAAAATATTTTAACTGCAGACTGTTTCATGTCTAATTCCACACTCGTAAGAACACAAAAACTTCTCCCTCGTTTTATTTTCATTCATGAGCATGTGTGATTTTATGTATAGTGAAGCGGATGCCCACAGAGGCCAGAAGAGCATGCCGGAAACCCATGAGCAGGAGCTAAAGCTCGCATGTCACGTGATAAGGGAACTGAGCCCTGAACTCTGTTCCTCTGCAGGAGCAGTATTTTTATTCAGTCGACCTTCTCGAAAGCACATCCCAGAAAGCTCTCTAACTCCTACTTACACTAGCTCCCATAATGCCTAAAGTGCAATGTTCACTATTCATATTAATTTCAGGAATTAAAATAGATACAGGAAAGAAAATGTATGGTGGATGACTAAAGAAAAGAGATTAAAAATTATGATGTCTATTACTGAATTTTCCCATGCACATAATGCACACGCATACACACACACACACACACACACACACACACACACACACACACCCGCTTGAGTACAAAATGTACTGCCAGATGGACTTAAAATAGGCAATTTTGGTGAAATTAAAATTACAAGAAACTGTTAAGTATTTCACACAGACTTACAGATAACAATTGATTTATACTTATATGTATACTATTTCTGTACAAATATGCTATATCTTGAATTAATTAGATATTATCATCTATTTATATTTATTTATCTATCATCTATCTATTCATCTATCATCTCTCTATCTACCTATCTATCTACCTATCTATTCATATATTTCTGTACATAGCTAACTATCAATTGATATATGTGTGTTTATGTGTGAACATGCTTAAAATTTCTTATTGGAAATGATAAGAAATGACAAAATTTTGAGCCATTTCATTTTTATAAAATTTATTCATTTTTTACATTCAAAAGCTTATTAATTTATTTTTTAAATTAATTCTTTTATTTGTTTACATTCCAAATATTTTCCACCTCCAAGTCCCCTCTCCCAGAGTTTTTCACCCCATTCCCTCCTCTCCTTTGCCTTTGAGAGGAGACTACCCTCCCCACCCAAACCCATCCTACCCCCAGGCCTTTCCCCTCCCCAGAGCATCAAGTTTCTACAGGATTAAGCACATCCTCTCCCACTGAGGCCACACAAGGCAGCTCTCTGCTACATATGTATCAGGGGCCATGGACCAGCCCATGTATGCTCTTTGGTCGGTGGCTTAGTCTCTGGGAGCTCCCAAGGGTCCCAGTTAGTTGACACTGTTGGTTGCCATCCCCTTCAGCTCCTTCTATCCTTCCTCTAACTCTTTTGTAGGGGTCCACAGCCTCAGTACAATGATCAGCTATAAGTATCTGCATCTGCCTTAATCAGCTGCTGGTAGAGCCTCTCAGAGGACAGTCATGCTTGATAGAGCAAAACTTTTTTAATGGAAATTATTTTAAAAATCAATCAAAACATTGACAGATGTAATTTGGTTACTGATAATCTTATCTGTACTACTGTAAGATTAATAAAACTGGCATAAGGACTGTTACCTAATCCCATCTGATCTAATGTCTGTATTAATTCATTTCTAACTATCTAACAAAATACAAACAATCAGAAGTCAACTTCCTTATTAGAGTCTTATTTCAACAATGTTTTTATAATAATATTACTGGGAACTAATGATCCTTCTTTGAGATAGCATGTTTCAAGTTCACTTCCTTTGTAGTGACTAAAATTATCACGACATCCCATAAGACAATAACATCTCTACAAACATCCCTGATGCAGCTTAGTATAGCTACAACCTAATTCAGTCTCTAACACTTAGGAGTACCCAGGGTATTATCTCTGAAGATCAGTCTGTCCTTTTGGTGAACATAAAACTAGATGAAAACAATGTGTCATGTTTTTCTGTTTATCTGGGATTTCTAAAACGTCACACATCATCTCTGAGCTTTCTCTAAGATATTTTGTATATTTTTGGTTTGTTTATTTGGCTCCTTTACTAGTGACCCATTTGTGTATCTCATATTTACTCCTCCCACATTTACTCATGTTTTCTTATAAAATATATTTTGGTCTAGTTTCTTGGAACTATTTTTAGTTAATTTTCAGAAATTTAAAAGAAACATATTATAATGCTCCTATTCTAAGATAGTTATACTAAATGGTAAATTTTGCATCAACATAAATAATATGCATTCTGTTGTTATATCCAAGTATTTACTTATGCTTCATTTATCTTTTAGTTATCCTAGATATTTAATAAAAATTGATAATTTTTAGTCTTTAAATCTATTACATTTTGTATTAGTTACTCCCAGGATATGTAAAGTGATTGATTCTAGTACATTTGAGAAAAATATTTGTTTAACCATTGCTCATATGGAATGTTATAAATCTCAAATGATTTAATTTGGTTGATGATATTACTTGTATTGGTAAATTCTTAAAATCTTCCTCATAAGGAAAATATTATTATAGTATACTTAACAGAAACTTCATCAAATCCTTAAACGGTCATGTCTATACTATGTGATATTTTTCTAATTAAAACCAAATATTTTATTTCCATTTTATATATTTGGGCTGTTGTCTGTGAAGTATATGTGTGCAGTTCTCTCAGTACCTTGAAAGGGGAGTTGGATTCCTACTAATGGGAGTTACAGGGGGTTGTGTGCTGGAAACAAAACTGGAATTTTGCAGCCATTATTCTTAACCACTTTGCCATCTTCCTAGCTTCTGTATTGTTCTATTTATTTTATTTTACATTTGATGATTATAATATTTGCTTTTCTTTCTTTTTTTTTTTTTTTTTTTTTCGAGACAGGGTTTCTCTATGTAGCCCTGGCTGTCCTGGAACTCACTCTGTAGACCAGAGTGGCCTTGAACTCAGAAATCCTCCTGCCTCTGCCTCCCAAGTGCTGGGATTAAAGGTGTGCGCCACCACTGCCCGGCTCTGATGCTTTTAATATAATGATAAGATTTCTACCTTCCCTTTCCTCCCTTCAAACACTCCCATTACTCTTCCCTACTCTTTTTCAAATTTATGATCTATTTTTTTTCACAAATTGTTATGGAACGCAAAAATGTATACATAATTTTAATGCTTCAAGGAAAATAATTAGGCGCATAGAACAGTTCTCATCATCTGAAAATTGATTTTAATTATGAAGAAATTAACACCAGAAAATTGGACTGGATCTTGGAATCTTTTTTTTTTTCCTTTTATTTCTTTCTTTTTTTTTTAATTAATTAATTTATTTATTTTTGATACTTTATTTACATTTCCAATGTTTCCCCTTTTCTGGGTCTCCTCTTTGGAAACCCCCTATACACTCCCCCTCCCCACTTCTGTGAGAGAATTCCTCCTCCCACCTACCCACCCACCCATCCCCATATTCCCACCTTGACATTCCCCTTTACTGGGGCCTCTAGCACCCTCAGGCCCGAGGGACTCTCCTTTCTCCCTGATGGCCATGGAGGTCTTCCTCTGCCACATATGTAGTCCGAACCATGGGTCAATAGATGTGTATTCTTTGGTTGGTGGTCCGAACTCCACCGGACCCGGGGGGGGGGGGGAGTTTCAGGCCCATTGACGCTCTTGCTCCCTTCATGGGGCTACAAATACCCTCAGCTCCTTCAGACCTTTCTCCAACCCCTCCATCTGGGACCTCACTCTCAGTCCAGCGGTTATTGTTAAGTGAAACTTGGGCATTCTGAACTTTTGGGCTAATATCTGCTTATCAGTGAGTACATACCATGTTCGTTCTTTTGTGACTGAGTTACCTCGCTCAGGATGATATTTTCAAGTTCCATCCATTTGCCTGCAAATTTCATTAAGTCATTGTTTTGAATAGCTGAGTAGTACTCCATTATGTAAATGTACCACATTTTCTGTATCCATTCCTCTGATGCGGGACATCTGGGTTGTTTCCAGCTTCTGGCTATTATAAATATGGCTGCTATGAAC
>CM052700.1:66923273-66967560 GCA_028551405.1 Uromys caudimaculatus | reverse complement strand
ATATATATATATATATATATATATATATATATATATATATATATATATATATATATATATGTATGAATTTCTATGATCTCATTTTGCTTTGTGCACATAATACTTAGAATTATAATATAACAACGTTGGAGGTTTCATGGTGAAATTAATCAGCAAGGATAGCAACGGGGACATTTCTGCACATGGGAATAAAAGCTTGTTCATAGTGACAGAGCTTTGCCTCCGTTCGTGTTAATTTGTCTCCAGAATTCACTTAAAGAGTTCCTATGAGGACATAGGATACAAACAGTTAGGATCACCAAAATCAGTGGGAATACGAAGAATACCATTGTGTGTAAATGATCTCAAGAGAGAGAAAGAAGTGGATATAGAATAGCCGACAAGTAATGAGTACATCTTCTTAAAAGGCTTTATGTCAAACAACTATTTTCAGAAAAAAGGCTTATATTCAATCATATTCATGTACATATAGGTATTATAACAGGCGTATCTATGTGACTTACCCTATGTACTTGTGATCCCTTTATATCCCTAACACTACATGTCTTACTAGAAAAGAAAGTTTCCCAACTTTTCAGTACATCCAGCTTCATGCCTCTCTGAATTTATTCCTTTAAACTTTAAATGCATTTCTTTAAAATACACCAAATAAGGAGAATAATATGCCTCCCCCAAACTGGTCAGTAGTAGGATTATCTTCAGCTTTGCCTCATTTAGCAGTGCAAAGTTACCACTTTTGCCAATGTCAGCATTTTATTATTTCTAAATAGTTTAGTTGAAAATGGTGTCTCTGACTCTTTTGACTGCACTTGGGACTGTTTTTCTCCTATTGGGCTGCCTTGTCCAGTGACATATGAAGGCCTTTGTCTTATGTAGTGACATATGAGGGTCATGGCCTTGTCTTACCTTGTTTTGTGTTATCTCTTGGACTCTGCTAGTTTCTGCCTGGAAACAGAGGAGGAGTGAGTGGGAAAGAAGGGAGGTAGTCAGGGAGCTGGGGGAAGTGGAAGGAGGGAAATCTGTGGTCAGGATGGATTGGGAGACATGAATACATTTTCAATAAACAACAACAAACGAAAAGAAAGATAAAGAAAAGAGATGTGTGTAAGCCACGTGATTATAACCTTTCACTTTTTGCATGTATCATAAATACGTGCTACAAACTTGAGGCTACTTAATTATCACTTTTCATCTTTATTCATAAAGCACATATCAAGCAGACATATCTGTATTTACCTTCCATTTGAGCATATTTGCTTGTATTCGAACATTTTGTCCATGTTTTCCTGTCATAATCACACATAGCCACATTACTTGATTATTCTTACAGTGACTAGCTTTTTCATCTGTGGTGTTATAAAATTAATTGATTCTCTGAGTGGTTTCAATTGAGAAATAACTGCTTATGGATGAGGTTCATATAGTCCTTCTTATCTTAAGGCTGTCCCACTTGAGGACCATCTCATACCAATGCTCTATCTCTATGGGACCTCCTGGGTGTCTCCATGTTTCTTTAAGTCTTGTTTACCAATGAGCTCATGTTTCCATCTCTTCTCCACAAAAACTGGAGCACTGGATCATTGAGCATCAACAACAACATTTTATTGAGTATTTCAAATTATGCTTCAAACTAGAAAACATCCCAAATTATTGCACCTATGTTTCATGTATAAACATGATGTGAAATTTCTCATATTTAAATTTTATCCAAATTTCAATAACTTCATGTGTTTCTTCAGAGACATGAATATTCTTCATTATGTTTATTACTTAATATATTTTTATTTCTGATTATTTTATTTTATTTTCTACCTTTAGCTACAAATACGTAAGAATGAAAATTGGCATGACTTTTATACTTGATCATGTCTGCAGAAGTGGTTCTATGGTTTCCTTGTTGCTTTCAACTATTTAGTTTAGATTTCTTTAATTTCTGATTGAGAAACATTTAAACCACAGTGAAAATAATTAAATAAAGGATGTTTCTTTCTGCTGCTACTTATGGTCACCAATACAATAACCAGAATCAAAGACAGCAGTCACACTAAATTCTATATTATTTCATGGAAACTATTTTTACCCTTTTCCTCTGAGTGATATGTATTTCAGGTCTTTTATTTTCATCTGGAATACTTGTCATCAGATTAAAAATACCTTTAGGGATACCTGACATGCTACCACATGCCATTGGGTTAATGGGCAGCAAAGTTAGGTTTCACTAGGTCCCACTCAAGCTAGCCTCACCTGCAGGTTTTCTCTCTATTTATTGTTGACTGTGATTACCACTGTTATAGGGAAGTGGTGTTACTGAGAGGCTGACTGTGTGTTTGTCATTTTTACATCTCCAACTGAAGTTTATCAGCCAGGATATTTAGTGCAAAGAGAAAGCTAGCCTCCCAGGCCCTCGGGACACAGGGACTGAGAAAAAGCCTGGGACAGGAGCCTGCCTGTTTCCATCTGTGTCTGGAGACCTCTACCTGTGTCACCAGGGCTCCATAGCCAAATAGTGCCAAGAGAAAGCTACCTTCCCAGAAGTGTGGAAAAGCAATGAGTAGGGTTAAGAAGAGCACCACTGCTCAGCGGGACCCGCCTGGAATCCTTGGGACACAGAGATTGAGGAAGGCTGGGGACAGGAGCCTTCTGGTTTCCATCTGTGGCTGGAGATCTCTGCCTGGGCCACCAGGGCTCTATAGCCAAATAGCACCAGGAGAAAACTAGCCTCCCAGGCCCTTGGGACACAGGGATTGAGGAAAAGCCTGGGACAGGAGACTTCCAGTTACCATCTATGGTTGGGGACCTCAGCCTGTGCCAAAGGGCTCCATAGCCAAATAGTGTAGGGAGAGAGAGCTAGACTCCCAGGAATGTGGACAAGCCTGTCTGCTCAGGGGGACCCACCTGGAATCCCAGTACACAGTGACTGAGGAGTGGTCTTCTGGTTTCTTTCAGAGGCTGGGGAGCTGATCCTGTGACACAGGGCTCCATACTCAAATAGTGCCAGGAGAGAGCTGGTATCCCAGGAGTGCTGACACACCTTCAGGCACAGGCAAGACCACCACTTCTGCTCAAATTCACTGGATCAAGAGGGATCCTTGCAGAGCCATCAGGACACAGGAACCAAGGGACAGCTGGGGACAAGATCCTTCTGGTTTCTGTCTGCACCCCAGAGCTCACCCTGTGCCACAGCTATCCAAACCCAAATTCCTCTCAGAGAGAGCTGGTCTTCAAGGAGTATTGAAACAGAGGCTTGCAGGAGGAACAAGCCACAGTCAGAGAGAGTAAGACTAGCTAACAGCAGAGTTAAAAACCAGAACTACTTGGCATCATCAGAACCTAGCTCTCCCACCACAGCAAGACATGGATACCCCAACACACCAGAAAAGCAAGACTCAGATTTAAAATCAATTCTCATGATGATGGTAGAAGACTTTAAGAAGGAAATAAATAACTCCCTTAAAGAAATACAAGAAAACACAGGTAAAAAAAACTAGAAACCCTTAAAGAGGAAACACAAAAATCCATTAAAGAATTACAGGAAAACACAATCAAACCGATGAAGGAAATGAACAAAACCATCCAGAAACTAAAAGTAGAAATAGAAACAATAAAGAAATCACAAAGAGAGACAACCCTGGACTTAGAAAACCTAGGAAAGAGATCAGGAGTCATTGATGCAAGCATCACCAGCAGAATACAAGGGATAGAAGAGAGAATCTCAGGTGCAGAAGACACCATAGAAAATATTGACACAACAGTCAAAGAAAATGCAAAATGCAAAAAGCTCCTGACCCAAAACATCCAGGAAGTTCAAGACAAAATGAGAAGACAGAACCTAAGGATAATAGGTATAGAAGAAAGTGAAGATTCCCAGCTTAAAGGACCAGTAAATATCTTCAACAAAATTATGGAAGAAAGCTTCCATAACCTAAAGAAAGAGATGAACATAAATATACAAGAAGCCTACAGAACTCCAAATAGATTGGACCAAAAAGAAATTCGTCCCATCACATTATAGTGAAAACACCAAATACACAAAAAAAGGAAAGAATATTAAAAGCAGTAAGGGAAAAAGGTCAAGTAACATATAAAGGCAGAACTATCAGAATTACACAGGACTTCTCACCAGAGACTATGAAAGCTAGAAGATCCTGGGCAGAACTCATACAGAACATAAGAGAACACAACTGCCAGCCCAGGCTGCTATACCCAGCAAAACTCTTAATTACCATAGATTGTGAAACCAAAATATTCTATGACAAAACCAAATTTACACAATATATTTGCACAAACCCAGCCCTACAAAGGATAATAGATGGAAAACATCAACTCAAGGAGGGAAACTACACCCTAGAAAAAGGAAGAAAGTAATCTTTCAATGAACTGAAAAGAAGAAAGCCACACAAACATAAAAATAACATCAAAAATAACAGGAACTAATAATCGCTATTCCTTAATATCTCTTAACATCAATGGACTCAAATTCCCCAATTAAAAACACATAAACTGACAGTTTGGATCCATAAAGAGAACCCAACATTTTGCTTCATTCAGGAAATGCACCTCCGTGATAAAGACAAACATTACTCAGAGTAAAGGGCTGGAAAACAATTTTCCAGGCAAATCGTCCCAAGAAACAGGCTGGAGTACCCAGTCTAATATTGGATAAAATCGACTTTCACCCAAAAGTCATCAAAAAAGATAAGCAAGAACATTTCATACTCATCAAAGGAAAAATCGGCCAAGAAGAACTCTCAATTCTGAACATCTATGCTCAAATGTAAGGGCAACCACATTAATAAAAGAAACTTTACTAAAGCTCAAAGCACACATTGCACTTCACACAATAATAGTAGGAGACTTCAACAACCCATTAGTATCAATGGACAGATCTTGGAAATACAAACTAAACAGAGACACAAGGAAACTAACAGATGTTATGAACCAAATGGATTTAACAGATATCTATAGAACATTTCATCCTAAAACAAAAAGAATATAACTTCTCAGCACCTCATGATACCTTCTCCAAAACTGACCATATAATTGGTCACAAAAGAAAGCTCAACAGATATAAGAAGATTTATATAATCCCATGCCTCCTATCAGATCACTATGGATTAAGGCTTGTCTTCAATGGCAACAACAACAACAGAGAGCTCACATACACATGGAAGCTGAACAATGCTCTTCTCAATGATAACTTGGTCAAGGAAGAAATAAAAAAGAAATTAAAGACTTCCTAGAATTTAATGAAAATGAAAGTACAACATACTCGAACTTATGGGACACAATGAAAGCAGTGTTAAGAGGAAAACTCATAGCTTTGAGGGCCTCCAAGTCTTGGAAAGATCTGGAATTCAAGGACCATACCTAAACATAGTAAAAGCAATATACAGCAAACCAGTAGCCAACATCAAACTAAATTGAGAGAAACTTGAAGCAATCCCACTAAAATCAAGGACAGACAAGGCTGCCCTCTCTCTTCCTGTCTATTCAATATAATAATTGAAGTAATTGCTGTTAACTTTTAATCTTCTCTTATTCTCCCATACACTGTCCTGACAAATTTCCTCTCCTACCACTCTTCCCAGTGTCTGCCCCACCTAGCCAAGATAAACTCTTGCTATGTTCTCCAAAATTACAAATTTTGCAGAAAAATGGATGTAATTCCAGAATGTCTTCCTGTGTGAGGTAACCCAAACCCAAAAGGACATACACGGTATGTACTCACTTGTGAATGAATATTGGCCATAAAATACAGGATATCCAAGATATACTCCAGAGACCCAAAGAAACTAAACAAGAAAAAAGACCCACGCTAGGATGCTTGTCATATGAGGCAGATGGAGGAAGGAGCTGGGTGGGAGATGGGATCAGGAGGGGTATGGGGGTCAGGATCAGGTGTGGTAAGAGACAGGGGAGATGGCCAGATGATCATGAGAATTAATGGAAATCTGCAGCTGGCAGGGCTTGTGGGTTGTGGGGGAAATTTGGGGACATGCAATAGACCAGGGATAGGGGAGGCTTCCAAGTATTAATGGGACAAATTTAGCTGAGAATCACAGCAGTGGTGATATGGAACCCCAAAAGGCCACCTTCTTATAGCCAGGCATGAACCCCAGTGGAGTGATGAGGACATCAGTTCACCCACAAAACTTTTGGCCCAAAATGTATCCTGTCTACAAGAAATGCAGTGATGGGACAGAGCAGAGAGTGAGGGGCTGGTCAAAAAATAGCTGGCCTAACTAGAAACCTATCCCATGAACAAGCACTAATCCGTGGCTCAGACAGATGCAGAGACTCACAGTCAAATATTGGATGGATATAGGGACTCCTTAAGTTATAGCAGAAGGGTTGAGGATCCTGAGGGGGTTAGGGACTCCATAGGAATAGCAACAGAGTCAACTAACCTGGACATTTGGGGACTCTCAGAAATGGAACCACCAACTAAACAGCATACATCGTCTGGACCTAGTCAGCTGGACATAATGTAGCAGATGTGCAGCTCGATCTTCATGTGGATCCAGAATGATTGGAGCAGGGGCTGTCCCATAAGCTAATTACCTGTAGGTGGGATGTGTTTTTCTGGCTGAGCTGCCTTGTCTGGCCTCAGTGGGAGAGGGTGTGCCTAGCCTCACAGAGACTTGATATGCCAGAGTGGGCAATACTCAGTGGCGACTCCACTGTCTCAGAGGAAAAGGGGAGGGGGAGGAGGGACTGTGGAAAGGGGAGACGAGGAGAGAGGACAGGGATCTGGATGTAAAGTGAAAAAATAAAAGGAAAAAAATGAAGGAGAAGGAGGTGGAGGAGAAAGAGGTAGAGGAGGAGGAGGTAGAGGAGGAGGAGGAGGAGGAGGAGGAGGAGGAGGAGGAGGAAGAGGAGGAGGAAGAGGAGGAAGAGAGGTGGTCTTCCAGGGGTGTCAAATGAACATGGTCTAAAAAAATATCATAAGACTGGGCACAACTCCTCAAATCGTGACTGGATTTGGCAACCCAGAAGAAGGAATACTTGCAGGCATTTATCTCTATTAACAATGTTAGCAGTAAATTCTCAGGCCTTACTTAATTGATTATGAATATAAAAAGTCTTCATGGCGAGTTTCTATTCATCTTGGTCTGTTTCTACACCCTAGGCTTTCAGAACATTTTCTATTTCTTTCTTTCTGCTGAGATTCATTTCAATTTTGTAAATGTATTATCTGTTTCCTCAGTTACTTGTAGTATACCCTTGAAAATTAATTCTTTTCAAAGTTCTATATTCCTTTATGTTTATTTGAATGCAAACTTTATGTATTTATATTTTATATTCATTTTTCAGACTAGCATGCAAAATAATTGATTTAATTAAGGCATAATGTCAATCATCTTACACCATATAGACTAATTCTATTTTTATATGTGATAAGTATTTCACTTTTGTGTACATTTATCTTATGTTTTCTACTTCTAATCTTTTTACCAACTGATATTGATTTGTATGTATTTACTAATGTTCTTTTAAATTAACTTATTTCAAATTTTCTCACTTCGAAATCTATTTTGATTTTCTTTTAAAAAATATACTTAATTATTTTATGCTTTTATATTTTAAAAGGACGTTCAATAATGTCCTGCAAATATATTAAACATGATTTGTTTCTATTTTAATATATGGAAATATAATTTGAGTAGTTATCTCTAAAGATAATTTATTTTCTTAAGTCTCAATTTTCTTTGTAATGTACCCTTGTACACGTACATATATGTGTGTGTGTACGTAAGCATATGTATAAATATACATACACATGTACACATTTTCTTTAACTTGCATTGAAATGAAATACACCAGTAAAGATCTTGAAGAAGCTGTTTGAAGACATTATGTGCTGAGTGTAAGTTTAATATGTTTTAAATTAATAAATGGACTCAGGGGCCTGGGAGATGATTTTGAAGGAAAGCACTTGCCCCCATCCTGGTGCCCCGAGTTCCATCCCCATGTAAAACTGGGAAAAGAAAACTGATTTCATAAGTTGGTTCTCTCTCTTATACACATGCGGTATGGCATGCCCCCCCCCCCCACTAATTCTAAAAATGAACTAGTAAGTTTGCTTAAATGTGAGTTTCATAAATTGAACCACCAAACATAGAGAAAGAATGTCTGTAGAGCCTTTTTACTAATTTCAGGAGATGGTATTCCAAGTCTCTCATAGTCTCTTATTTGTTTTCCACTTGAAAAACTGGGTAAGCAGAAAAACATTTGGTTTTTACTTTCTAAGGAGAATTCCTTCCCTACTAAAATAATTAATATATAAGGAACACTTTGGAATTTGTGTTTGGGTGCATTTTTTTTTCAGTTCTGAATTTCTACTTTTAAAATCCACAGAAAAATAAGCTGTATGTGAGAGTCCTATGTGCACCGTTGGTGTACATTAACGTTTTCAGGCTTTTCCTTGGGGTTTCATCGTCCTCTTTGTATTCCACCCAGCATGCACCAGTGGTATTGTAACAGGCACTCAAGCCTGAGCACAACTGGTGTCATGACTGAAGTACCATTCAGATCTTGGAACCCAGTAGGGAGGCAGCAACACCTGTTAGATGAGAACAGAGACCTGCTCCATACACTAACCCTGCTCTTTGTCTTCTGTAGTTCTGCTTCTGCTAACTGTTCTTGCTAATGGAGGTGGGTGTGTTAAGCCAGATTGTGACTTTTGTGTTTGAAAGTTCACCCTGAGAAAGACTCAGGGTCCGCACTGGGGTTCAGAACACCAGCCAGCTAATAATTTTTTTTGCTTAAACCTGTATCTGACTAGTCTTTTCTGATGGATACCTCACAACACTATCCTTCTTTCTCTGTGCTTAGATATTCATAAGGATTACCTTTCAGTATATAATCCAGTTCATCTTTGTATTTCTTAGCAGGAAATTACCCCCAGAATACAGTCTTCTGCTTTCTTTCCACTGAGACTTCCTGATCTCTACCCTATTTGTTTTGTCTTGATTAGGTATGCATCTCTAGTTTTACCACATACTTGAATCACTGGTCCCAAATTCCATTACAGTCTCTGTCTCCATCCTGATAGTGGTAAAAATTAGAATTTAGTTCACAGAATGTAGATTGTCTTGGTTCTCATTATGAAATCTAAAATTTTCTTATTTATATGAATCTTTTGCCTAAATATATCTGTGAACTTCTGTGTGTAGTGCCATCAAGGAGCAGAAGTGAGCATCAGATATCAGATCCCCTGGGATTGGAGTTATAGATAGTTGTGGGTTGCCATGTGGGTGCTAGGAAGCAAGTCCAGGTACACTAGAAAAACAGCCAGAGCTCTTTTACTCCAAGCCATCTTCCAGCCCAATATTGGTCATTCTTTATCACATCAGAAATTTTATTTTTAGGTCATTTTTCTAATAAAGTACTAAAGTGAAAGAGAGGATGAGTGATTGCTCACATTCCTGTAGACTCTAAGCTTTGAACCAGGGTTGGAATTCAGGTAGTCTGTTTTCATAATATCTGCCTTAATTTTCAGGTCATTCTGTGACACTTAAACAAATATAGAGACACTTGCATATCATGAAATGAATAAAGCAAAAGTATATAAGAAAATAAGAAAGCTTGAGCGAAATACAGTGGTACATGTCTTTAATCCCAGCACTTGTGAGGCAGAGATATGTAAATCTCTGTGAGTCTGAGGCCAAGACACCCCAGGGTTGTTTAACAGAGAAATCCTGTCTTGAAAAAACAAAAAATAGAAGAGGAGGAGAAAGACAAAGCAGAAGAGGAGGAGGAGGAGGAGGAGGAGGAGGAGGAGGAGGAGGAGGAGGAGGAGGAAGAAGAGGAAGAGGAGGAAGAGGAGGACGGGGAGGAGGAGAAGGAGGGAGAAGAGGAGGAGGAGGAAGAGGAGGAGGAGGAGGAGGGAGAGGAGGAGGAGGAAAAAACATGAAGGAAATTTCAGTTGGCAGTACCTCCCACACAATGAACAAATCTGAACATGTTACCTTGAAACCAAATCTTTATTCTCTTTACTTTTCTGGATTATTTAACTGTGAGGATCATCCTTTTAGTTAACTACATCAGAAATTTGATGTATTATATTTTCTCTTCATCCTTAGCACATTCTATCAATAGTCATTAATTTCAGTGAATCTTATGCTTAAACTATTTTATTTTTATTGACCACCAAAGTAAGTTTTCATGAGTGTCCATTTTTCAATATACTTACCTGTTATAAAGCAGCATGTAGTAAATGACCAACTTAATTGTCAAGTTTATTATAAAATACAGAACTGCATGTTGAAGTGAAAGGAAAATGGAGGACTTGTGGGATAGAAGGGAAGAACATGAAGGAAACACAGAAGGGGGTAAAGTGAGAGAAGAGTGAGTGCGTGCACTGTGTATAGAATATGACACCTGAGAAAAAGAGAAAAAAACCAACCCCATGACCCACTTTGAACAGACATCTTATAATCTCTGGATAGCAAGAGGTGATGAGTCAAGTCATGGAAATACACTAGACATTTTCCGAGGTTTAACTCAGAAAAGGTGGTGACATTATTACAAGCATCTTCTAGAAGGGATTATTTCCTCTACTAACTCAAATGGTATTATAAAGAGTTGGTTAATAAGAATTTGAAAATAGGATGTCCAAAATACACAAAAACAAAGGCAGCATTTGGTATTAAATTGAAATGCAGAGCACAATCACGCCTCAGCTGTTCTAAAATTAATTGTTTGAACACGAGGGACCTTGTCAACATGTAATATTTTACAGGTGCTTTAAAAAGAGAGCAAGCCTGATGAGAGGAGAAAATCTGATTCTCATCTGCACACTGAACATTAGCAAGATTTTACTTTTTGATATAGTAAAAATGATCCTACATTTCACTGAAACATTATTACCTAATATATAATATTATGCAGCTCTTATTGGTGGCATGGCAACCTGAAAATATATATTCAGGGCCCAGATTCACACATCTGTATCTCAAATTATTTATCTAATGTGAGATTATGTTTGTGACAGTTGTATCTTCAGATATAAGTACAGATTCTCACACCTACAGAATTTTGCTGTTATTGAACTCAGACTGTAGAGTCAGTTGTACAAAGAATGGTTTCTGAGGGTGTAAAAAGACCTCTTTCACAGAATATGCTGCTGAAATCATAAATTTGTATTGAAGACTTGTATAGTTACTTTCTAACATTATATACTGGCATTGCAATGTTTCCATATTTAATGTCTTATGTTTAATTATGAAGTTTTGAGTTTGATTTACCCAGTAAGCACAACTAATTATAATTAATTATACTTGTTAATTTTTTTACATTGGTTTTAAATTTTTATAAAAATGTACATATTTTATTTTATGTGTGTGAGAGTTTTGACTATATATGTATATATGGACCAGGTATGTGCTTGGTGCAGAAGAGGGAGAGAAGAGAATGTGGAGTCCCTGGAACTGGAGTAACAGTTTTAAGTCATTCTGTGGGTGCTGGGACACAAACCTAAATCCTTTGCAAAAACAGCATGACCCTAACTATTGAAGAATCTCTTCACAGTGAAAAAATTTTGATTTGACTAAAATTTATCTTACAACTAAAACAGTCAACACAGGAAAAAGAAGATACTTGAACTTCCTAGATTTGGGATTTGACCAATTTGACTTGGAGGACAAGGTGTACATTTCACCTATTAAATTCACCTAGTAGTCAAGTAGGATGTTTTTAGGTTAGAGTATCTCTATTCTGTTAGCGCCTAGAAAGAAAAAAGTATTTATTAAATATTAAGGGATTTAAAATAGCCTGATTTAATGAGTGACATAATTTTTCAGTGTTTAATATTCTATTTACTTTGAGAGTTCTCTTAAGTTCCTTTATTATGTTATTATCTCAAGTACTTATTGGAAATAAATGGTAGGCAATAATTTAATGCTTTTTTAATGAAAACAAACTCCATTGATAATGAAATTACAGAATGTAAATAACAAAGGCAAATTATTGGAACCACCTTATTCTTTCTATTTGTACATGTGTTATGAGAGTCAGAAAAAGATAGCTAAAAATGGTTAATATTTATTTAAATCCACAGAATAGAGTTCTGATGAAGAAACCATCAACTGTATAAGTGTTAATAAAAGAATATTTTATTAGAACAATGGAAATAAAGTTAATAATGGGAATATAGTTCGGTGGTTAGAACTTGCTGCCTCTGTATGGGACCTGCATTTGTGTCCCATGACCAATATAGTGCTCAACAAACATCTGAGACTCCAGTTCTATAGGAAATGATGCCCTCTACATAAAGATGGTCCACAGAACACAGAGGTACATACAAGTACACACAGGTACATACACACACACACACACACACACATACACACTCACATTCACACACCACATATATAATATACACATTAAAATTATGACAGTTTAAACTAAAGAAAATTGTAAAGCATAGCCTAAGGAAATCTATACACTAATTTGGCTTACATGGAGACTGTGTTAGGGATTATAGGGGAACATATGGAAAGGTTCTTAGGATGCAGCATTCCAAAGACTTTTAACTTTCATATACAGGAAAATGATATCTTTCCCCTGTTACTGTTTGGATAATTAAAACTATATATAGTAACTGAAGTACATGAATCCTGGTACCTACATGGTGTAAAGCAGAGCTTTAAAAGTAGTAGTGGGTCACCAGTCTGTTCAGACACTTTCAGATCTTCCTTTCTGATGACTTTCCCATGGCAGGATTAACTGTAAGACGAGAAGACTGACATCTCATTTTTCAGTTAAACATTTGCTTAATGTGGGGTATACAGTGGAGTCTTTCCTGTTGAATATTTACATAAAAATAAAATAGCAAGCATAAATAGTGCTATCAGTTGTTTGGCTACACTTTACTTTTGAATTAGCAAAGAAGCTTAAGCTGTGTATTTTAGAACAGATTCTAAAATAATTATTTGTTTGTTTCCATATTTCCAAATCCCACAACCCTCTGACTTCAGGAAGATGAGATTGTTATGGTCCTTTACACAGGAAGAATTGAATATACAGTGCAGTTAAGAGACTCACAGACACTTTGCAAACTGTGAAGATGGGGCTTGTTAAATTTCTGAGCACTATTCTGTAATCTTTTTTTTTTTTCTATTATAGCTTCCTCAAGATTCTAAAGTAATTCATGAAAAATTCCATTTCCATATAGTGAAAATAACAGCCATGCCAAAGTAATGGAACAGCAATAAACACTGACACTTATATATTGCTATAGATTTCCCTAAGCACTTCTACAAACATTAAGGACCATAACATTGTTAGACTGTGGGTTGCAAAGATTTGTTACTATAAGTTCACCCAGTTCTCAGCTTTGACAGAAAAATTAACCTTGAAACTAGCCAATGATGAAATCTCTGCCCTTCTGTGATAAAGTACTGGGTTGACAATGTTGCACTGTAGACACACAGCAATAGTTAGGAATATAGGCTGAACAGAGTGTGAAATCAGAGGTAAGTAGCGTCCAAACCCTGAGAGATGAAGACAGGATCCTTGAAAAGCAACAGCTTCCATTCTACTACTGTATGAAATTATCTCAGGAAACTTTAGATGATAAAAAATGATAAATTTTATATGAAATATTTTGAATAACAGGCTAATCATAAAACTAGATAAACCATGAGTTTATTATCAGCAGAAACTGCTACCAATACTAACACTAAATAATATAATACATTAGAGTAATGCTTTTAATAAAGCAGCAATAATGTTAATGATAATGATCACAGTTACTATTGTTACTAATACTAATATTATAACTCCTATTATAAAGGCCTTTAATTATTTATGAAAGGTTAACTTTGGCACTTTGCTAAGCATTTTCATATCAACTGCATATTACTTGATTGTTGAGATAATCCACTGAGATTACATGTAAACAACTTTAAAAACTTTTAGTGGAGTTAAAGAACTTACTTAAAATAAGCAGGAAAAAGTACCAAAACATCAAGAAAAATCAAGCCCCTTTTTCTGTGTCTGCAGAGTATTCTCAAAGACCTGAAATTGTGAAAATGCAAGATGAACTCCCTGTAGAGTTCGTGCCCCTCTGAGTCGGCTTTCCACGAGGTCTTCTGCCTTGGAGTCTTGAATTGCACAACACTGAGGAGGTCTCCTCAAGCTTATCAGTAAAACACAGCAATATACTTGACCTTTAATTTTTGGAATTGGCTGACAGAAATATGCATATCCAATTACTTTTCACATTGCTCTTACAAAATGTTCCACAAAAGCAATTTTCTTAGTTGATGTTTCTATTGATTTGATGGAACACCATGACTGAAATCCAGGTTTGGGGGAACAGATTTACTTCATCTACCCAATTAAATGCCAGTTCATTACAGAAGACAGTCAGGGCAGGACCCTGGACAGAAGCTGATGAAGAGATCATGAAAGTGTGCTGCTTATGGGCTTATTTATTTGGCTTGCTCAATCTCTCTAGAGACTCAGAGATCATCTCCTAGATGATGTCCAAGTTGGCTATCAATAATCAATATTACTCATCACATTTACTTTGTTGAATAGGCAAAATCCATTCAGTTCATTGGACTAGTCAGTTTTTCATGTTTTGTTTTGTAGTACTGGAATTTTAAGGTGCATACCCTTGACATATCACTAACCCAACAAGTACTTTGTAAGAATCATGTATTCAAAATACTGAACTAGGTCTTATTGTTGATGTCTTCCTTGATACATATGACTTAGAATTAAGAAAATATTTGCCAAAATCCCATATTTTCAAATATGAATACCTTAGAAAAATCATTATGATTAGACAGATTTGCTTTCATGTTTATCATTGTGACAATAACAACGTTACATTCTTATATCACTTGGCCTTAAGTTACTACAATCTTGCAGTCATTGGAAAGCATGAACATGTTTTCAGATCTTAAGTAGTTGATTATAATTTATTAATAAGCTAATAAAATGCTCATTTCCACTGTAGTTTATTCATGAGTTTAATTTCTAGAGGAGCTACGGCAGAAAGGTAAAAAGAATCACATGCATTTGTCTCAAGAAGTTTGCTCCACACAGTCACTACAAACTAATTTTGAAGACTTGAATATATAGAAATCCAATAGCTGGCTTTTGACAAGTTATCAAAGTTTTTATGTCATTGCACTCTTTTCATAACAAAAAGATCCCTGTACCCAAAACTTCACTCTGTTACACAAGAACACTGTAATGAGAAATAATTACTGACTTTATATTAAATTATAGAGACACATGAAGGAGCACAAAGTATATGTTATAGGTGAGAATGTGGTGAAGGTATAGCAGGTCCCTTGCTTTGTCGATTTCCCAGTCACTTTTATTTGTCCTTTGCATAGAATATCATTTATCTACTTAGCCTCACTCTGACCTGGATTTTTAGTTCCTAAAGATAAGAGAGCTCAATGTTGATTGTCAAAAGGTATCACCATAATTAAATAGATGGGTTTTTCAGCTTCCACTTGGATTCAGGAAATTTGTCCTACTTACTCTGTCTATGGATGGTCCTTTAGCTAACTGGATGTCACTGAACAAACCATCCTTTCATGATATTATTTGCCACTGGAACTTAAAGATGATAAAGTTCCATAATAACAAATAGAAATATATTAAATAGTATGACACAAAATAACTATTATGCATAAATACATATGATTGTAAAGATATATGATTTGGGGAAAAATAATCAAAACCACCAAGTTGTCAGAAAAAAAAAAAAAGAGAAAAAAAAACAAATAAAATATAGTATGCTTTATATCAATAATAAAATCCACAATAAGAATCATTGAGACAAATTTATTTCATGGGTGAGGAGAACCAAGAGAACATAGAGAAATGGGAAGAATCACCATGGGGGGGTCTAGTCTTGATGTCAATTACTACCCAGGGAAAAATCATAGTACAAATGGAGCAAGCCATCTTGTTAACTTTGAAACTTTGGAAGGCAGAAAGAATGAACATAATCTTGTATTCAGATGGACAAAAAATTGAGCTTCTATAAAATGCAAAGTTGTAACCTCTAACACGAAAGCTTTGAGGCCTTGATCTCACATACTTAAACTTACAGTATAGAGTATATTATCAGGCACATTGAGGAACACAGTAGAGTCAAAGCACCAACAAAATCCCAGTTGAAAATCTACACTATGTTGAGAATTGTTTTGTGTGTGTGCATATGTGTGTTTGTGCATGTGTGTGTGTGTGTGTGTGTATGTGTGTCTGTGTCCCTGTACCTCTGTCTCTGTCTCACTGTCTCCCTCTGTCTCTGTTTCTGTCTGTCTGTCTGTCTCTGTGTGTCTGCATGTATGTGTGTGTGTGTGTGTGTGTGTGTGTTTTCATGTGAAGGACAGGGGGCAACTCATGAGAGTCAGTTCTCTACTCTCTACATGAGTCCTAGGATTAAACTCAGGCTTGATTAGAGACAACTTTACCTCTGATTTTTCTCATTGACTATAACCGTAATATTTATACTTAAGGTGACTGTGCAAAATTCTGGAAATACAGAAAGTGGACTTCAATTATCCTGGTTGGAGGTAGTATGGTGTCTACCAACAATTCAATATATAGATTGAAGCTAAATTAGGTACAAGGATTGATAGCCACAGATCATTGTATTTTTATAATGAAAATTTAAATGCAATCTAGATTACAGAATTTTTTATGGACTTGACAGGCAATGAAGAAAAGAGATGTATCATACAGACAAATGAAATTACTTAGAAATAAATTATATTTTATGTGTATATAAAGCAATATTCTCTCGGCATCTAAGCTAATTTGAGAAACAATAGCGGTGATAAAAAATGATATCCACCTCACTGGGTTTTATGGAAACTATAGTGCATGTAAAAGCAGGCTATAAATTTTAATATAAGTTGTTTTGTTGTACAAGATAATTTATCTCCTTTGATAACTGTCAGGTCATTTGATAAAGGACATTTTTATGGCTTCATTTTTTCTGATGAATATGAATATTTAAATTGAATTTCAACCATATACCCATAATTATAAGAGAAATTTGCCACATTCTCGAGAGGTGGAGTAAAGGAATTTTGGCCATTCAGTGGATGTTAGTGTTTGTTGTGGTTTCGGTTCTGAATTCTTCACTGTATCATCACCCAAAAAAACAACATTTTAATATTTGTCATAGGTGCAACTACACATTATGTTCCTTTCACATTTCACCAGGTAGAAAGGGATGCGTAGTTATGAATGAACTAGTTTTTCTTTGCCCTTCTGCATTTTAATTTTCAGCAGACAGATATGTATTTAACTTTAGACAAACACTTTTCTAGTTTACTTTATTCTAAATTTTACAAGTGTTTCAGAATTTTTCCAAGCTTTAAATTATGTACTTTCTGCCCATCGTTATGAATGCAGAGCATTTCTTGATTCAGAGTAAATTCTTGAAAAGTATGTCGCAAGCAAGTGAGAGGAGAGAAGCTAGATGAGAATGAAATATCATACCAAAGAAAATTCATTATATACATATAAGAAACTGTCAAAAATAAAAGTATCATTTAAAAAAATCATTTCATGTACCCTCTGGTATATATTATATAAGATTTCCTGAGAGTTTCATTATGTTTTATTAAGTTTAATAATTCCTACACAAAGCCAAACCATGTGTATGAATAATTGTTAACTAATAACCTAGCAAATGATTCTAATTGTGGCATAGCTTTAAATTATTGAATGTGTCAAGAGAAAAAAGGCTGTTCCCACTCAAGAGTCTCTCTTGAGTGTTAGTCTCTATGACTTTTAAATTTTTATATTTTTAAATACTGCCACTATCAATGAGACAGTGCAGTTCTTCAGAAATTATTTTGACAGTGAGCATCAGAATGCATCATGTCCATAACATACTTTTGTGAGTTTTAATGTGTGATACATCTATAGTATTTCTTATAGTTTGGTGAGTGGTTTATTTATAAATTACATTACTAATGCAAGTGCAAAACTCAAACTGAAACTATTTTCAGCTAGTTTGATCTTTTCTCTGAAGAGTAGCTTCCTTAAAAATTTGAATGAAATACTTTAGGTCACATTCTTAGAGTCTTAAACCCTCGCCATCCTCTCTCTGCTGAGATTTCTTCTTGCAGTTTAATTTCAGTGCTGTGCCTTGCCTGTGAAACAAGGTCAGCTCTGTGTCTTGGAATCAGTTTTCGTCACCTCTGATTTGGAGAAGATCCCATCCTATGGGTGCTGCTAGGCTGGTCATTATCTTATTCCTTAGCACCCCTCTTTATTCACCAGCTTGACACATGGTCCCTATATTTCAGTAATTTAACTATGACAGACACAAAGCTGTAATTCATATTTGTCCCGCGCGTGCGCCTCTCGCCGGCAAGAAGACACGCCACGCAGTAGGCTCCGTCTACAGTTCAGCTTTATTGTTGCCGTTGATAGCGAGAGAACCGCCCGGGCCCCAACATGGCGGTGTTATATAGCTCCGAGGCAGCGTGTCCCCCATTGGTTGGCGCGCCCCGGGAGTGGGCGGTGATTAGCCATGTACACCCATAATGCGCTTCGGGGTTTTCCCTCGCTATCCGTAAGTTTCCTCAGAGTGACAGGGGAAGTCAGCGCCATCTAGTGATGGCGAATATTCTAACCGCTCCTTACACATATTTAGTTTTCCTCCTTTTCATTTCATTTTATCTAATTCTGCTTTATTTTATTTTGTTTCATAATGGTGTTCTACGTTAGCTGATAGGGCAATCCAAATTCTGTATGGCACACTGAAATAATATGCTGCTTTCACTGACTCATGCTCCCTTACAGACCCGTGGCGCTCCAAAACTGTGGTTTCTCTATAATATCTTAGATATCATTTGTTGGACATCTTGACTACCTTCTGACATAAAGGTGTGTTTATTTTTGTTACATAAGTAAAGACCAGAACTTTACAAACTGTTAAGGGCTTAAGCCCTTTTGTACTATATCACCTTGGCCTTCCAAACCATCCTTGTCTTCCAGTTGCACTAAGTGTTGATGGGATCTAGCTTCCTCATATTCTTCAAGCTCAGATGAGTCATAAGAGAAGGGAAATATTTTACAAATTATATTTACAAGAATTCTATATAAGGAAAAAAGATTGCAAACACATACACAGTGCACACTTCTCCCACTTAATATCACTTTTGAAAACAATTTCAAGAAAATCATTTAAAAGGATGATTTGAAAGTTAAAATAAAGGCAAAAATAGGAGAATAAGCGGCCTCATCTAATATAAGGACAGTTCAAAAACAACGAATAGAAAATAGAAAACATCACAGCTAAACCACAGACAATATATTTAGGCAATTCTATTAACATGCAGATCAAAGTTATCTGTGATAATAAAAATAAAAGCAATAATATTTAATATTTATATGAACTTTATTATTTTTCTGGGACTACTTACGTTCATTGCTTCATTTACCACATGACTGCCTTATAAGATGACCGTATCATTATCCATTCTTTTTTACAGAGAAAAATATGGAGGCAGAGAGACAAAATACATAAAAAAAAAATTACCTAAACTGTAAGTGAAGAAAAAAGCAGGGTTTGTGATGCCACAGTAGCATAGTACTTAGAGATATTCAGTCATGTGAAGCATGATTTCAGGAGCTGAAAGGAAATAGTATATAAATACCAAGCAGAATTCAAAGAATCTTACTATGTAATTAAGTATGCAACCTATGTAGAATGGTAAAAATATAGAAAATTTTTATTATTGGTGTGGTCTAAGAAATGCCTCACAAACCACACAAACATCAATCTCACTCATACAGGGACAGTTTATTGAGCATATGTCACATGACCATGGCCATCACCCATATTAGAGAACTGAAGAGTGACCCTGAATTAAGGTCCTACGGGTTTTTTAAGGCTGAGATCTACAAACATCTTTGTTTGTAGAAAAAAGAAAAATAAAGTTATTCCAACAATCAATATTTAGGATAAGGGGATTTCCTTAAGAACATTTCTTTATAGTACACATATCCTGCTCCAATTGGTTGGGAGATTCACCTGTGGTAAGGGACTTGCTTTGTCTAATATTCATGTCTTAACTTGTCTGTCAGGATGGGATTTGTCTAACATTTATGTCTAACTTGCCAACCAGCATTTCAGTTACCCAGGTATATGTCTTTTTCTGCCAAGTAGTCTGTCAGTTCCTAGGGAAGTCTTGGGAACTTAAACGTTACTTGACCACTACTCAAAAAGAAAGTCTTATTCCAAGTAGTTTCTTATATTGGCATAGGTGTCTCTCTTATGTTACAGTCCATCCCAGGGGAAGCTTATACCAGAAAAGTTTATACATACATGTAGAAAGTGCTGCTAGGCCATTGGTTCAGTCCCAAGTTTATTGTGAGAAGTTCTATTGAATACAAAGCATTTCTATTGAATACAAAACATTTCTATTGAAATAATTGGTTTCCAAGGCACAGAACATAATATGTAATCAACCTGGCATTAGAAAGCTTCCTAGTAAAGGCAGAAACATCTGAGAAAGTTTCCTTGTAATAGTAGGCTAGCCAGATAACAGTTACCTAGGCCTTAATATTTTACCTAGACCTTAAAATTATCATGTATTTATTATATAAAATAAAAAATATATTTATATTTAAAGTCTAAGGACATGTGTTGTTTATTTAATTGTAGTTTAACAAATTTGACTCAGAGGATACTCAACACAGACATGCACCAATTCACTTCTTGTAAAAGTCACTTTTATTTTCTCAGATGAAGCAATGAGATGAAAGCAGTACCCAAGCTTTATGAATACATGGCTTGGCCTGAGCCCAGGGTGTTTTCTTCTCTGTTCTAACAACCCAGAGGCCTATTCCTGGAAGCTTTTAGCCTCTATAAAGTCTAATCTTCCAAGGTTACTGATTCAGTATGGCTCCCCTGGGATTCTGACTGAATGCGGTGCCTGGCTTCACACTAACTTTGTTAGTGTTGTAATATGTTGTAATCTTCTATTTACTTCTCATTTTCTAGCTCATTCTATCTTCACCTGTGCCTAGCTTGTTCTCTCTGTAACCTGTCTCTCTAGAACTGTCTCCATGCACCTGCCATATATACATACCACCCACCATATACCATACCATACCATACCATCTTTTATTTTCTTTTATTACTCTTAAGTAGCTCTTCTTCCTTTCTGTTCTCCTGTGGGATGGGCATATCCTGTCTTGAAGTCATTCTGTCAGATCTTTCTCTGACTCATCACTTTGTCTGAATCTCAATTAGTTGCCTTGTTTTGGGATTAACATTGTATACTAAGGATGGGTCTGTGTGTCATTTTGAGGGATTAAGGATGTGTATTACAGGCAGAGGGATTACATCTGCCATTCTAGCAGGATCACACAGAGCTAGAAGGTCTTTGGATGCGACCTCTTGGAACAGTAGCAAGGCCGCTGGCTTAAAATTCCTCTACAACTTTTCAAAAATTAACCATAACATTTTTTCCACAAAATATTTTTCAGTCATATACTTACCACTGCCCCAAGCCTTCTCAGCTCTTCCCCACTTCCAAGCTCAGCCAACTTTATGTTATTTTCCTCACTTGTCATTATCCTGACTAAAAATGGACAACAAAACAATAAATCAAAATAAACAAACAAAATGAAAAGACAGAATAACAAACAAAATCACTGTCCCTCAACCACCCCCTATAAACGTGACATTCATTTTATGTTGGCCAATTACTCCTGGAAATGGGGTCTGCATTAAACTGTGGTGCAGAGAGGGAGATTTCAAACAGTGGGTCTTAAGTGCAATGTCTTCATCAAGCTCCTCCCTTCAAGACTCAGGAATCTATGAGAAAGCAAAAAGTGAAAAATTTGGGGAACCAGAGATGGTGGTTGTATACAAGTAAATTGTGTCATCCAGACACAACAGGATTCACAAATATATGAAGTCACAGGGACTGAGACAGCATGTACAAGACCTGCACAGGGTCTGAACAAGAACTGCAGTCTTAGTATAACAGAATTAGAAGAGGAAACACTTTTAATTTACGCTTATTTAGAATACTGTGGGTTATGAACTTTTACTATATAAATCTTCTTGGGTTCAGATACATTCTTCCTAGAGGTTTCAACACGAAGGCAGGTAAATTATACTGAAAATATTTTCTACAACTTATCTACTACAATTACATATTTGGGGATTTTCATTTTAATGATATGATGTTATTATCTTTTTTTAGCTGCTGAACTATTTTTTATTTATAGAAAAATGTAATATATTGATAGTATATAAGCTTGCTTCAATTTTATTTATTTATTTTAAGAATTTAAGTGCTCTATTTGCATGTAAACCTGAGTGCCAAAAGAGGGCATCAGATCCTATTATAGATGTCTGTGACCTATGATGTGGTTGCTGGGAATTGAACTCATGACCTCTGGAAGAACAGCCAGTGCTTTAACAACTGAGCCATCTCTCCAGTCCTTGTTTATTATTTTTTGAATTTCTTTTTTGGGGAAGATGTGTTTTAAGGGGCATTCTCATGCCATTCTTGTGTGGAGATCAGAAGATACCTTCTAAAGTAGATTTTGTCTTTCTACCATGTAGGTTTCTGAAATCAAACTCAGAGTTTCCGGCTAGGTAGCAGTGCTTTCCACCTGACTCGGTATGATTTTAGAATGTGTGAATATATTTAGTTGCTAACACTCCATGGAAATGTTGAAATTTATCTTAATCTAAGATATTGACATATATTTTATTGTTGTGTTCATTTCTGGTCCTGGCATCTGGATACCCCAAAAGAGTCCCAATTCTTGCTATTTTGGAATAGGTTGAAAATGTTTAATGTTAGAAAAAATCATTATTATAGTTATCTGGTCCTGGCTCTATTTTTTAAGAGAATGACACATATTTTTATTTGTGTATTGTGAATGGGAATGTGTGGTATGATGTGCGTGGTGGGAAGTCTGTCTGCTGGTGCGCATGTGTTGGTCAAAGAGCAGCTTTTAGCAATCTGCTCTCCTCTTTCCTTGTCGAGCTGGCATGTAAGATTTTGGGTGAGTCTTCTATCTCTCCATCATCTCCAGACAGGTGTTCTGGAATTACAGATGTGTCACACATATGAGTTTCTACAAGGTTTCTGGGGGTTGGACTTGGGTCATCATTTTGTCTTTTTGGAAAGTTGTTTCTCATTTTACAAGCTCTCTTAGATTAATTTTTGTTAACTGTTCAATAATGACACTTTACACTAGTATGTTTTCCTGTTTGTTAGTTCAAAAGTTTTCAAAATACTTCCTAACTTTCCCCTAGATTTCTGTGATTTATAATATTAACCAACTATACCAGTCAGCACAATTTATACTGTGATAGAGACCAAATTCAAACTCATTCCAACAATACAAAGCATTGGCTGTCTAATATTTTAATATCAGTGAGAAATTTCTTTTTATATATTCCATGTTCTTTACTTCAATAGCTTGAAGTCTATACTAAATTATACCTTTTGACCATCTCTCACTAGTCTATCCAAAGTAAGCATTTTTTCTCATTCTTAACATGTTTTCTTACAAGCATATTAAAGTTAACCTAAATACAACCACACACACACACACACACACACACACACACACACACACACACACACACACACGGTCAATTCATGGAAGAATGAGAGTTCTTTATCGGTTTGCTTTTGTAATAGAAATATATTAATACTATCAGAAATAAGTTCCTTGCATTCCACTCTGTTTAGAAAGAAGTATAAAGGGAAAGAGCTCAGGTGCTTGGTTTTATAATGAAGATACCTTAGAATTGAAGCCATTGATCAAAAGATTCAGTGACATGGAAGATATTTCTGTATAATATTTTCAGAAAGAGTGCCTGCTAAGGCAATTGAAAGTGCTGCTTGTTTGTTCTGAAGCTAGAAAAGACTTTGGCCCTTGGTCTGCAGGCTGATTTACTAGATAGGTGCAACATTTTAAAATACATAAATATATCATGATATTATTTCTAATTAAATCACAATATTTTGTTCATTGTGAGACTTTGTATTAATTTTTATTTTGTAGTGTTATGATAGGTCGTCACTCATCTTGATTATTGTTTTGGCAGTTCATTAAAACTTACACTCTGATGTTGCACATGAAAGTACATAGCCTATGTGTACCATATGTTTATTGATCAGACAATGTTACTAATAGCGTTAATTATAATAAAGTTTACATTGTCAGCCATTAAATATTTTGATTATTTTGAGGAAAGGATATAACCTACCATCTCTTTCTGTCTTAGACAAGGCTGTTGAACAGTCCCCTCATGTTTTTATTAGCAGTAAATTCTCTGGATGGCCTTCAGTCTTCTTAATGTTCTCTATCTTTAAATGTTTCCAAGACTCTAGGGTCTTTCAGAACTATCAGATTTACTTCTATGTTCACAATGGTGCATGACAAAAGATGATTTGTAAGATTTAATTATTTAAAAATTGTTTATTTACCCCCTTTTCCCTCCCTCCATATCCTCTCTCTTCATCCTTTTCAATGACACCCACAACTTATTCTCAAATTCATTGCCTATTTTGCTTTTATAAGTTAATAGTATAGATGACATGGGCATAAATATATAAATACAATCCGGTGAGTCTGTTCTGTGTTGCTTCTATATATATATATGATTACAGGGCTGACTACCTTGATATTGGATAAACAGACAGCTCAATCCTAGGAGAAGTCAATTCTCCTCCTCTAAGCATTCTTTAGACTTGTTCTTTGTCTAGAGATGAGACACCATAATATTTCCCCCAGTTCACTAGGATGTCAACTGATACTATCATTGTTCAGGTTTTATTAGCTAGCCATATTATTTACGTATCATTGGTATATCTCCCCTCTCAGTTTGAGAGGACACACTTCATAACACACTTGTTTATCCTCTTGCTTTACTTATCTTTCTTCCCCACTTCTGCATTCAATCCCTGAGCCTTAGGTACAAGAGTTGTATTATAGATGTATCCAGTGTGGCTGGAGACTCCACAATCAATTGACATCTGCATTTTCTTCTGGTAGTCTTCTATAATTTTCTCTTTCTGCCATAAAAGGAAACTATTTTGATGAGAAGCAAAAGCAATTCTTATCTGTGTGTATAAGGATAAGACTTAGAACACAGTACGGGATTTTTCTGATCTAGTAATGTGGAGGTAATAGGTTCTTGTCCTCTACTTCGTGACCATGTTGTTGCCTAGGTTTTTAGTATGAGGCATAATTTCTCTCCGTTTAAATACACCTTATGTCCAACTAGAGAGCTATTGATTACTTGAAGATATGAATGCTACTATTGCATCTTTAGCAATATCTTGCCATGTTGGTCATTTTTGGGGTCCATAGGCATCACAGCTGTGTATGGATACTCAAAGATTCTCTCTGTTGGCATTTTGTATAGCGCCATCTGGCATTACAAAAGCTAGAACTCAGTAAGAAGTTGTCAGGGCACATCCAACTCAAGTTTTCCTGTCTCATGCCAAAGTGTAAAATATCCTTTGTAATAAGGACTTATCTTGAAACTATGAGAAGTTACAAAAGGCATCAGTTATAGCTTATGTTATTTTTGAATTACTGAGACCAAGATTTCCAAAGGACATTTCTCATGCCTGGTATTAGAGTCTTTGTTAGATTGCTCTTGGATCTTAGAGAGAGAATTATCAATCCAAATATTATAGTAACTTTTATAGGAATTACATTCATATAATATAATTTTATTTGATAATAAAATATGATATAAAATTTTATAATTTTATTTTTGTGTTTGTATGTATGTGAGAAAGAGAGAGAGAGAGAAACAGAGACAGAGACAGAGAGAGAATGCAATATGTATGAGACAAGAGACAAAGGAGACACGAAAAGAACATCAGATTTCTAGGAGCTAAAATAACATGCAGATATAGGTGGCTCCAAATTCAGGTCCTCTAGAAGAGCAGCAATTCTCTTTATCACTGAGCCATGCCTCCAGCCCCCAATTTGTTAGTATGCATATACATATAATACATAATACTGTACACACTATACAATGTAGTATACATACATGCAAACATATGATTTCATATTATATATAATCAGTATGTATACAGATATAATTAGATGATATATGCAAAGGTATATATTATAGCTAACACTGAATATTTTTTCAATTAATTCTCTTACCCCTTCTAGAACAAACTCAAATGACTAATTGTCAATAAGTTATATTATAACAATAGAATGTTCACAGTTATAACAGTACAATGTTCACATTGATCAGTTTCTTAATATTTCATATTAAAAGCTCTCTCTCTCTCTCTCTCTCTCTCTCTCTCTCTCTCTCTTTCTCTCTGGATACAAATTTGGGATAAGACTTTCATCTTCAATATAGCTTTAGGTTACCATCTGAGCCTTTCAAATGTCATTTTAAAATGTCTGTTATGCCAAACGTCAGTCAAACTTACTCATACTTCACATATAGGCATATGCACACATGTTGACAGGACTCAGTGAGCACAATGATAGACTTTCCATGAGCTAGTAAATCCCATTTTTGTCTCATGTTAAATTTTATAGGGTTAATTTAGTGTTAATAGATAGGAAACTATTTTAAACTTAATTTCCTACTACATATTGAATATGCATAAAAATGAAATACAGCAACTTATAAATAAAATGACCATAATCTTGGGCATGTGATTTAAATATCCTGGTCATCTACACTCTTCTTTGGCTTAGCATGCCATTTTACCTTCACTGTAAGGTTACTGACATATTTTAATTTTAGTGTGGCCATAGAAAAGTATGTGAAAAAGATTTAAGATAAGCATTGTTCTAAAATAACTTGTAACTTTTTTTCTTGGTTTATCTATAAAGAGAGATAAAGGCAACCTTACTTCCAAGGTTGGACTTTTCTTCTCTGAAATATTCACTTTCCTTCTTATAAAAAACTCATTTTTTTTCTTGAAGGAATTTAACCTACCAGAGTACTTTGACCTCGTTTTAGTTTGAGGAACTTGTAATGTGCAGTACATTTCTTTCTGCTGGGCAACTCTGACCTATGCTAGTATCACATTGCAGAGGGAGAAAGATGAAGAAGCTAAGAAGTTTGGGAAGGAAGGCAAATTATGGCAATTTCCTAGATCAGAAGTCTTTCCTTTCTGAAATAACTTTGAGTTACTGTCATATTCCTTCTTTCACACACACACACACACACCACCCCTAAAAATGATATCACAACATCATAGCAAGGAATGAAATGCACATATTTCCTCAAGCTGTGCAATTCCTAATTTTGTACTCTAGATACCACCCTCATAAAACAGGTAAGTGTTGCTCTCATACATTACCAAAGACATTTCTTTTTGTTGCAAAAGGGAACATCATAGACATTCACAACAAGTTAAAATATAGAGATCAACCAACTATGGGTTGCTTATTCACAATTAATATATCAACAACACAAGTCCTACCCATAAGGCTGAGGGAACATCATATAACGGGGATCAGAAAAGATATAATATTCAGAGTACCAGAACATCGGCTTTGAGACACTGTCTTCTACCAAAGAAAAGGACCTGCACTTAAGAAATTTTAACAATATGGGTACCTAAACAGGATGCAGGACAAGAACACCAATTGGCATGCTGACCTGAATTGGAAAAAAAAAAATCACAAGGCCATATCTCTAGATGAAGGGATATAGGCAATTAATGGGTGCTAAGAAATGGTTGATTAGTTTCCCCTAGGGATAAGGCCTCTGATAGGATGTCCAATTCCATGTGGCCAGCTCTAAACACATACCAAAGGAAGGAAGAGTAAATGGACTCAGTAGTTTGTATGCATTTATGTATTTATGTAGATATATTAATATATCTACAACTCTGTGTATTTGCAAATAGTTATTATAGAAGGAGGGGTCATGAGTTTGGGAAGGAGCAGAGGCATAGGAGGGGTTGAAGAGTGAAGAAGGTGGATTAGATATAATGTAAATACAGTGCAGTATATAAGAAATTGTCAAAAAATGTAAAAAAAAACTGCTGAATGGCACATTGACTTTACCAACATTTATAATAAAAGGTTAAAAAAAGTAAAGATAATTCATGAAATTTTCATGAAATCATGAAAATTTAGATTTTGAAATGTTTATACAGTTTAAAGAAGAATTCAAGGGGTTTAATCTATGCATGCCTAAAAATCAGAAATAGTTAATATCATGCCGTTCAATTATCTGTATACATATGGTAAAATTCTTCCTGTGTTGGACGATTTTTTTAAATTATTATTTATTCTTTAATCTTTTTAAAAATCTCTCCAGACTTTATCCCTATTGTGGTTCATTTTACAACGGTTCCACACCCCATACCTCCTTCTCCCCCCTCAATCCCCCCCTCCCCCCCCCGTCTTCAAGAGGATGTTCCCTCTGACCCCCGCACCACACCAGACCTCTCCACACCTTGGGGCCTCAAGTCTCTTGGGGTTAGGTGCATCTTCTCTGACTGTGTCCAGATCCAGCAGCCCTCTGTTGTTTATGTGTCGGAGGCCACATATCATCTGGGGTATGCTTCCTGGTTGGTATCTGAGAGATCCTGCAGGTCTAGGTTAGTTGAGACTGCTGGTCTTCCTATAGGGTCACCCTCTTGGAGTTTTAAATTTGAATTATTTATAACACATTTGTGCTCCATTAATTTCAATTTCATAATTTCAACATCCAAAATATTCCTGGACCCAGAGTAGTATGTCTTAAACTAAGAACAAAAGTTGAGGGAATAATGTAATTCAGTGATTTTTTTGCTTCAATTCATTCATTCATTCATTCATTCATTCATTCATTCATTCACATACTGATCACTGCACCCCTCCTCCTTGTTCCCTCTCTTCACACAGTATCTCCCCTAGCTTCTCCTCATTTCCTCCTCTGAGAGAGTAGAGCCCCACCTCCATCCCTTATCTACTGACTCTGATATTTCAAGTGTATGCATGGCTAGGCAAATTCTCTCACGCAGGACATCCCAGTTAGGGGCACAGGAGAGCAGGCAGACAACAGATTTAACTCCAGTTGTTGGGGGATCCACATGAAGATCATGCTGCACATCTGTTACATATGTGGAGGCAGGGGCAAAATCCAGCTCATGTGTGCTCTTTGTTTGTTGGTTCTGAAACTGAGGACTCTCAGGCTTCCAGGTTAGATGGTCTTCCTATGGAATTTCTATCCCCTCCAGTTTTCTCAACTTCCCCCCCAACTCTTCCAGAAGACATTTTACTGTGGGTCTCTCCATCTGTTTTGGCTAGCTTTTGCCTGGAGCCTCTCAGAGGAAACTTATACTAGGCTCCAATCTCTACAAGCATAGCAGAGTTTCATTGATAGGATCAGGGATTTGTTCTTGCCAATGGAACTGGTCTCAAGTTGGACCAGTTATTTGTTGGCCATCCCCCCATTTTCTGTTCTATCTTTGTCCCTGCATTTCTTGTGAGTAGGTTGGTGTCCTTATCCTTCCACAGAGGTCCTGCCTGGCTATAGAAAGTGCCCACTTCAGGTTATCTTGAGGTAGGAGTCTCAGCTAAAGTCACCCCCATAGATTCCTGGAAACCTCTCCCATCCCAGTGCTCTGGTACATCCTAGAGATGCCTCTCATACTTGCCAGAAGCTGATTTTCGTTAATTCTCCAGGCCCTTTGGCCCTTTTTCCTGTATCTCCCCATAGCTGTTCCTCATCCCTGCCATTCCCCTCCCCACCCCCTCTCCCACTCAGTTCCTTCCCTTCATCTGCTTCCTAGGAATATTTTATTTCCCCTTCTAAATGGGATTCAAGCATCCTCACTTTGCCCTTTCTTCTTGTTTAGCTTCTTTGGGTCTCTGGAGTGTAGCATGGGTATGTTGTAGTTTATGTCTAATATATACTTATGAGTTTATGCATGCCTTTTGAGTCTGGGTTACCCTCTTAGGATAATATTTTCTGGTTGCACCCATTTGCCTACAAATTTCAGTATATTCTTGTTTTTACTTGCTAAGTAGCATTCCTTTGTATAAATAAACTATATTTTCTGTATCCATTCTTTTGTTGAGGAACATCTGGGTTATTTCCAGTTTCTAGCTATTAAGAATAAAACTGCTGAAGGGATGACCCAATGTAGGGGGATGCTGGAGCGGTGAAGCAGGAACAGGTGGGTGGGTGGAGAGTACCCTCATAGAGACAAAGGAAATGGGGAGAGGGAAAATGGGCTGTGGGGGCTGTGGAGAGATGACTGGGAAGGGGGATATCCTTTGAGATGTAAATGAATGGAGTGATTAATATTTTTTTTAAATTATTAATTAAAATGAATAAATCTGATAAGAACATAATGGAGCATGCGCACTTGTGGTACAGTGAAGAATCTTTGGGGTATATGCTCAGGAGCAGTATATCTGGCTCTTTAGGTAGAACTATTCTGGGAATCCACCAGATTGATTTCCAGAGTGTTTGTAATAGTTTGCACTTCTGCCAGCACTGAAGTTTTTCCCATCCTTGGCAGAATGTGCTGTCACTTGAGTTTTTGAACTTACCCATTTTGATGGGTGTAAGTTGGCCTCTCAGAGCCATTTTGATTTGCATTACCTGATGACTAAGAACTTTGACCATTTCTTTAAGTGTTTTTGACCATTAGAGATTTCTCTGTTGAGGAATCTGTTCAACTCTGTACCACATATTTTTAAATTGGGTTATTTGGTTTGTTGAAATCTAACTTCTTGAGTTGTTTATATAGCCCTCTGTCTGATGCAGTATGGGTGAAGAGCTTTTCCCAATCTGTAGGCTTCTGTTTTGGACTATTATATTATGTCATTTGCCTTACAGAAGGTTTGCTGTTTCATGATGTCCCATGTTGATCTTAGAGCCTGAGATTTCTTTTCAGGAAATTTTCTCCTATATCAATGCATTCAAGACTATTCCCCACTTTCTCCTCTATGAAATTAAGTGGACCCTGTTTTATTTTGAGTTCTCTGGTCCACTTGTCCTTGAGTATTCTGAACCATGATAATTATGGATCTATTTGCTTTCTTCTACATGTAAACATCAAGTTAGATCAGCACCATTTATTGAAGAGGATTTCTTTTTTCTATTGTATGGTTTTAGCTTCTTTGTCCAAAAAAGTTTTTCTTTGTGGGTCTTCAATCAATTCCATTGATCAAGTTGTCTGTTTCTATACCTATTTCATGGCAGTTTTATGACTATTTCTCTCTAATATAGCTTGAAAGTTGATGATACCTCCAGAAATTTTCTTTATTGTTCAGGATTGTTTTAGCTATCTTGGATTTTTGTTTTTCCATATGAAGTTGAGAATTTTCTTTCAAGTTCTTTAAAAAATTGTTTTGAAATTTTGATGGGAATTGCATTGAATCTGTAGATTACTTTTGGTAAGCCAGCCATTATTACTATGTTAAGCCTACCAATCCATGAGCAAGGAATTTTTTTTTCCATCTTCTGATATCTTCTTCAATTTCTTTCTTCAGAGGCTTGGAATTTCTTGCCATACAGGTCTTTCATTTGCTTGGTTAGTGTTACACCAAGATAATTTATATTATCTGTGGCCATTGTGATGGATGCTATTCTCCTGATTTCTTTCTCAGCCCAGTTATCAATTGTATAAAGGAGGACTATTGATTTCTATTAGTTAATTTTGTACATATCAGATTTGTTAAAGGTGTTCGTCAGCTGTAGGGCTTCTTTGGTACAGGTTTGGTGTCCCTTATGTATTCTATCTTATTGTTTATGAACAGCAAGACGGCTCAGTGGTTAAGAACAATGACTGCTCTTCCAGAGGTCTTGAGTTCAATTCCAGCAACACATGGTGACTCACAACCATCTGTAATAGGATCCAACATCCTCTTCTGGTGTTTCTTTCTTTCCAGTTTATGTCCCTTTCACTTCTTTAGTTGCTTTATTTCTCTAGCTAAAACTTCAATTACTATTGGAATAGATAGGGAGAGAGTGAGGAGTGGAATGGCTTTATGTTTCTCCCCATTTAATTTGATATAGGCTATTATTTTTATGTATATTGCCTTTATTGTGTTTTTGTCGGTGCCTTGTATCCCTGTAGACCTCTCCAAGACTTTTAATATGAAGGGTTGTTGGATTTTGTTAAAGGCTTTTCCAGTGTCTATTGAGAAAATCATGTGCTTTTTTGTTTCAATTTGTTCATATTGTGGATTATATTGATAGATTTTTGTATACTGAACCACCCCTGCATCCCTGAGATGAATCCTATTTGATTATCATAAATGGTGTTTTTATGGATTCTTGGATTCTGTTTGTGAGTATTTTATTGAGTATATTTGCATTAATGTTCATAAAAGAGGGTAGTCTGAAATTCTGTTTCTTTCTTTCTTTTATTTAAAGTAAATGCCTTAGGAGTCTTTGGTTGGGGTTGTATCTAATATGGGAAATCTTTTTAAAAAGATTTTACTTATTTAACGTATATGAGTACACTGTCGATCTTCAGAAACACCAGAAGAGGATGTTGGATCCTATTACAGATGGTTGTAAGTCACCATGTGTTGCTGGAATTGAACTCAAGACCTCTGGAAGAGCAGTCATTGTTCTTAACCACTGAGCCATCTTGCTAGTCCTAAAATTCTGTTTCTTTTTTGAGTGTTTGTGTGGTCCAGGTATCAGGGTGACTGGGGCCTTGTAGAATGAGTTTGGCAATATTCCTTCTGTTTTATTTTGTAGAATAGTTTGAGGAATATTGGTATTAACTCTTCTTTGAAAGTTTGGTAGAATTCTGTACTAAAACCATTTGGCCATTATTTTACTTGGAGCTTTTAATATTCTTTCTTTGTTCTGTACATTTACTTCTTTAATTTTTATATGGAGGGAGAATTTTCTTTTCTGGTCACTTTATTTGATGTTCTGTGTATATGTGTGGACATCACTTTGCTTAGGTTAGGCAAATTTTCTTCTACCATTTTGTTGAATATATTTTCTGGGCATTTCAGTTGGAAAACTTACCTTTTTTCTATTCCTATTCTTATTAGTCTTATGTTTTGTTTTTAGTAGTTTCCCAAATTTCCTGGAATTTTGATGTTAGGAACTTTTTATATTTTGCATTTTCTTTGATCGATGTATCAATTTTCTTATATCATATCTTATATACCTGAGATTCTCGGTTCCATCTCCTATATTCTGTTGATGCTACTTGTGTCTGTATTTCCTGTTCTCTTTGCCCTGGTTTTTCATCTCCAGGGTTTTCTCCATTTGCTTTTTCTTCAGTGCTTCAATTTCCATTTTCAGGTCTTGAACACTTTTATTTATTTTCTTCACTCTTTGTTTCTATTTTCCTGTATTTCTTTATATTTATTTGTTCCTCTTTAAAATTCTCTTTTCCTGTTTGATTGCACTTTCCTATATTTAAGGTTTTATTTATTTCCTCTTTAAAATCCTCTATCGTCTTCAAAAGATGAAATTTAAGGTCTTGCTGTTCAGGTGTGTAAGGATATCTAGGGCTTTCTGTAATAGAAGAGCTGGGTTATGATCATGCCATATTTTCCTAAGTTTTTCTTTATTGTGTTCTTGTGCTGACTTTTAGTCACCTGTTTGTCTCAGGTGTTGACTGGCCTGCTAGTCCCTAGTGGTAGCAGGCCTCTGGGACTGCTGGTAGACCTGGTCATCCCTAATGACAGCAAGCCTCTGATTATCTTGGGTGGGAGTAGGCATCCAGTGAAACATGCAGAGATTGATGTCTTGATTGTTGTCAATGGCAGCAGGCCTCCAGGGAGGCCGGCTGAGCTATGGCTCTAGAAGTTAAGGGTAGATCTGGGATTGCAGGTAGATGTTTGTACCAGAAGATGGATCTCAGGTGGGATTGTGCAGACCTTAAGGTTGCTTGGGTTTCCACGGCTCAGCAGGTCAGGGATTAGGTAGGAGTATCTCACCTGGTTATCCTGAGTGGCAACAGGCCTCAAGGGAGGCAGACTGAACTGTGACCCAAGGAGTGGAGTGCAGATCCAGGATTGCCTGTAATTCACTTTTAAGTAAGAATATAGATTTAGAGGCTCTCAACTAGAAACAATGCTATACATAGTCACCTTCTCATTTTGTGACTTGGAAAAATGAGTCCCATGATTATGAAATGATCACATTTAATAGATAGGATGTAATCTACATGTATTATGTGGACATAAGTTTATAAGATGCTGCCAGAAAGACTTTTTCTAATGTTATGAAATACATTAAATTTCTGTAAATATAATATAGTCACAATTTAAATAGAAGAAACCTTATTCCTATAAAATACAAATATGAAATAGGACACAACTTGTTTCAAGAAATAATAGATTGCTAAGAAAAATTCTAAAATTACAAGTTTATATCTTGTTTTCAATGGAAATTCTGTTTCCATTGCAAAATGTACAGAATGTAGTTTAAGTAGAATAATCACCTTTCTGAGATAGAGTCTTGAGGTTTTCTACATAAATGTGTAGTGATCTCTCCTGGAGCCTCAAAATATATCCATTGTTGTATGTGATCAAGGCACCTATGAGATAAAAAACTCCAGCAAAGGATCATTAGTTAGTTAGAGTTATAATGCTGAGTATAGGCAGAAGAAGCCGTGTGTTTCTTCCCATTCACGCTCCTTTCATTTTTGTATCATTAAATTAATTTCACTCATGGGAAACAGTTAATATAAATATGCTTATTGAGTAGAAAATGGAAGTTATCACACTTGTCAGAAAAAACCTTTAAGTAAGTGGAAATTTACTCATAATTTCAATATGTCTAGGGATATTTAAGAAAGACAAGCAGAAATACAGTAGGGACACGTTTCCATTACATCTAATGTTTTGATAATATTGGAGGAGAAGAGTGAATGTCAGAATGTCAGCCTTTTAAAATCTCTTTTATCTACCACAATTTTGTTCAGATGTCATTTGAATATACCAATTAGCTTAGAGCTAAGGCATTTTTTATAATAGTTCCCTTTATAAATATGAGTTTCTTTGTCATCGATAATTTCAATTATGAAAATTAATCCCAGAGATAGAATAAGAGTAATTTTATCAAAGTAGTGTTAAGATATCTAACACAAATATTTAAAAAATGTTAGAAGGTTGTAAGAAATTGAAGTGAATACAAGAAAATACCATTCTGCTTGAGATAAATACTTATTGTTTAAATAAGAAATTAAGATATGCAGATAATGAAACATAACAAAATACATAAAATGGAGATTTTATTTATGACCAAGTTGTCTCTAAAGAATAATGCTTCAAGATTGGTCATTGGATAAGTATTCTGCCCAACCAAATCCTAAAATGGAACAATCAATAAAAGACATACAACTATAGGGTATAGACCAATAATGTTCATATAAAAATTAATTTACAACTAATACCATGGAACATTCATTCTTTTATGATAACCTCTGTCAGCAGATTTGGGATGAAGTAAGTAAGTTTCTCTTGAAACAATCCAATATCCCAATGAGAGTACAGTAAATAATGTCTACATACTGACTCAGTTTTTGTTTTTGTTGGTGTTGGTTTTTTGTTTGATTGTTTGTTTTTCACTAGCCAAATATTTTACTTAAGGCATTGACATAAACATGTGTTAACTCTAATAACCATTTATATTGATATGTTGAGGGTCAGAGATGTTGAATAAATTGAGTAAGTTCACTCTTCTAACTAGTCACCTTTGTTTAATCATTTAACAATTGTTTACTAAGCCCATAGTATTTGTATGCAGAAATGTACTAGTGACTAAGTCTACAGTGGAAACCAAATTAGACACAGTCAGTAGTCATCAACAAAATTTATAAAGCTTTTCCTGTGGCATCACACACACACACACACACACACACACACACACACACACACACATACATCCCCAAAATTCTTTCTTCTTCTTCCTATGGCATCCTCCATCTTGTACATTAAAGTCCAGAGGATTATACGATAGGAGCAATAAACCACAAGACTGCTTATATGTAAGACTGTCTTCTACACCCATTAGAAAGATCCTATAGCGCTAATTGACGTTTTGGAAAATAATATCTTAATTTGTTTCTGAAATTTTCATGTAATCTAATTTGATCACATTTAGTGCCTGAACATTGGAGTTTTAGTCATCACTGTCCTATAAAGGGCTACCTTTCAGTGTCTGTGGAGATCTTAGTTTTCTCTCTTTGCCTATTGTGATGGTGACTGCACTCTCTTCTTACCAGAGGGAATCAAAGGAGTGCAGGACTTTACTCCTGCTTATTCCTGTTGAGGCTGATATTCACAAAATAATTGTATACAGTAAAGGTACTTCTGAAAACACAAATCTATCCATGGGATTGTGGGCTTATTTAAGCATACTTTGGAACCATATGACATTCTTGTTCATTATAATGTACTATAATTGTATAAGACACAACTATTAGGGAAACTAAGTATATGTTACACTGGACCCCTCCTTGGAAGTCTTTCAACCTGATGTAAATGTATTTTTACATACCAACACAAAATATCCACAAAAGTACAACAGGAATAACTATATCAGGTTGGCTCCTCAGACGGAAAAATAATTGAAGGGGAATTCATTTCCTTACTACATAAACATTTACCAAAGTTAATTAAAAGCAGACACAAATAAAAATATACTCAGCATTTGTTTCTTATGTGAAAATACTCATGTAAATAAATTATGAGATATACACAAGATAGTTATTTAAAAAGCCAGAATTAAGATACCATAGCAAGGCTTGTATGAGGTTGTAGAGAAATGTATTTTCCTATAATGCTGAGAAGAATGAAAGCACATACTGCATTCTGGGTCATACTTATATGTCAAGATTGATCATATTGATAAGCTGTAATATATTATATCTCCTGCAGGATATGTAGTTAACAGAAGTTACATATGATAAAATACGGTTACTTATTTATAGAGAGAATGACACGGAGTACCTACTTCTACTGGATACTTTTTCTGCTGCCATGATAACGAATATGACCTAAGCAACCTAAGGTAGATAGGGCTTACTTTGTCTTACATTTCCAGGGTAAAGTTCATAATAGCAATAATCTCCTGATGACAGGAGCATGAGAGAGCTGGTTGTATCATATCTACAGTCAGGACAAAAAAGTGAGGAAGGCTTATCTTGCTTTATTAATATTAATTATTATTAATTAATCAGTCAAGGACCACACTCCGTAAATGAATGCCATCCTTAGTGAATTTGGGTCTTTTTATTTTACTTTATCTAACTCGGAAAAGTGCCCACATGTATGATCAGATATGTGTTTCCTAGGTAATTCTAGAATCTGTAGAAAGAGATTTGCTATTTCACATTGAAAATGAAAGGGATAATTATAGAGATACTAAAGACAGCAGCAGAAGACTTGTGTGTGATTGTAGATTGTAGATCACATGAATGCAGTTCCCAGCAAAGGGTGTTAAAAATCCTGGAGCTAGAGTTACAGGTGGCTGCCATGTAAGATCTGGGAGCTGAAGCCACATCTTTTATCAAAACAGTGCTTTTAACTGACGGGCCATCTCTCCAGTCCTATGATTCTGTTTCTTATTTGGATGAATGAGGTTTTTACGTATTTTCACCACTTTACCTACATATATACTCTACAATCACATATGTGTAAATGAAACCAAACAATACAGATGAGATGAAATGTCCCCACTATATATTTCTATTATGTCTATGCTAATGTACAAGTTAGGCCCATTGAAAGATAGATAGTAATTAATTATAAAATAGAATAAATATAATAATTACTTTAATGAGAGTGGTTTGAAATTAATGAATTATATATTTATAGATTTTTCCCATTTGATATTTTGCACTTCAGTTGTCCAAGAATACAGAAAACTGTAGAAGTGTGATCCAGACTATGGAATTGCTTTTATGTACTTGCTTTTTCTATTAACATTTAGTGAGAAATTATTTTCCTCCATGTACCATGATTTAAAAAAAAATCTTGTAACGTTAAAAGTCATGAGATCTTTTGATAATAGAAAATTGTTTCCATAGTATAGTTTATCACGAGACACTAAACAATTGTTCACTAAGAGACTACTGCGAGTTATCAAGAAACATACCAATAAACAGTCCAGAATCCATTTGCTACCAATCAGAAATTTCAACTCCTCAAGACAGATGACTTCTGCCATCACTATGGTCATCTTACCAATATGGCAATATGGTTAACTATATGAATATACACTCTGCTCTAGGTCTGTGGCAAATATTTGGATGACACTGCTATATTCCAATGTCTCACTCAATTTCTGAAAAAGTCTTCAAATGAAGACTTTTCTGGATAGGGGTTGGAGGATGAGAGTTCAGGGGACTGTGAGATTCACGCTCTTTCTTGGCTCTAGTTTCTCTGAAATTCTGTCTTATGGAAACCTGTGCTGCTACACTGTCAGCCACTATTCAGCATGCATGTTCTTTCATTTTTGAGCATAATATATCAGTTTTTCAGTACTTAACCATTCACATAATACCTATTACTTAGGTATTGGGTATGGATGAAATCCTGAGTCGAAGTGTTATCATTAGTGAGAGAGATATCAAGGACATCAATACCTCAGACCATTGAAATGAAAAAGCTTTTTCCTGATCCAAGTATGATGCTGGTGAATGATTAATTATTAACTAGAAGCAATATTATCAGAAACTATCGACCACAACTTTCTCTCTGGGGGTAATTGCAACCTGAAACCACTACCCAACAGAATTCTCTTACCAAAATTGACTAATGTAGTACTTCTGCCTCCAACTCTACATAATAAATTAGCTCACCTCTTCATTCAGTTGTATATAACAAATCTAGCTTGTCACTCAACATTATATAATAATCACACTGAGCTTCTTGGATGCTAGTAATCTCCTTCTAACATCTCCATCTAAGAGTCCAGTTCCCCAGATCCAGATCTCAGCTTTTCATCATGTGTGTATGTCTGTGTATCTGTCGTTTTATCATTACTTCCTTGTCCCAGTGAGATCAAGTCCAAGGTCAAGCAGGTCTCAGTACCTAGGATATGTACATGATTTATTCATTAATGGATGCTACACAACACATATTGCTTTTATCCTGGGCTTTTGAACTTGCTTTATGCTTAATTCCTTCTCTGCATCAACAAGAGATTACACGTCAGTACCATTCTAATGGCCACCTTTATTTTCTTAATTCATTACTTCTTTTAAGAATTAGAAATGAAAATAGTCAAGTTCTCCTTTCATTACACTGTAATTTCATTAGCAGGAGATCTCCTGGGAATTAGTGATACATATCTAAGTCTAACTTATTAATACCAAATACTCAAGATCATTAAGGCTTTGTACAAAACAACTAAAGGCTTCTGTTCTAAAGTAAAAGTTATCTGCAAACTTCTTCACATTTCTACTTAAATTACTCTCTGTATAAAGTTTAGTACAATGCAGATTCCACAGGCATTTGAACACCAAGCTGAAAAATATCACAGCAATTTTCTGCCAGATGTAATTTGATATGCTATAAACCCTTGAAAAATCAGAGATGATAGCAAATTTGACAACTGACCTTTAGTTATAATACCAGAAATGTGATACCATAAAGATATCTGGGCTCATTTTCTTCCATTGAGGCCATTTGGGAAAAAGAAAATGACCTTGCTCTGAATATTTACTAGGAAGGGCTCTGAGTTTATGCTGTATGTTTCCTGACAACACACATGAGAACTGATTCTGTTCTACCAAGCACTTATCCCATCTTTTCAAAAACAAAAACAAAACAAAACAAACAAACAAACAAAAAACAAAATTGTAGCACTTTTTAAAAATATTGTTTTTTTTCAGCAGGCAAATAAAGGATCATTTATCACAGTACGTGAGAGTGAGAGAAGAAACAGTGTAGGGAAGCTGTAAATCTCAGCAGGTGCTGGGGGGAGGGAGGTGAATTAATAGGAAGAGGGAAACTCATGCTTTTGACTCAAAGTTTAAGTAAATAGGCACACGTAACAATGAGGTCTGTAAGCAGTGACACCTGTTCCTAACATAAATGGAGTTTATCTACACTGGATGATTTGTACTTCTTTTAGTACATTTCTTCAATGTTTGACATATGTTTCACTAGAAAATCAGGATAAGAGAAATATATATATATATATATATGATGAAATATTCCCTATGGACTCATCATGTGTTTAAACATGATGACGATGCTTGGGAGAAGTGAGTCATTGGTGTCGTCCTTAGGGATTTAGTTTATCCCCACTTATTCTGTCCTTAAAACTCCATTCTTTCAAAGAAGTGACAAGACAATATAAAGCCCCTGTTCTCTCTACTCTATGTTCTGTCTTATCATTATCTACATAATCTAACCTAAAAATCTAAGCACAGCATCACAGGTTCCAAGTAGAAGTAAAACTGTATATCTGTTATGACAAGCAGCTACAGATGTTTCAAGAAAACACAGGTTGAATATCTTTGCAACCCAACTGAGGAAGCATAAATTCCCCCTTTCAAACAATTGCAGGTCATCGAGTTTGTCAAATAGGAACTTTTATCCACTTGTATACATCAAATCATTGAATTCAAATTTTTAAAAAATATTGTTAATTTTTTGAAATTATCATATAATTACATTATTTCTTACTTCCTTGTCCTCCTTCCAGCCCTTCTCATCCATCTCTTACCATGCTCTCTCTCAAGCTAATGTTGCTTTATTCCTACCCAGTTCTGATGCTTATGAGCTACAGCAATGACCAGCACAGTATAATAACTGGAAGGGTGCAGTAGGAGCAAGTGTGACTTGGCAGTAGCAAACACCTCTCTAATTGCCCTTTAGATCAGCTCAACCAGATGGAAACCATGTCTCATGCTGGACAAATACCTGGGGCTAGTGATGCCATGGACTTGGGAAGAGAATCTACGACAACCATTTCAGGTAAGTGTAATTCTCACTACTCATCAAAGACACTTCGACTCGGAACAGCATGTTTGAAGGTTTTGTTATTAAAGATCTTTATTTTTAATAGGATCCTATCCAGATTGTGTTATAGACTTGCCTTCCATGTTTCTCTGAATCATTCTTATTATTTAGAACATATTTATTCATGCAAATAGTATAATCTCTAACTGAAGGAACTGAAGATTTGATATTTTCTACAAAAGCAGTTTGGGAAATGGAGTGTTCAGTGTAGAGTAACAGCATAGTAACATTTCTGAATACCTGGGGCTAGTGATGTCATGGAGTTTGGAGGAGAACCAAAGCAACCATTTCATAAAAAACTGTATAATCCCTAACTTGGAAGTTGTTTCCATGTGGAGTCTAAGCATCCTTTATCCAGGATGGATGCTGCAACTGCCAGGAAATTGCTATGTAACAGATGTGTTGCTTACTCCTATAACTCTCAAAATTAAGTAATAGAAACTCCCAAATCCATCTTGAAATTACCATCTACCTAGCTGGGAAGAAATATCAATATTCTAAAAAGACACTTGTGTATCTTGGCATTTCTTTAAGACCATTGAAACTATGAGTACCAAAGAAATTGGAATTTCTTCAAGAATATCATGATAGGAGAAAAATAAAGAGCCAATTAGATGGGAACTTGCTCACAGAAATAGCTGTTACACAGTTCTAACAACTTGTCTCACCACATTACAGGCTAAGACTGAAGCTCGGAAAACAATGAGTCACTGTTGGGTAGGACCACACATTGACCTGGACTGCTTAGATGTACACAATCTTGGCCTCTTGTTTAAATTTTATTCTCTGTTAAGGATGTAAAAAAGAGAGACTCGGGAGATTCCTGTGTCTATTTGTCCTTCTTCAGCACATGTTCACATTGGAAGAATCTCTTTCTCCTGTTTTTCACTATAAATTTGGTACCTCTAATTGATTTATTGAAGATAGGTGGATGAACCAAATTTAGGATAAAGAGTTTGATTCAAAATGTGGTAACAAGTGCACATCTAATTTGTTTTTGTTTAAAACAAATAAAGAGAAAACGGTACTGTAAAAATTTTTTAAATTATTTATTTTCATGAATATTTGATAATAAACATTAGTTTAGGCAAGAATTTTTTGTAGATTCTGAATCCTCTCTGAACTGAAGGTTTATATATTACAGAGTTTTTTTTAAACACAGTTAAAAATGGAAATTTCTGGTTTCTTTGGAGACTCAGTTGTCTCATGTGATTTTTTTATGTAAACTATCTCATGAGAGGATGTTTTCACTGAAGCAAACAGTTGGGAAGATATTTTTCTGAAAACAGACATGTGATTTTTCTCTGGAAGCTACCTTAAAAAAAGGACATGTGATGTTTTGCTAGAGTGGTTCCTTAAGAGAATGTGTGATGCTCGAGAACCCAACGGACGATGGATGGGGCTGTGTGGTATTGGTTCAACTTGCCACTCCTTGCTGATAATCATCATTTGTTGTGTCTTTATAGAGAGAAATGCACCAAAGAACTTCTGCAGTGTTTGGGGTGGCTTCTTGACCCTTCTGCTGACTCAGGATGATTAGCAGAGCCTCATGGATAAATCTGGATCAAACTGCAGTTGCTGATAGATGAATGGTATTTGCAAGTGGATCCAGCTACTGCTACTGCTTCATGTGAACTGTATTGCTGATATCCTGACAACACAAATTGAAACTCTGAACCCAAAGAACTATTTCTAAACAGGTCTACATCCTCCTTTGCGCTATTAACCTTTTGATTCCACTACCTCTGGTGGGTGATGGGCTAAAGGGAGGTTAAAGCATTTGAATATACTTTTGAAGTAGGTTTTTAAAAATGTAAGCCTACAGTCAGTTGTACATGTGTATGTTCTGTTTGGACAGTCAAATAGTGATTTTTGGCTATAAAAGGGAGGAGGTTATTGGAATCCAGCTGTTGCCTAGGGCCATGCAGATGTCGCCATGCTTTCTGTAGCATCCCACTTATCAAGTTGCTGCTATGATGAGCTGGGCTGTTTGCAAGTATTACTCCCTAACAAGGATGCAACTTGACAAAAGGCAGGCAGAATAAATCACATATTCTCCAGTACTGACCAAGATTTCTGCCTCGGGATATAGGGTCTTCCCTCCCACAGGAGCTACTTTTGTTTAGTAGCATTGAATCTTCTCTGATGCTTTGGGTATCTACAACTATATCATGGCGATGAAGAGTATCTTAGTCGCCATGCATCCACAGCAGTAGCCATCACATCAAGCTACGTGAACAGATGACATTTTGAATGTCATTTTGAAGGTATTATTAGAGTCTTGGTATCAAAATCTGGGCACTAGCCACCCTTATATGGTAGGCACTTCCACTTATCCTCAATGCCATAGTTAAAAAGTTCAGTACTATATGGTATTGACATGAACTTTATGTTTAAATAGAAGGTAAGACGTATGCATAATTGGGCATTCTTCATCAAATTGTGACCCTGCTCATTTCTGGCCCATCTTTGATTCAGCTGCAGACTGCCTTGAAGTTCTCAGCATCGTGAAGTCTCTCCCTGGGAAGCATGTTCCTCAGCCTGGCAGAAGGTCCTCAGTCTCTCCGTTCTTGCTGTCTGAGATTCCTGAAGTAGTTCTAACACTTCAAATTCTTTGTTTCAACAGTCTGATTGCCAATATTCTCTTTAGAATATTTTCATTTCTATAAGGCCAGTTAAAAAATGCATTAAGGTGTGAGGATGCCTCTAACAACGTGACCCCACTTACCAGTTATTAATCTCAGAACAGAATATCTTGGTTTTGTATAAATTTATTTTTAAATTTCTATAAAACATTTAAGCAGGTGAACTCATCTTTATGATATTTACAATCTTCTGCCATTAAGACAGATTTTTTTTTAAAAAAATTGAGTTCCATGTTCATAAGAAGAAAATATGAGATAAAATTACAAGTCAAGCAGTCACTTTGATAAACCACCTTTCATTCAGCTTGCGATCTATAGTTTCAGTAATGCCAAAAGTGATTGCACCCATATTTATAATAGCCAGAAGCTGAAAACAACCCAGATGTCCCTCATCAGAGGAATGGATACAGAAAATGTGGTACATTTACACAATGGAGTACTACTCAGCTATTAAAAACAATGACTTCATGAAATTTGCAGGCAAATGGATGGAACTTGAGAATATCATCCTGAGCAAGGTAACTCAGTCACAAAAGAATGACCATGGTATATACTCACTGATAAGTGGATATTAGCCCAAAAGTTCATAATACCCAAGTTTCACTTTACAGTAACAGCTGGACTGAGAGTGAGGCCCCAGATGGAGGAGTTGGAGAAGGGACTGAAGGAGCTGAAGGAGTCTGCAGCCCCATGGAGGGGGCAACAGTGTC
>CM052700.1:66874329-66914854 GCA_028551405.1 Uromys caudimaculatus | reverse complement strand
ATGTACCACATTTTCTGTATCCATTACTCTGATGAGGGATGTCTAGGTTGTTTCCAGCTTCTGGCTATTATAAATATGGCTGCTATGAACATAGTGGAGCATGTATCTTTATTACATGCTGGAGCATCTTCTGGGTTAATATTGCCCATTTTTAAAGTATAAATTGCAATATGTTTTGAAAGACCTAGTACACACTGCTAACTCATTCCTCTAAACTCTCTTTTCTATGAATGGCATTATACATGAGACAAAAATCACAAATGAGGGCTGGGGCAAGGCTCAACTAGTAAAGTATGTGCTGCACAAGCACCAGGAACAAAATTTAGATACTCAGAAGCAAGAATAAGCCAGGTATGTGGCAGTTCCTGCCACTAACTCCTGTGTTGTGGGTTCAGAGGCAGGAAGGGTAGAGACAGGTAGGACTCCAAGGTTTATTTGTCAACAAGTCTATCCCCAAATCCATGAGCATTATATTTCATGAGGGGCTTTGTCTTAAAACATAAAGATGCAAAGCACTTGATGAGCCATGTGCATCTTATACCTCAGTCTTCCACATGCAAACACAAGTACAGACATCATACACATGCACCACACATTTACACTGCACTCCCCCATACAAAATTAAAAATATGGGTTAGGGTTAGGGTTAGGGTTAAGGTTGGGTTAGGGTTAAGGTTGAAGATAAATACATAGAAAACCACGTTTATATAACTAGAATTTAAAACTCAGGCAGCAAATACATACTTTACAGTCATTGCTGTCATCCCACGATTTCCTATGTAATCAATTAATTTATTTAGTATATTATTTAATTTTATTATTATTTTTTGCATTGAGAATTTTAACCATGTATTTGTTTATTCACTTTAGATACCAGTATCAACCACTGCTTGTTTCCTACTACCCCTTATGTAGATATTCTCCCCATTTTCCCTTTCCTTTTCCTCTGAGAAGAGGAAAACGTGCCTCTGGGTATCCACTCCCCCACTTACTGCACTTCAAGCATCAAGTCTCTGCAGGACTTGGCACAACCTCTTCAACTGAGGCCAGACAAAGTGTCCCATTTAGGGGAAAAGGATCCATAGTCAAGCACAGATTCAGGAACAGCCCTCACTCTAGTGACTGGGGCAACTGCATGAAGACCAAGCTGCACATAGTAAATTATTGTAAATTGTAGAGAGCTGCTGCCGCGCCTTAAAGATGGCGCCAGTTTCCTGCCTGATGCCACCCTGCAGGTGGTAAACATTTTTCTTATGGCTGTGGGTGGTGAATTACATAGCTTCTGCTTTAGAGTAGCCTATCTGCAGAACCTACGTGGTGGATTATGGTTGGAGGATTGTAGACTATTTAAGGGAGAAGGGGAAGGGGCAAAACAACAGAAGAAAAAAGGTAAGTAAAGAAGAAGCTTGTACAAGGGACCTGAATAAACTGCTTGAAGAAGATCTCAGTCATTGCGTCTTTCTTGCTGGTCGAGGAGACGCGACAACTGGTGGCCCGTACGGGGAACCAGTTTTGAGAGATCAGAACTTCCTGCAGTCAGGGGGTAGCGCTGGAAAGTTCCCAAGGTAAGGTGGGACTATAAGGACTGCGGATAAGCGGCAATGAAGTTCCCAGGGTAAGGTGGGACTATAAGGACCGCGGGTAATAAGCGGCAATGTGTGTTCGCGGAGTGAGCATGGAAAGTACGCGGAAGTAGCGAACCGAGAGTTATAAAGTGTATAGCACATTGAATTTTTGTCAGGATGGAGTCTTCCCCTTCTTGTCCAATGTTTCCGGCTCTTCAGGAGCTGCTTTTGTCTAAGGAACTTGAGATGAGGAAAAGCACGTTGGAGAGGTTTCTGAGAGAATGCGATTCCATTGCACCTTGGTTCGCAGTTACCGGAAACTTAACCATACCTTGCTGGGATAAATTAGGGAAAGATTTAGATTTTGCCTGGGAACAAAGGGCCCTAAAGCCTGGGGTCTGCCCAGTTTGGGAGCTTGTCCGAAGCTTTTTTGAAGAGAAGAGATTTGAGGGAAAGAAAAGTGAGAGCAGAACAGAAAGTGAGTCTTCAGACTCGGAAGATGAATTACAAGCTATGATAGAAAGGCTGGAGATACAATCTTTGAAGGATAGAAAAAGGAAAGAAAGAAAAAGGCTGAAAAATTTAGAACAGGAAGATCCCCCTGGGCAGGTACCAACCACTCCTCCCCCATATAATGTTGTGGAGAGTAAGGGAGGAAGTACGTTCTGCTCGGAAGTCTGGAGGACAGTAAGTACTGAGTTTCATCTAGCCTGTCCTGTCTATGTTGATCCCCAAGGTCAAAGGTATCATGAGCCTTTAGATTTCAAAACTATAAAGTCTTTGGCAAACTCTATGAGAAACACCTTCCAATCTAAATATTGACCAGGACTCAAACACGTCTTTGCCAATTGACTCCAATCAGTAGGCGTCATGCAGTATCTATGCAGAGCTTCAACCTGGGCTATGGTGAAGGAGGCAGTGATGCCATAAGTTCTCACTGATTCTAAAGACACGACAACTGAGATCTTATTCAAGCAGTTTATTCAGGTCCCTTGTACAAGCTTCTTCTTTACTTACCTTTTTTCTTCTGTTGTTGTTTTGCCCCTTCCCTTTCTCCCTTAAATAGTCTACAATCCTCCAACCATAATCCACCACGTAGGTTCTGCAGATAGGCTACTCTAAAGCGGAAGCTATGTAATTCACCACCCAGAGCCATAAGGAAAATGTTTACCACCTGCAGGGTGGCGTCAGGCAGGAAACCGGCACCATCTTTAAGGTGCGGCAGCAGCTCCCTACAGTAAATGTAGACTTATAATTAAGACAATAGTTAGTTTACAGTGCCAGAGATTTGGACAAATCCTGAAGAAAATGTTTAACCCTGTGCTTTTCAGTTATGCCATGAAAGTAATTTTATTCAGCTGGTGGACTTATATATGTGTATCAGGGCAGATTACTGCCAGGAACCAACAGATTTGCAGGCTTCTTATTAGCCTGAGTGAAGCCATTTTGGGTTAAAGTTAGGCTTGGAAATAGCAGTAGGCCAAGGGTGCTGTTTTCTGAGCTTCAGGATTTTGTTTAGGTTCTGTCTCTCAAGAGATGGATTCTTTCCCAGGTCAGGGTGACTCCTTTGAGGTTAGGTGGCTGACAGAATATGAGTGGTTGCCTTGGTAACATGTCCATGTCCTTGTGGCTAGGAGTCTGTAACTCCTTGGATTTTTCCCATCCCTGTTGCCTTGTCTAAGTCTTGGCTATATTGTTTAAAGTTCCTTTATCTTTCTTATTATAAATTGATGTGTAGGAATTAAAGATTTTGGAGCTTGAACAGAGGGACTCTGTCTTGCTCCCAGGTATCTCTGTCTCTGTCTCTTTTATCTGTCAGTTCCCTCCTCAGGACCACGCTGAAGACCCCCGGGTTAGATTACATACCTGGGAGAATAAATGGCCAATACTCTTTCATCACTTGAAATGGAAACCTAAGAATAATTATCAATCATCTTCATCTTTAGAATTTAACATGAAAATCTTCTCATACTCCTGGGAATCCCAGCTCTTTACAATATAACTAATTCTGAGGTATTATTAGGAAGATATCATTTTAAATTTGATCTGTTCATATAGCAGAGTCGGACATTAGATGATAATTATCTTTTATAGCTTTCAAAAGAAGTCATTCTCTGTCTGTATGTCTATGCTTGTGTTTCTATAAATGTGAGGCTTGAAAGTATTTTTGCAATGATTATGTAAGCCAGAGTTTTGCATGACATTTATTCTTAACTGTCCCTCATAAGAGAACACTCAAAACTGCTCTTAACAGTCTCCTTCATTCCGTGTGACATTATGAACAATTTTATAGACCACTACAATATGATTTTAATGAGGTCAATTAGTTAGACAAACAATGATAAATATATAAGAAGGTCATTAACAAGGTGCAGTGAACAATAGCCAGGAGGATAATTAGAACAAATTATGTTGTTCCCATTGTTTTATTTTTTACATGCTAAAGATATGAGTTCTCCGAATGGATGAGCAGTAATCTGAAAAGACAGGGAGGGGGCTTATTATGCTTTATAGATTAATGCTTGTTTCAACTTTGTCATAAACATTGTAGTGTAATTAATTCATCTGGATCTGTTAGGATGATGCTTATCTGTTTATTTGACTTATCTCTTATTCCTTAAATATTATAATAATGCTCTTACATAGAGGGAAAGTATTTGCTTGTCTTCAGGGAAACCCTATCTGTGACCTTTGGAATTCTTTCTGAGAAGTACATAAGTTCTTAGACAGGCTTAACATGTTCTTTCTGGGCAACTAAATATTTGGCAGAAACTCTAACACATACAAACGTAACTTACATAATCTCCAAGCTTTCTATTATTCTTAAAATTATTTAAGTATCTCAAATAATTTTAAAATATTTATTAGTTTCCTTAGAATTTTCTACAGTGAGTTTTGATCACATTTACTTGTATCTTCACAGATCCACACCACTTCCTTCCCCACCGAACTTCATGACTTTTTGATTTTTGTATTTTGTTTGTTTGTTTTGTTTTTGTATTAAACCCATCAGGTTTAAGTTTTTCTGCCTATTGAATTTTGAATCTCTGTTCTTCCTTTGGAGCATGCTTCACTTAGAAGCAGCCTTATTTTTATAGAAAATTGTTTCTCTCTTTCCCAGCAGCTAGCAACTCTTCCTTAGCTATGAGTAGGATTCTGTGACCAACTCCCCTCTCCATGTTGGGATTTGGTCTGGCACGAGCTTGCCCAGGTCTTGTGCATGCTGTCATAACTGCTGTGAGTTCATTTGTGCAGCTGCTATACTATACCCAGAAGATGAATTATGGGTCTTACAGTATTATTGTGACCCCTTTAAGAATGGTTTCTAAGCATTCTGAGGATGAGGTGTGATATATACATTCCATCTAGATCTGAATATTCTACAGCCACTTACTCTGCACCTTGGCCAGTTGTGGACCCCTGTGTTGATTATCATCTAATGTAGATGGAAATGATGAGGGTTAGGAGATATATTAACCTATGGGCATAGTGCTAAGTCATTGGAAATACAGGGTGGCTTAGTTCAGCATGAATCTACCCATGAATTATAACCTAGCTTACAAAGATGTTAGACCAAATCTAAAACAGAGCAGGAACAAAAAAAGAAATGTGTTGGTTGACCTAACAAGAAAAGAACCCTTGCATATGCAGAAAGTAAAACTTTTATATGATTATATACTGAATATTCCAAGGGGATTTAATAAGCCCAAAAATATTTGGTTTCATTCATAGAAATGAGTTCCCATTTTCAGAGGGTGACCTGAATTAACTCATGTGGAAAGTTGGAAAAGTCCCAAATAGTGGTTGTTATGTCAAATAAATCATAGCTACTGTGTTATAATTTTTACTATTAAAACATATTAAGAAATATGGCCTGCCATTCCTTTGGCTGGAACACATGATTAAGCAGAGTGGTGAGCTGAATGAGCAGGTGTCAGGATAAAATCAGAAAGCCTATCTGTCATCATTTTCCAGAGAAACAAACCTTTTAGGGTTTTCAGGAAGGAGAAACATTGCTGTGTTGTGCAGAAAGTTTAATGCCTCTTAGTGTTTTCTTTTCTTTTCTTTCTTTTTTTTTTGGGGGGGGGTTTTAATGTTTAAACTTCTTATCTCCAGTATCTTGAACATATTATTGTACATGCAGCTCTTTCAACATATTAGCTGAGGCACGAATGACATATGTAGCATGTATTATCTTTTCTTGCCCAAATATATTTGTCCTTTAAAAGGAGACAAAACTTTAAGGGAAAATAGCTTTCCATTTTCAAATTTCAGGTAACAAAGTTTTGTGTGGAAAGTTAGATTGCTCCAGTACTAGGACCAGATCATAGTACTGTTGGTGGGGAATAACCCAGAACCTTGAAGCTGAATTATAACTTGTCACCATTTTTGACTCTGTTAATAATCCAGTTCTATATCTCATAGTATTACAATATTTACCTCATTAATGATTTTAAAATTTCATAGAATTGGCAAAGGAGATATAACTGCTTAATTCTAGCATTATAAATAAAAAAAGAAAAAAAGGAATTTCATATTGGAAAGATAGAAATTTATTAGGTGTTAGGTAGACATCCCCATTGTGGCTCTTCAATCTGAGTTGACTTAAATGGATCTCCAATAGTCTTCTCAAAGGACTGTGCAAGACTTGAATCTGCCCTTCCATTATATTGCTGAAAATAATGTGTTATTTAATTAAACATGAATAAAATAAAACCAAGTAAAAAAATTATCAACTATAGTACCCCAGTGAGTCTATCTATATTTTCATTGTATTTTAGTAACATACAAATTATTATTGTTTGGTATTTTAACAAAATATTTATTATTATTAATTATTATTATTATATGTGTGTGTATGTGTGTCATTCTTGAACATGTGTGGACTTGGTAAGTACCATGAAGTGTCTGTGGATATCAGGAAACAACTTTGTTTAGTCAGTTCTCTCTTTACACCTTTACCTGTATTCCAGGGATGGAATTAAGTCCACAGGCTTGCTCTTTTGATTATTTTATGCCAAATAATGGTTAACAATCACAATATTATTTACTTGAAGTGTTTTTACTGACTCATTGTTAAATGTTACCAAACATTGGTGAGATGTAGGTGAAACCTTATATTTGAAGATAACCATGTTGTATCTAGCTATTTGGTCCTAGTGATAAAATTAGACCAAGAACCATGAATGTCAGTGCATGTCTGAGACCTTAATATCAGATGTTCTTTATACATAATAGCTATCAGAAATATTAGTGGAGTGATAATGAAGAACATTTAAATTTAAGAAATATATAGGAATTGCCTATCATCTGTCTTTGGAATGTCCTGTCTGACAGGTCTGGATTTAATCTAATGTCAGTTTGTACCTTACCTTTTTATATTATTTCCCTAAAGTAGTCCTTCTCTGATCAAACCACAATGAGAGAAAACCAATCCCTCTACTGACCTACTTTAGTTGTATGTGCAATCTCTCCATTGAGTTATATTACTACCATGTATACACTTTATATCAATGTTCCTGTGATTTGAAGGAATCTGTTTTATTATTCATCCAACAAGATTTATATGATAAGCTTTAATACAGGCAAGAAACATGAATGAGTAGAGGGGTGGAAGATGTGGTATCTTTGTACATATAAATTCACAAATAAATATTTACATAAATATAATGTGGCATTAACACAGTTATTAGTCAAATGTGATCTTTGGGTTCTTTCTAATTACATGTGCTAACAAAGAATTCATTGTCCCTGGATCATTATAAATGAGGAATAAGGAGTGACATTTCAAGAATATGCTGCAGCAGCTGCAGTCATGTAGCTAAATTTTACTCTCTTTTTTCCCCAACATAATGTGAAATTAATATGCAGTTATATGAAATTAGAATAGAAATGAAGGTATGAAGGTGAAATCATATCGTATCTCAAGCAAAGTGAAATTCCCAGTAGATATTTTTGTTTCTTTCTTTGTAATTTATGTAAGAGGTCGATATGATATGCCTTATATTTATGCACTTACAAAGTTCAAATGAAAGAAGACATGGACATGTTAGAACCAGTATGGAGACACAGAAATCCCCAATATGGGTGCAGCTGAATTACAATGATGAGAATATATAGATTTCTCGTGTAGGGTGGAAGAACATTCTTCTGAGACTTATTGTGTAAGGATTGCAGAGATTCGTTAGGCGAGAAAAGTTTGGGGACTTGACTTAAATTTGTTGAATTCAAACTAGGTTGTTTATAGCTTATTATAATTTTTAAAACTTCTGAGACTCACAGTCTTCAAAGAATTTGTAATGTATTCCTAAAGAAAACACTGCAACCAAAAGGTGTCCTACAGCACAGAGTAATGGGCAACAAGATGTGATGTCTGGGCACATTCCCAGAAACTCAAGTTGACCATGCAGATACAGGCAATTAAAAGTGTCTTACACACTTTTCTATTGCTGTGAAAGGACACCATGTGCAAGGTAACTTATAGACGAAAGAGTTTATTAGAGTTCTTACAAGTTTCAAAGCATGAATCCACAACCATCAGGGCAGGAACATGGCAGCAGGCAGTGGGCATGGCTGTGGAAGAGGAACTGAAAGCTAACATTTGATCTATAAGCACAAAAGCAGAGAGATCTGACTGGGAATAGTCAGGGCTTTTGTTGTTGTTGCTTTGTTCGTTTGTTTGTTTGTTTGTTTTTTAAATCTCAAAGTTCAATCCTAGTGACATACTTTCTCCAACAACGTCACATTACCAAATATTTTCCAAATAGTTCCACCAACTAAGGATCAAATTTTCAATATACGAGCTTATGGTCACGTTTTCATTTACTATCACATGACGCAACATGTCTTATCAATTTTTAAATATCTTTTTGTCAAGTTTCCTTTTTTTCTGGTCTGGTTTAATAAGTATCTGAACTTGATCCCCTCTCAAGGTTTTTAGTCACTCGATATGACTATTTAATAAATATTTGTTTGTTTGTTTATTGTCTCATTTATTTTTTATTTATTTGACTACACTCTTAGGCCACAGAATTTATTATGAAAACATTTTACCAGCCATTTTCTCATTATAAAGTGCTAAAAATTACTCAATAGTATCCTTGAAATTGTATTTCTTTTCACCTTTTTGGATGTTGTTCTATTCATTTAGAACACAGCTATTCTCGTCTTTACTTTTCTGTTGCTGTGATAAAATATCCTGTAAAAAGCAATATAAGGGAGAAAGTATTTAGTTTTGGCCCATAGGCCGAGGTGTAGTCCATTCTGGTGGGAAATCTAGGAGTCAGGAGCTGGATACTCTATCGCCACAGGCAGGAAATAGATGGAGAGGAATGTTTGTACCCATATTCTTTTCTCCATTTTTATAGTTCAGGATCCCCACTCAAGGGAGTGTTCAAGTCCTACTTGCTCTCATTTAAGACAGCATTTTTTGAACTAATAATTAGCTTGTTCAAGTCCATTTGTCATAACATCTCAGAAACACAAATAAATCAAGGTAATCCCTCACAGGTGTGCCTAGTGTCTTTTGCTTGTGGTTGATTCTAGAATATGTCAAGTGAATAATTAATACCAAATATCAACACAACAGTCTGTATGCTTTTATGGAAATAACAGTTTATCCCATCAAATTATAAGTATTTTAATTAACAAAACAATTCCAATAATAAGCAAATGCACTTGTCCCTCTTTCCATGAACACTTTCTACTAAATTACACAGATATTTTGAAAACAAAAATGAATACTGAATAAATTTATGTGAAATAAATACAAGAATAAATATACAGATAAAGTACCCTACTATTTTTAAATAAAGGGAAAATACCTTAATAGACACAAGAAAATAACCAGACTGTGTTGCTTAGAAGATGGACCCATGAAGACACCATTTTCTGTACCTGTTGGCCACATCTGAGCATAATTTATCTGCATAGAGATAATAAATACACTAAAGTCACTATCAGGTTGTTCAAAATATCATTTTCCCCAGCACTCAGGAGGCAGAGGCAGGTGAATTTCTGAGTTCGAGGCCAGCCTGGTCTTCAGAGTGAGTTCCAGGACAGCCAGGGCTATGCAGAGAAACCCTGTCTCGAAAAACCTATATATATATATATAAAATTTTCAAATAGAGTTGTTACATTTTCTTACCACAAATAAGACTCTAGATATCAATAGTTCAATATATGGAACTTCCACAAATGTGTATAGATCAAACTGAGTTGATGATCAGTAGGTTCCTTAAATCACCTCGGAAATTAGAACAATGGTACTATAATAGTGTAAAGTCTGACAAACACAAAGTTAGTAGGTTAGTGAGGATAGATGCTCAGAAAGTATCCCTGAATTGATCAAAATTGATTAGTAGATTAGAGCTTGATATATTTACTTCTTTAATATTAAAAAGACATCTGGGCATGTTCTCAACAAATTTATTTCTCAAAGGAAGTAAAATACAACTTGGAAATACTAACTGGAGGGCAGAAATAGCTTCAAATGGAGATTGATTCTAATTCTGCTGGCCTAACCTATTAGTCAGGAGGAAAATTATTTTCATAAAACATAAACACATTCATGTTAAACTCCCAAACCTGCTAAAACCCTTCAGGTTTGTTTGTTAATTTTTTCAGAAAACGAACAATCTAACAAACAAACCCTATATATTCATAGCACAGTAAAACGATATAGCATATCCAACCATAGAGTGCTTAGTTTGTTGGTTGGCTTGATTTATGTTTTGTTTGGTGAATAAACTTCAGGACTGTAGTGTACAGCAGAAAAGACTACAAATTTGCACTCCTTTTCTCTGAAATCCATGAGAACCCTCTTCATGATCTCCAGTAAAGTTTGAAGATAATATAATCAGGAAAACACTAAGCTTCCTTCCTTTAAACCCAGTAACAATTTAGTTACAGAATTCACATCTATATTGCTAATGAAAGTTATTATAGATACATGCCTCAATTAATTTTATTTTTCTGTTCTAATATATCATTAACTATGGTTATTGTATTGTGGGCTACCTATTCTCATTTTGCTATACTGCTGTTTCTAAACCTTCCTTGGTTCCTGTTGTTACTCTTGCCTCATATTCACCGCTCCAAGTCATTCTTCCGGGCTGATTCCTCATCTTTCTAGCTCTCAAACATCATCCACGGAGCTTTTCAGAGAGATGGATGAGCAACGTTCCTAAAGGTGATTGTGCAGTGAAAGACAAAACAGGTAAATAAATTCACTAGTGTAGCACGTGTGGTTTAGAATCAACAAGGAGCAATCTGTAGCCTGTATATTTCAGAAGGAAGCTGCTTACACACTGAGAAGTCGTCGTTTCCAAAACAAACATTTTTATTCTGTGCCTTTATTTCCATTTATTTTCCTTTTCTTTGACAGTATATTACATCCTGAGAGACAGCCTGTGACTCTCTCAAAGCCCCTACTCCAGAATGACACAATCTGAACCAAAAGTTCTAAGAAGTAAATTTATTTTACTTCCTCTTTCAGTAAAGAGTATATTTGAAAACAAGGCCTCTTATTAACAAATATTATTTTATATAGTCTATACTAAACCTACATTTCATCTATCATGCAAAATTATCTGTCTGTCTGCCTACCAACCTACCTAGTTGTCTATCATCTGTCTGTCTGTCTGTCTCACCCTCTTTTCCTTTCCTATCTTTTGCGCGCACACACACACACACACACACACACACACACACACACACACACACAGCACTCACTATAATAGTATAGCCACATACCCATTTCTAACCTTGTATTTTTCAAATAGTTAATACTAATTTTGATGAATTATGTTATAATGGGCTTACTTTTTTTCTTTCAAGAATCTTTTCACATGTGATTTGTAACTTTTAACATTTCTGCACTTGATCTGTACTTACTAATCCCTAAGTATTGGTCAGAGATACTATTGCTATGATGAAACATCATAACCAAAACAATTTGGGAAGAAGGGAAGAGTTTATTCAGCTTATGCTTCCCCATCACAGTTAATCATTCAAAGGAAGTCAGAACATGAACTCAAGCAGTGCAAGAGCCTGGAGGCAGAACTGATGCAGTGACCATGGAGAAGTGTTACTTATTGAATTGCTACACATGGCTTGCTTAACCTGCTTCTTATAGAAACCAGGAATCCTAGTTAAGGTGTTCATGACCCCTACAATGGTGTGGGTCATCCCACAGCAGTAACTAATTAAGAAAATGCCCACAGGCTTTCTTATAGCCTGATTTTTTGGAGGCATTTCCTCAATTGCAGCTCCTTCCTCTCAGATAATTCTAGTTTATATCAAGTTGACATAAAACTAGCCAGCACACCCACCACACATCAGGCATGACATCTTTGACTGGAGTTTAAATCAGTTACATAGCTATGTAAAGACTTAAGACATTCATATTATTATTATTATTATTATTATTATTATTATTATTATTACCTGAACTCAAGTTCTTAAGCACTGCTATGGACAGAATCTTCTTATTCTTCTGCTGCAAAGTGAGAGCACTTGCAAAGTCTGTTCCCTTCAGTTCCCCATTCATTTTTTTTCTCACTGAGATTCTGAATGTGTAGCTCTACAAGGTGTTTACTGGAGACTGTTTTGTTTGTTTTGAATGGCACTATCCCAGCTTTCTCCTTTCCTTAGAAAAAAATTCAGAGTTACTGTTTTGTTTTATTTTGTTTTTCTCTGTGTGTGTATGTGTGTGTGTTCATGTGTATGTGTTTGTGTGTGTGTGTTTGTATATGTGTCTGTGTTTGTGTGCTTATATGTGTATGTGTGTGTGTGTTTGTGTGTTTTCTAGGCAGTTTTTTCACTGCCTCTCATTTAACTGAACAGAGAATTGAAATTTTCAGATAATTTGCTTCACAATGTGAAACATAGGAATATACTTTGCCTATTGTATTCATTTATGTTTGGTAACTTCTAATCTAAATACATCTTGTTTAATTTTTCAATATTTTCTTTTTCTTCTATTTTATTAATATGCCTGAATTTTCCCAGGTTTTATTAGTCTGGATTCCCTAGAGGAATAAGGAATAAAATATTTGCATAATTACTATGAAAAATAGATTGGATTCTGCTGGATATAAGTAATCCAACATAGGACAATCATGAACCCGTAAGATGCCCTAGCCAGGAAAGTCAGGAAATGAATTCAGTGCAAATAAGCCTGGAAAGTTCTGGACATCCACTGATGTTAAGTCCCATTGAAAGACAGAATGATCTGGACTCTGATGCCAGTCATGGATTGTAGCCTCAGTGGCAAATTATATATATCTCCATTCTACTTGAGGGTGGGTCATCTCCTCTCCTATTACTGTCCCATCTGCTACTGATCTGCAGAAATCCTGCTACAAACAAACAACCGGCGACTTTTCACACACACCAGACATGTCTTATTCTAGTTGAGTTGACAACTAAGACCATCCACACCTAAAATTCAGAATATTCAAATATGCCTTATATGGTGAACAGTGCTGAAGTTTTCGCCCATTTGCAGTCAAAAAAGAAATAGATAACTTCATTATAAAAGCAAACGGCTATCAGGTGTGCTTTTAACTCACTTTCTTTTTTGTTTTATTGGATATTTTCTTTATCTACATTTCAAATGTTATCCCCTTTCATGGATTCCCCCCTCCCAGAAACCCTACATCCTATCCCCCCTCCCCATGCTTCTATGACGGTGTTCTCCCACCTACCCACCCATTCCTGCCTCCCCACTCTCAATTCCCCTACACTGGGGCATCTATTGAACCTTCATAGGACCAAAGACTTCTCCTCCCATTAATGCCTGACAAGGTCATCCTCTGCTACATATGCAGCTGGAGTTGTGTGTACTCTTTGGTTGGTGGCTTAGTCCCTGGGAGCTCTAGGGGGTCTGGTTAGATGGTATTGTTGTTCTTCCTATGGGGTTGCAAACCCCTTCAGCTCCTTCTGTCCTTTCTCTAACTCCTCCATTGGGGACCCCACACTCAGACCAATGGTTGGCTGCAAGCATCCGCCTCTGAATTTGTAGGATTCTGGCAGGGCCTTTCAGGAGACAACTATATCAGGCTCCTTTCAGCAAGCATTTCTTGGCATCCATAATAGTGACAAGGTTTGGTGACTGCATAGGGAATGAATCCCCAGGTGGAACAGACTCTGGATAGCTTTTCCTTCATTCTCTGCTCCATATTTTGTCTCCATATTTGCTCCTGTATTTCCTTCCCTTTTCTAAGAACTGAAGCACCCACACTTTGGTCTTCCTTCTTCTTGAGCTTCATGTGGTCTGTGAATTTTATCTTGGAATTCAGAGCTTTTGGGCTAATATTCACTTATCATTGAGTGCATACCATGTATGTTCTTTTGTAACTGGGTTACCTCACTCAAGATGATATTTTCTAGTTCCATCCATTTTGTTAAGAATTTCGTGAATTCACCATTTTTAATAGCTGAATAGTACTGCATTGTTTAAATGTACCACATTTTCTGTATCCATTCCTCTGTTGAAGGACAGAAGTTGTTTCCAACTTCTGGCTATTATAAATAAGGCTGCTATAAATATAGTGGATCATGTGTCCTTGTTATATGTTGGGGAATCTTTTGGGTATATGCCTAGAAGTGGAATAGCTGGATCCTCAGGTAAAACTGGGTCCTATGTTCAATTTTCTGAGGAACAGACAGACTGTTTTCCAGAGTGGTTGTACCAGTTTGCAATCCTACAAACAATGGAGAAGTGTTCCTCTTTTTCCACATCCTCACACCCTATCCACTTTCCCTCCCAGGTCCCTCCCTCCCTCCCCATTTGTGATTGCTTTTTTCTCCCTCCCAAGTAGGACTGAGGCTTCCTCAATTGAGCCCCTTAGCTTGTTGACCTTGTTGAGTTCTGTGGACTGTATCTTGGGTATTCTGTATTAGTGAGTATATACCATGCATGTCCTTTTGGGTCTGAGTTCTTTCACTCAGGATGATATTTTTTAGTTACAGCCATTTGTCCACAAAACCCAGGATGTCAAATGGCTGAGAAGCACCTAAAGAAATGTTCAAAGTCCTTAGTGATCAGAGAAATGCAAATCAAAACAACCCTGAGATTCCACCTTATACCAATCAGAATGGCTAAGATCAAAAAAACCTCAGGTGAAAACACATGTTGGTGAAGATGTGGAGAAAGGAACACTTCTCCATTGCTTGTGGAATTGCAAACTGGTACAACCACTCTGGAAATCATTCTGGCAGTTCCTCAGAAAATTGGAAATAGATCTACCTGAAGACCCAGCAATACCACTTTTTGTAATATACCCAAAAGATGCTCCACCATGCCACAGTGGCACATGTTTCACTATGTTTATAGAGTTCATATTTGTGATAGCCAGAAGCTGGAAACAGCCCAGTTGTCACAAAACCTAAGAATGGATACAGAAAATGTGGTTCATTTACAAAATGGAATGCTACTCAACCATTAAGAACAAGGACATCAAGTTTTCTTCTAAAGCTCAAATACATGTTTTTCTTAGTTCTGATTGGTTGATACCTCTTGAATGGCCTGCTCTTTTCTGAGAGGAAAGAAAGGAGGAGTTTATCTGGGAGAGAGGGGAGGTGGAGAGTGAGGGGTTGGAGTAGTGGAGGTAGGAGAAACTTCAGTAGAGACATAATATATGAGAAGAATAAATAAAATATAAAAAATAAATTATTCAGCCTTAATGTATATGTATGAAGGCATCACCCTTTCCTGGTCAAAATTTTAATCAAGGCTTCTAATGTTTTTGGAAAGACTGAAATACTGCATGTATACCTGCAAATGATAAGGTATACGAAATGCCAGCTGATTTAGTCCCCTTACGGGTGGAATTCCTGGGAAAATAACATCTTCAAATGATGACTTTTAGAATTGAAATATGGCCATACCAATGGCACATCATCCTATCACATGACATCACAGGCAGTTTGCTTGTTCTATTGTTAGAGGGATATATTATCAACCTTTACTTCGAATTTATGTTTATTCAAATTAGCAACCCACTAACAGATTATTATTTTGTTATTGGATATTATTTCTAACCTCTTTATTGTTACAATTTGTTCATATCTATAAAAGTAATAGTTTCCTACTATCTACAATTCCAGACAATACCGAGGTTTCTACAACATAGCCCTTTGGACCAGAGAAATGTATAATATAGTCAGTCTCAGTCTGCATTCCAGTACCATCACATCCCTAGAAGAATTTTCACCTCTGTGTCATCAGTCACATACTCCTACCTCTGCAATAATTAATAAAGCTATTAACATATATTAATATCTGACTGTAATTATGTTTATAAAATACACTATTCCTGGGGTAGAGAATTTAGCCAGGTGGACAAAGCCTGTCAGGTCCCAAAACTAAAACAACAACAAAAAAGTAAGAATACATGAAATGAAGTTTAGCATCCATATACTAACTAGTCACAGACCTTTGACTGCTTTCAGCTTGGTTCATTCTATAAAACAGAAATGCAAACAAAGGCATAGGAAATTAATATTAAAAATTTAAAACTCCTTATTCTTTAGTTAAGGCCTATTTTCCATAATGAGGTCATTCTACTAAGAGTGAGAAACAGCAGGATGGCTGCCAGTTCTCTAAGATACCATGTTCTTGATAAAATGATTTTCATGAATATCAGTTTCTGTGCTATTGACTGAGGCTGATGGACTAATGAACTCAAATAAAGTGACTACAAACATCTAATATTTTGAAGTTTCATTATTATGTCACAAAAGCAAAGATATTTTGTGAATTGGTTCTCATCTTATATCTTTTGGTTCAAAATGTTATTTATGTTTCTCTTTTCTTCACTGGCATAGTTGTACATGCAGACAGCAATAATTGTGTTCTAGAGAGACAGAAGACTATGTGCTTTGTTTATAACTGCTTCCACACCCTCTGAACCCTAAATATGTATGTCAAATCATAAACCCTGAAGTCAATATTGGACTTTCCTCATTAATTCCTAACCATGAGAGGAGAATATTCAAATGTAAAGGCCATTGCTACAGTTGAGAGGAAGTAATATAAACCTTTCTGTCTACAATCTATGAACATGTTTTGTCTTCCCAGTGATTCACAGGATACTCTATAAACTTTCTGCCTTTTTTGTTTTATATTGTATGGTTGACATAGAGTCTCTTTGTTTATCTATGACTGTTCTAGATCTTGCAATAGACCAGGCTAATCTGGAAGTCACAGGGATCTGCCTGACTCTGCCTCCTCAAAAATGGGATTAAAGTTTGTGCTATCGCACTCAGCTAATTTTCTGCATTTTCAAATGAAGTATGTTAGGCACAAAGGTTAAACAGGGCGAAGTGTTGCCTAATGATGAATACATTGTAAAATCTATACTATTGCACAATTCTTTCATTGTGTTATTATCACATGACACCAGAGTATGTATTTCCACCAGCCTAGATTACATAGCTCTATTCCTTACTTATGAAACAGTGTCAGCAGTAAATACAAGATGAAAGATGCCACAGCCCAACAAACTCTTTCCCATGAGTATATGTACACTGTAATAAAATAATTAAAATCATTTTCAGTAAACACATATACCAGTTAGATTGAGCTCTAATGTTTTTATGAGGTACCAGGCATGCCTTACAATTGTTTATGACATACTTTTACATGGTCTTATTATAAGCTTGTCCATACCATACCACCTTACACACATATAGTAACTTGGTTTTAAGCTAAGTTTCCCCATACCAGCAGCATTAAACACAGGTATAAATAGCTGGCTTTCTGGTAGGCTTGGTCATATCAGCAACACCACACAGGTATAGTTGGTTTATTTAAGGCCTGTTCATACAAACAACACCACATATAGGTTAGCATATAGCAGTGGCAGATATTATGGTAATTGTGATCTCATTAAACAATATAACGTTTTAGCACCGCTGTAATCCTTTACACCACCATTTTGTCTGTTGCCACATGTTTATCGAAATACTGAGTTATATAAGTAGTATATGGCCTTATCAGTGGGCTTCACAGTAATAAAAGGCTTCACTGGTACTCCATCTGTGACAGAAAACACTAAAAGAAGCACAGTGTCCTGCTACATTACTGATGGACTAAGATTCCTTATAAAGGACAACTTAGAGGCATGCCCTGTATTTTCTCAAGGTTTATCCAACTCTGCTTTCTGAAGCTTTTCTCAGTTGGAGAAATCTCTATCATGTTAGGTTACTCTCCATATTTCTGTTAAAATTCATTTTTTTTTCCAAGAAGAAACTTACTGAGCCAAAACAAACTCTAAATGTCACATCTGCCAATTAGCAGTGTGACCTTTCTGAAGTCACTCTCCCTTTCATGGTTGTGGTTTTGTTTCTCTACATCCTCAAACATATTTTACAGCCTGGTGACTTTTTTTACGTTGATTCAAATTGAGAAATTAAAGTTTTTGAATTGAGCTGGAAAAGTTGAAGTGTTAGAAGTTTAAAAAATTATAACAAATCTTTTTCCATCACTAAATTTATGCTAATATTAAGAAGCAATAACTTAATATGATGTCTGTGACATCAAGAAGCTATGAGAACCTTCAGCTATGTTCATTTGTGAACAAGCTTTACAAATCTGTCAGATGGCAGTGAAGGTAGCATGCTATATATGGGCTCATCAGTATACACAATAAGGATCCAGTGGGATTCATAGATAATCAGCTTCAGTGTATGGTTCCTGGAACGAACTAAAATGACCTTGCTAGATTATTTAAACTTATGTAGAACCTTAATGATAGATTTGTATGTACATAGAATTTTTGAATTAATGTAATCTTGATTGATGGAAAAAAACTATATGTGCACATGGCTGGAACATTATGTTAATTAATGAAAAATGTTCTGCCAAATTTTGTAAAATGCTCAATCCTGAGAAACTCATCAATATGCTATTCTAGACCTGATTAGCTCACACACTCTAGTATATTCATAGAGTTTACCAACTCAGGAAAACTGAAGAAGTCTTTAATCAATGACCACTGAGTCAAGAAAGTTATTTTTAAAAAAACGAAGAAAGAAAAAAGAAAGAAAGAAATGAAAGAATTTCTAAAATTTAATGAAAATGAAAGCACAACATCCTCAAACCTGTGAAATCCAATGAAAGCAGTGCTTAGCAAAGTTCATATCACTCAGTGCTTTCATGTAGAAATTGGAGAGATTTCATATTAGCAATTTAAAAGTACACATAAACACTCTAGAACAAAAAGAAGCAAACATAACCAATAGAAATAGAAAGCAGAATATAATGAAACACATCCCTGAAGTCAATTAAAAAGAAACAAAGAGAACAATCCAAAGAATCAATGAAACCAAGAAATGGTTCTGTGAGAACATCAACAAGATAGCAAACTTACAGACAAACTAACTAAAAGGCAGAGGGACAGTATTCAAAAACAAAAGGAAATACATATCAAGGGACGCTGAGGAAATCCAATGAGTCATTATGTCATATTTCAAAAGCCTGTACTCTGCAAAACTGGAAAATCTAAATGAAATGGAAAATTTTCATGATAGCTTCCACTTACCAAAGTTAAGTCAAAATTAGATAACCAATTTAAATAGTCCTATAATTCCTAAAGTAAAAGAGGCAGTCCTTTAAATTCTACCAATCAACAAAAGCCCAGTGCCAAATGTTTTTAATGCAAAATTCTATGAGACTCTCAAAGAAGAGATAATACGAATACTCCTCAAACTATTTTTTTTAAAAAAAGAAATATTGTCAAACTCATTTTATGAGGCCACAGTCACCCTAATAACTAAACCACATAAAGGCTTAACAAAAAAAAAAAATAGAATTTCAGACCAATTTACCTTGTGAACATTGATGCAAAATACACAATAAAATACTGACAAACTGAATTCAGGAACACATCAGAAACATCATTCACCACGATCAAGTATTCTTCATCCCAGGGATGAAGGGATGCTTCAGTATATGAAAATTCACCAATGTAATACACTTTCTAAACAAACTAAAGAAGTACAATGAGATGACCATATCAATAGATATTGTAAAAATCTTTGACAAAATCCAACACCCCTTTATAAAAGTTTTGAGAAATCAGTAATACAAGGAACATAACTAAACACAATAAAGGCAATATACAGCAAGACAATAGCAAACATAAAATTAAATGGAGAGAGAATTAAAGCAATTCCACTAAATCAGGGACAATCCAAGGCTGTTTACTCTTTCTGTATATACTAATTATAGTAGCTGAAGCTATAGGTAGAGCAATAGGAAAACTAAAGGAGATCAAGAGGATACAAACTGGAAAGGAAGAAGTCGAAGAATTTCTACTTACAAATGATATGACAGTATATATAAGTGGCCATACAAATTTTACAAAAAAACACCTACAGCTTCAGTGAAGTGGTTGAATAAAATATTAACTCAGAAAAATCAGTAGCCCTCCTTCATACAAATAATATATTGTATCATTTGTGTAAAGGCTGAGAAAGAAATCAGGGAAACAACACTGCTCACAATAGCCACAAATAATATAAACTATTTTGGTATATAACTCTAAAACAGTGAAAGAAATGTATGACAAGAACTTCAATTCTTTCAAGAAAGAAATTAAAGAAAATATCACAAAATGGAAAGATTTCCCATGTTCATGTGTTGGTAGGATTAACATAGTAAAAATAGTTTTCTTACCAAAAATCAATCTACAGATTTAATGCAATTTCAATCAAAATTCTAACACAATTTTTTACAGGTTGAACTGGTTGGTTTTGTGTCAACTTGACACAAGCTGGAGATATCACAGAGAAAGGAGTTTCAGTTGAGAAAATGCCTCCATGAGATCCAGCTGTAAGGCATTTTCTCCTTTAGTGAGCAAGAGGGAAGGGCCTCTTGTGGGTGGTACTATCTGTGGGCTGGTAGTCTTGGGCTCTATGAGAAAGTCAGCTGAGCAAGCCAGGAGAAGCAAGTAAGCCAGTAAGGAACATCCCTGCATGGTCTCTGCATCAGCTCCTGATCCCTGACCTGCTTGAGTTCCAGTCCTGACTTCCTCTGGTGATGAACATCAGTGTGGACTGGACATGTAAGCCGAATAAACCCTTTCCTTCCTTCCTTGCTTCTTGGTCATGATGTTTGTGCAGGGATAGAAACCCTGACTAAGACACAGGTCTTGAAAGAGAAATTTTCAACTTCAAATAGAAAAAATTAAAACCCAGGATAGCAAAAATAATCCTTTACTATAAAAGAACTTCTGGAGGAATCACCATCTCTGATTTTGGTGTATTACAGAGCAATAGTAATAAAAACTTCATGATATTGGCATTAAAACACACAGGTTGGCATTTTAAATCAAATTTAAGATCACAGAATAAACACAAAGACACAGACACAAAGACACAGACACAGACACACACACACAGACACACACACACACACACACACACACACACACACACACGCACACACACCTCTAAGGACAGTTGGTGTTTGACAAAGAAGTCAAAACCATGTGAAAGTGGTGCTGTTCTAACTGAACATCTGTGTACAGAGGGATGGTAACAGATCCATCTCCATCAGCTTGCACCAAACTCAAGTCTAAGTACATCAGAGCATCAATATAAAACCAGATACACTAAATATAATAGAAGAGAATGTCTTGAGCTCATTGGTACAGGAAACAACTTCCTGAATAAAACACCATAACAGCATAGTCACTAAGATCATCAATTAATAAATGGCACCTCATGAAACTGAAAAGTTTCTGTAAGGCAAAGAACACTGTCAATAGGACAAAATGGCAGCCTACAGACTGGGAAAGGATCTTCACCAGCCCTACATCTGACAGATGGCTAATATCCAATATATATAAAGAACTTAGGAACTTAAACACTAACAACCAAATGTCCCAATTAAAAATTGGAGTACAAAGCTAAACAGCGAATTCTCAGTGGGGAAATCTGTAATGGCTGAGAAACCCTTAAAGAAATGCTTAACATCCTTGGTCATCTGGAAAACGTAAATCAAACCATCTCTGAGATACTATCTTATAGCCTTCAAAACGACAAGATCAAAATCTCAAGTGACAGCACATCCGCTGAGGATGTGGAGCAAGGGGAACACACGTCTATTGCTGGTGAGAGTGGAAACTTATACTACTACTTTGGAAATCAATCTGGCAGTTCTCCAAAAATTGGGAATAGTTCTATCTCAAACCCAGTTTTTTGATCATATACCCAAAAGATGGTCCAGCATAGCACAAGGATACTTGCTCAACTATATTCATAGGCGCTTATTTGTACTCAACTGAAAATTGGATAAATGTGATACGTTTACACAATAGAATAATACTCAGCTATTAAAAACAAGGACTTCATGAAATTTACAGACAATGGGTAGAACTAGAAAATATAATTTTGAATGAGATATCTCAGACCTAAAAGGACATGCATGTTATGTACCCACTTATAAGTTAATATTAGCCCTAAAATTCAGGATACCCAAAGAAGGTAATAAACAACAAGGGTTGCCTAAGGGGGGTTGCTTAAATCTCACTCAAAGAGGAAATAAAATAGACAAAGGAAGCTGATGGAGAGAGGGAACTAGGTGGCAGTGGTTGTGGGGAGGGAAATTGGGGTGGGGATTAGGTAGGGGGAAGCAGAGGTAGAGGTGAGGGGGATGCAAAAGAGGAGAGAAATCAACGCGGATAGGAATCACTGGGGCAAACTGGAAAACTCAGACAGGGAAGGCTCCTGGGAATATATGAGGTAGACACTAGCTGAGACATCTAGCATTAGGGAACATTGAAGTGGTGACCTCCGGGATCCAGGCAGGACGTCCAGTAAAGGAAGGGGGACACTATTCCACTGACAAATATTTGACCCCAAATTTTCCCTACCTCCAAGATGTGCAGTGATGATGATGGAGCAGAGATTGACGGAACGACCAACCAATAACTGTCCCAAATTGATACCTACCTCATGGGAAAGAGCCAGCCCCTGACACTATTAATGATAGTCTGCTACGCATGCAGACAGGAGCGCAGCATGTAACTGTCCTCTGAGAGGCTTCATCTAGCAGCTGATGGAAATAGATGCAGAGACCTGCAACAAAACATTAGCCAGAGCTCCGGGTGTCGAGGATGAGTCAGGGTAAGGATTGAGGTAGGCAGAGGGATCAAAGACATCTCAAGAAGACATAGAGAACCAACTAACCTAGGTCTATGGGGTCTGACAGAGACTGAACCAGCAACAAAAGAGTATGCATGGAATAGACCTAAGCCCCTTACACATAAATAGTAGATATGCAGCCGAGTCTTCATGTGGATCCTCCAACAATTGGTGCAGGGACTGTCTCTGACTGTGGACTCTGTATCCTACCTTTAGATTCCTTTTCTCTAGGTGGGCTGCCATGGTTGCCCTTAGTGGGAGAGGATGTGCTTAGCCCTAATGTAACTTCACGTGCCAGGTCAGATTGGTACCCAGAGATAGCAGAGATGACTCCCCTTTTCTGAGGAGAAAGGGAAGGGAGACTGGAAGAAGGAGTTTGGGAATGTAGGAAAGAGAGGAGAGAACAGAGAGGGTTGCGATATGGATATAAGGTGAATAAATAAATAAGTTAATGGCAAAAAATGTATATGGACATTCGTGGAGAACCAAGGTTTTATTATCTTTAAAATGAAAAAAATGACTGAATATATACTTCTGATGAACTTAAATTCATTTCCTTTTGAAAATATAATTTCTCTTCCTATTTTCCTTTAATTGACTAATGTTAGCTGTGAGAGCATATTTTCCATCAACATATTTAAATACAATAACAAACTGGTAAAAATAAGATAATAGTATACAAGAATCTTGTTGAAAAGTACAATTTCCCTTGCAAAACTAACTTTAGGTGAGACGACAATTACATTCAGATGTTTCATTGGCTATAGAGAGTGATATTTGACCAAGGCCATTTTTACTTTCTGAAAATTAATTAAATATTGACTCTCTCTAACTGGAAAACATGCTGCTTATTTAGTGTAATGGTTTCAGAATTGTAGATGTTGAATTAATTTCATTCTGGTCCATGATGAAAGAGCATTTTCCCTTCAGTCCCCTAGACAGACAGAAAACTTAATCTATCAATGCTTCCCTCTCTGTTTCCACTCTTCACATAACTGCCATTGTAACAGACGTGTCCCTTTATTAGACAGTGAGAGAACGAAGGAGTTTGTTCAGTGGTAAGTGTGCTTGCTGGGTTGGGAACCTGGCATCCACAGGCAAAGCTGGGAGACAGTAATATGTGAGGCACAAGCAAGGGGGATTGCTAAGGTTTTCAGCCTACCAGACTAGATACAGATCCAGTAAGAAATGCCATCTTAAAGGAGTAGAAAATGATATTTTAGGAAACCAGTGGTTATTTTTCTTTGAACTCTGAATATACATGCACACATGTGCATACACACATGTGTATGATCACACTATGTGAATCACCATGCATTCATAAACAACCTATAAGTATAAAAGAAAAATAAAAGAATATAATGGTATGAATAAACTAAATACAAATATTTCATCTATACAATAGTAATGGTGGCTAGTACAATACATTAATAGGAATTTGCTACTAGGTTTAGTCATATCACTCTGAAATACAAGACCATGTTGAAGTGATAGTAAAATAAAAGAATAAAAAAAGTATATAAACCTGATGTCATATAAGAGGTCAATTTTGCCTTCAATTGGTTCATCTCTCAAATATCTAATATGTGATATATTTTATAGACATTTAGATAAGTTTTATTCTGTGTAAATGAATTGTTTAAAAAGGGATACACAGCACATTTAGAAACATTATTTATTTTTATTTTATGTGCAAATGGATGCACCATATGTCTACATGGTGACTGGGGAGACCCAAAGAGAAATTATAGTTACAGATGGTTGTGATGCTGATAACAGAGAACAGCTGTCTGCAAGAACAGCAAGTGCTTCCTTTTGAGCCATCTATCCAGCTCACAGGGTAAGTTTAGAACATGGAATATGGCCAGAGCTCTTGTAATGAAAGTGACATTCTCAGCCTTGATGTCTCCACTCTGTACAAGGCTTCGTCCTCCTTGATGTCCCTATTCTGTTGTGACCCTTTGTCTTGGAAGTTTCTATCCTAGTTTTTCTATCAATAATGGCTTGTCACTTTAAACATTTGTATAATGTCTATGAACTTCCTTCTAAGTTAGTGAGTTCTTTATTTTTACGACAGAGTATAAACATTTGTGCCACATTTACTATGAATTTACTCTTTATTTCCTATTCTATAAGACATCACAGTTTAAATTCCATACAGTTCAAAGTTGTTCCTTTTTTATTAGGAATTATATCATATTATAACAAACATAATATTATGTTTATTCAGATGCAGATATTTATGGGATAATTTAACATAAATACCCTTTAATGATTTCTGCTTATTCCAAAGCTAGCCACACACTTTTCCTTGCCCTTGATTTCACAGCATACTTTTCTCTTTTCTAAAACATCAACTGTTTTATTTTCTGAGTGTGCCTGTCTGCAGGGTGTGCCCACTTACCTATAAATGTGAATAATAATAAAAATAGGAGTGTTTAATGATAGAAGTTTTTAGACCTTTTTGAATGGTAGACTCCATTACCACTTTACGTACTCAGAAGTATATATCACTGACAATAAGCACCCATTAGGATCACTCTGTTTCATACCTAGACATACAATCAGCAACCTGAGAGCTCCAAGTACCAGACTCACTCACTTGTACCCTGTCCGTGTAGAGCTCGCCTGAGGTCCTTGCTGGCTGATTATTCTTCACTTTGCCTCTGACCTTTTGAGTCAGATGCTCAAATGTAAAAATATTTCTGCTTTAATGTATCATATATTCCTCTATAATTTCTTTTTACCTATAAAAATTATATTTTTACACTTGTATCACTACATTCTGATCTTATATGTTTGTGGATTTGCAATATATTTATATTGTATTGTATATAATTATATTATAAATTAAATTATAAAATTCTATTATAAAATTAGTAAATTATATTATATAATTATTGATACAATTTTCATCTAGCCACAAATTAAAATGAGTCCAAATGGCAATATTCAAATACCATGTATGAAATAGTATTATACAGGGCTGTGATGTTAGGGACCTTGGTACACTATTGTCACGTTCCTGTATAGAGTCAGAGCACACCTGTAGTAAGAATTCAGTGCCAAGCATTTTGTGTCACATGAATTCATGTCATATGTTTTGCATTAGCTTTTTAAAACCTAAAATATATTTTTATCATTCTCTCCACCCCTTTCTCCTTTCAAATCTCTTCTCACTCCTGCATAACGATGCCTCTTTATCATATATGTGTGTGTGTGTGTGTTTCAAAATATAAATATCTTAATATTACCTTCACAGTGTTATTTGCAAACATATACTTTCAAGGTTGAGCACTTCTTATTGAATAAACAATTAGAAGTCTCATTCTTGGGAAGAAAAATTTTTCTCCAAACCTCATATTTCCTTAGTTGCCCCATGATATTTGTCTTTTTCTTTAACATGACGATAGGTGTTTCCTGTCCTCAGGTCTTTTATTGGGTAGCCATAGGTTTGAAGTGTCATAAATGAATCTTCCCTGTCATTTCTAGGAGACACAATTTGCTTTCATCAAACAAACTTCTCTTGCAACATAAGAAAGCATTAGAGAAAGCCACACTGTGTTAAAGTACAGAGAACACACGACTGTGGAAGTTTCCGTCTCCGACTCATACATCTATAATGCAACTCCCGCACTTAATGTGTATGAAACCCACTGGAGGAGGAGGTGCAATGATGCTGCTTGTTTATAACGTTAATTTTGGTCCCCAAAGTGCTTACATAGTAAGTAGTCTGTGAGACACCTGAGACACCAAGGGATGAGGGATCCTGACCCCAATTGGTTCTGTTTGGTAAATAAAGAAGTGGCAGCCAAAGGCTGGACTTCTAGGATTCTTGAGTTTGGGACAGAGGAAGGAGGAAGAAGGAGTCTTCCATGCCCAGGAGAAGGGGAAGGAGAGGAGAGACGCCATGACTGAGAAGAGTGGAGGACAGGGAGGCATAGACGGCATGTGAAGGAGCCAGGAGAGTGCGGCCCAGTTGGGCAGCCCTCTCGGTCCTGGACAGCCAAGGTACAATATAGATATTAGTAAATAATAACTCAGGATTATCGGTGGGAGGTGGATTAACCATGTGGATGTTAGGAAGTGGCCCAGCTGTTGTCTGTTTAAGGTATATCAGAATATAAAGGCTGTGTCTTTCGGGAAAGTTAAGCATTGAAGCAGGTAGCTAATCTGGGACTTAAATGTAAAAAGTATTGCTATAGTAGAATGATCGAAAGAGCCATGCAACCAGGAAATTTTACTAATATTTAAAATGCTAAGTAGAACCACTGTTTCTTCCTGTGGAACTTATGTTTTTAGCCTAGATAGAATTATTAATTGGGAATTGTATTGATCACTTAAGACTTAGCCAGCGTACAATGAATGGATAAACCATGTACTATCTTTGCACAGTACTCCAGAATTTTAATTGCCTGCTTGTTTATGAGAAAAGTCATTTAAATATACAAATTAATTAGTAGTCATATAATTCAGTTTCCTTAGCCATTTCCAGGGTGTTGCTGTACTTAAGTTTATGCTTACACAAAGCAGAAATACATTAAAATAAAATGAAAAGACAGCATATCCTCTATTTAGAGGTGGTAATAAATGGATTTTTAATTACAGTATTTCTGATTACATGAGCAGAGGTCTAAATTGACATTTTAATGAGTCTTCCCATGTTTTGTTCATTTTTCTACTTTGTGAGCTCAGTCCAAAGATAAAAGCCCTATGAAGTACTCAAATGTTTAGAACAATTTAATTGATTTCACGAAAGCCTAGAGACTCAATTTAGCAAAATTTAAATCTATTCCTGTGACAATATTCTTGGTTCTACCTAGATGAATTTTATTTAAATCTTACTATAAGATTTTATTTCTTTACATTGGTCCACATAAAGATTTTTTCTATTTTACAATACCTTCTTCAGAACAAGAAGTTTCACGCACTGAAGTTATGATGGACTCTATCCATACTAGAGTCAAAATAGTTTGGGAAAGAATGAAGAGGGGAAACATAATTATGACTAATCTGCCAAAATATATTAAGCTTTCCATGACTTTTTCAATGAGTATGAAAATTATACATTTTTTCATATGTTTTGTTAGGATCAGTCATCTCTATAGACTTTTATACAGATTATTTGCAGCACATTTACTAGGCAATAGTAAAGTCCATTGAAGTTCTTGCTATCATCTGAGAGTGCAAAGATAAACGATGTCCTTAAAAACCATTTCTAGGATTTTGATCTTTTTCACAGATTCCTCTCCCTATGAGTGCTTTAAATATAAATTTAATTCATTTACAATGACCAATGAGGGTACCTGGCGTAACTATATGTCTAACTCAATTGATTTTTTTGCTAGTCAATCAATAAGCAATTGATTAGAATTGAGTAGACAACCACAGAATAATTTAAATCGTATCAACAAATAGATCAGGCTTCCCACATTGATGCTCTTAACTCCATCACATGATTTCTGGTATGGTTTTATAAGTGTCCTAACCAACCATTAACATTTTGATACCTTTATACTAACAACTAAAGACTGAAGAAAAGAGACTCAACTAGACTTAAGACTTCATTAATAGACACATATTTCTATTTTTTATATTTCCAAAGTTTGGAAGATACAATGGTTATTGCCAGGAAAGCAAGGGAGTAAGGAGACAAGAAGTTCATGTATGGCTTTTCTCTTTATATGTATGATACTCACTAAGCTTCAAATAAGACATGGAGTCAGAAGTCAAGTGTTTAGATAGTGCAAAGGATCCTTGAATAGCTATCTATCTAATTTTGAAGGCATTCTTATTCTTGAAAAGTTTATTATGTACATATATTGATTCATGAAATTTGTGTGTTATGTATTATAATGTGATAAACTCTGTATACTGAATACACTGTCCACAAGTCTACTAAAATATCTTCTAAATTAATGTGAGATCTAAGGGATATTGTCAGACGAGAGCGACTCTTCTGGCTGACTGAAGAGTCACCATGAAATGTGCATTGACTTTCATGATTTGGATATGAACTTCTCCCCTCAAAATGCCTACATGTTGAAGGCTTGCTCTCTAGGGTTATTGAGAGGGGACTGGCCATGATAATGCTTTGCTCTTAGTTAATAGTTGAAGGACATTAGGAGGTAGACCCTGATTGAATGGAGGAGATCTATCGAGATGTAACTTAAAAGAGAAGGTCTCTTCAGACCATTTCTCTCTCCTATAGTCTCTTTCTCATTTTTCTTTTTACATCTCTCCACTCAACCCTTATTCTTTATCTATCTTCCTCTTTTTCTCTTCCTTTTTGGCCATTATGAGGTGAATCATCTTCTCTGCCACATAATTCTGAGGTCATGATTTTCTGACTCACCTTCAGACCAAACTGAGAGAGTAAATCTGAAACATTGAACTAAAATAGGCATTCCTTCCTTTAAATAGTTTCTTTCAGGCATTGTGCCCCAGTGGCATAGAGAAAATAAGCTTACTTACCTTTAGCTTGGCTTAAGTATTCACTTGCTGACTAGCGTACCTGTTTGGAAATGTTTTATGTTTTAGTATTTTGTGAGTGATTTTGAAAGAACTCAAAGTAAGGATATTCTGTTGCTCCTAACTTAATTTAGGCACAGCCCTTTTGCATGGAATAGAGGCCCTCCATATGCTGTAAAGGTACTCTAAAAATGCAAAGCATATGAAATAATAGAATATTTCTCCAGCTCGAGATTCCAAATTCACATTGTTGCTGCTGTTTTGCTGATTCACTTTGAAGGATTCGAGTTGAAGTTGCAGTTCACAGCATCTGTGATTGCCCTACCTCCCTTTGGATCTTTCTTCAGATTCTGTGAACTTGAATCAGGTGTGTGTGTTTGTGTGTGTGTGTGTTATGTTCAATGTTAAAGGTCTGAAGATGTTGCAGGATGCCTAGTTAAGTCAAAGTAATAGTGATAGATATGGATTTGTTCTTGGAGTTTCTGTACATGTTCAGGTGGTTCCAACATTACCTGAGTTTTCAGTCATGCCTCCTAGTGGACTCCTGTGTCATATTTTTGATGCAGAGACAGCTTTGCTTGTTCTTACCCAGGCTTCTTATTTCCACAGGAACATAAACATGACACTTCCTGATATGACAGTTTAACTTATGATAGTTCATTTGGAAATAGTATAGATGCAATAGAGCATCATTTAAAGACTGAGTTTTTGTTTGTTTAGTTTTCATTTTTGTTTTAGTTTTAGTTTTTGTTTTTTGAGACAGGTTTTCTCTGTGTATTTCTGGCCATCCTGGAACTCACTGGAACTGGCTACAAACTCAGAGATCCATCTGCCTTTGCCTCCCCAGTGCTGGGATTAAAGACATGAACCATCACTGCCAAGCAAGGCAGAGTTGTAAAGCTTGCATTTTGATTATTTTCCTCAAAATAGTGAGATACAGTACAGTACTCCCTTATGCTACAGGCTACCCCATGCTCTAGCTCCTACTCATCCACATGATTTCAAGGCTCAGCAATGGCTCTCTGTACTATCCTGTTTGTTACTAAGCTATGTTGTTTGCTAGGTTAGGCAAAGCCAGGATATTTTAGAGCTATAAAATAATGAGTTTACCAAAAAGGAAAATTATCATAAGTTGAAAAATATGTACATATAACCATTTATTTATTTCCTATATTATATAACAAAATAAATGCATGTATATATTACATTTTAAGATACACTTATACATTTCTGTAATATAAGCTAGTAGACATACCATATTATTTATGAAGAAAAATGGCAGAAACTTATATGCGGAGACTCTCAAGTTCTACCTAGAAGTCACTGTCCTTCACTCTCAAAATAATTTAAATAAATGTACAAAGGCCCCAAATTAGTATTATATACTAGATCTATATTATACTGGGCCCTAAATGTAAGTATGAAACCCAGGATTATTAAGACTACTTAATAGGATTCTCAAAGCTACAGATTAAAATAGCAAGAGATGTGTTTCTCTTTATACTCATATTTGAGCTCCTCTCCATATAAGTTGTAATTCAATTATGTTGTGTAGATTCAAAACATTTATACTGTCTATTTTTGGTCAAATAACTAGAGTGTAGCAAAGTCAGAACTGAAACTAGGAGACAGATTTTCCTTCTCAATGCCCCATCTAAAAGTCCTTGACTTTCACCTTGATTTGAAAAATGGCAATATAACCGATCTATTTTGCAAGTTAATCTTGAGTGCCAACTTATTTGCCATGAAAACTAACTAGGCGATTAGTAATGCTGGGGTCTGTTTCTGTCTGTGAAGGCATTTCCTGCTAGATTCTCTAAGAGGCAAGGAAGAGACGGTCAATGCAAACTTGTCAGATTGACAGAATCCAAAATGACCTCAGAGATAGGCGTCTGTATATATCAGAGGAAAATTGTATTATTTTAATTGATATAGGAAGAACCATCTTGATTGTTTGTATTGACAGTCCATGGGAATCCCAGACTATATAAAATATAGAAAGAGAGCATAACACTAACATTCTTTTCTCCTTGCTTCTTTTTATTTTATTTTATTTTTGATACTTTATTTACATTTCCAATGTTTCCCCTTTTCTGGGTCTCCTCTTTGGAAGCCCCCTATGCCCTCCCCATCCCTACCTCTATGAGGGAATTCCACCTCCCACCCACCCGCCCACCCATGCCCCTATGATTATGGGTACCATATGGCCAGCTCTCTCAAGCTCTTGCTGCTATGACTTCCCTGAAAAGAACAGAATTGAAATTGGGAAAAAGAAGATACAACAACAAACACATACACGCAGACAGACACCCCCACACAGGTCTCCTCTATGTTGTTCAGGATACTTTCATTCCTCTTAAGTATAAAAGTGTGTCAATTCTTTAACAGAAAAATCTCATACTTTATCATCATGATTTGGTTCTTTTAGACTATATCTATGTTTTTAATAATTGTCTAACAGCTTCTAGCTTCTTTGGTTCATAAATCTGAACATATTACCTTTCCAATTATCTCACACTGTAGCCCAAGCTGATTTTGAATTTAGCCTACAGCACGTGCAAGTCTTCTACTCTTATTAATTAGCTTTCATGTGCTGAGACTATAGGTGTGTACCACCACAGGGCCCACTGCTTCTATTTTTGGTTGTGGTAAATCCTTTTTATTAATTTTATTTAATTTTTTTTACTCTCTAGATTTTATCCCCCTTCAAGTCCACCATCTGAATGCTTCACATCCTATACCTCCATCCTATACCATCCCCCACCCCATCCCCTTTCTCCAAGAGAATGTCCCCACCCTCCACCTCACCAGAACTCTCCACTCAATGGGGTCTCCAGTCTCTTGAGGGTTAGGTGCATCTTCTGTGACTGAACCCAGACCCGACAGTCCTCTGCTGTATATGAGTTGGGGGCCTCATATCAGCTGGAGCATGCTGCATTCATGGTGGCCCAATGTCTGAGAGATCTCAGGGAGTCCAGGTTAATTGAGACTGCTGGTCCTCCTACAGGGTCACCCTCCTGTTCAGCTTCTTCCAGCTTTTCCCTTTTAAACAGCCAAAAGCCATGTTGCCAGTTAACTTCTGGAACTTTTCCTCATGGATTTATAGTGTCTTGAGAAATAGTGTATTCTATAGTTAAGCTTAGACTTAGTGGTTGGTGATAGTTCATGCCCTGTCTAGGAAGACAAACATATCCTGGAGAGCAAGCTGACTGAATGATACTTCAGCTCCAGGATTACAGAGTGGATAGGGTGATTAGCTATTAAATAGATCAAATTAACCTAGTTTGCTTCTTCCTTTAAACACAGCCACACCACAGGGACATAGAGGACCTGAATCTGAGACATTCCCAAAGCCATATTAATAGATAGAGTGAACACATATTTCTGACAACTAGGGTTTTACTGCCATTACTTTTGTTAGACTAATTCCTCTGGTGATTTCTGATCATGCAGAGCATCCAAGTAGCAGTAAGCTCTTGATAGCATGTGTACCCTCTAACTGAAAGTTCCATTGGCCAATCTTTATGGTTTAAATTTATCTCTGATTTTTCATATTTGCTAAACACATTTTTCATGAATATATTAATTCACTCTGGTCTTCTGTGTTTAGATAATACAGACTCATCTTTCTCCTCAATGGGATTACTAAACATTTATTTAATACAAAACCCATCCTCTGAATCATTGGCTGATTTTGGTTTATATCCTGCCACGAAAGTCTTACTCTACCACTTTTGCTAATAACTCTGAAATATTGGAAAACTATCCTGGATGATAAAATCATTCATGCATACATGAAACAGAAAGAAAACAATTTGAAAAATCAAATAAGTTTATAAAACCATAGCCTATAACATCTTTGTGTAGATAGTTGGGGGATTTGCTGTAAGCATTTGAAACATACTATGTATTTTGGAAGTTTCTGTACATTCTAGACTATGTCCTCTACACTTTCAAGGACATAAAATTGGTTGATCAGTTGTCTGATTACCAATTCAAGAATTTACTATGTGAGACAGACCAGACAAGTCTGTTTGGGAGTTTCCTTACAATGTTGCATACTTCTCACTGTGCAATTTAAAATTGGATTTAGTGAGCTTTTTAACACTACAGGCAATGGGTAGCCCTCAGTTAAATGACTCCTATTGTGGTCCACCCTTGTGACTTCCCTTAGTATTCCTGCACTCAGTGCTTTTTACAAAGTATTGGGAATTAAAAATTTCCTCTCCATATATTTAAAATTGCATTATACTTGGTTGGATTTTTATTGTCGTTATTCAGTTTGCAAACATTACTCAGAATATGTGATAGGAAGAGGAAATCCCTCTATGATTACCCACACCTTTACTTGCCAAGTTCTTTTTTTCCTTAAAATGTTCCAACTTCCCTATCTTTTCTTTCTTCTTTCTTTTCTTCTTCTTTATATATTTTTATTTTTTAGAAAAGTTTTAGTCATTGTTTTAGGAAAAGGCTACTAGTGCTAAATTCATAATTATATGCTAAATTTATAATTATATGAGAGTTTGGGTTGGTTTTTCACTTCAGAAGGATGTTTTCATAATTCTTTCCTCTCATGACTGATAAAATACCATGACATTTTCTTGTTCTGTAAGAGTTTAATTAGATATTTCAGTGTTTTTCATTGATATTCTCCTATGCATAATGTGATTTTTTTTCAAATCTCTCTCTCATTCCTTCAATTATAGTATGTTGCTTACCATTTCATATCATCCAGGCTGGCCTCAAAATAGCCATGTGGCCATTGTTCTACCTGCGTTCACTTGAGTGCTGGGATTACTATCTCCATAGTTGGGTTATGTGGTAATAGGATGAAACCCAGGACTTTGTGTTTGCTAGACAAGTGCTCTGCCAACTGGGCTACATCCTCAGCCACTTTTACACATTTTAAATGTATTCAAATATTATGTTTCATTGGGTAATTATTGGCTTGCTCTACTTTTCAAGTTCATTAATTCTACACTTTATTTCATCTGAGAGCCGATTCTCTTAGCTTTCTATTTTTTTTTTTTGTTTTGTTTTCTGTGTCATATTATGATTAATTTACTCAGCAAAATAATCTGCTAAGATCAAGGAGAAAACAAAAGTTTTCATGATATAAACAGTATAATATAATTTATACATTATACATTAATGAAGGCATGTTGGATTTTGTCAAACTTTTTTTCTCCATCTGTTGAAATGATCAATTAAGTTTTCTTTTTAAGTAAACTTATATGGTACATTAAATTTATTGATTTGCATACGTTTCACCACTGAATCTGATAAGACTAACTTTTGTTTTGGGAATAGAGTGATACTGGCTATCATATTCTTTCAAGACTTCTCACGTATTGCTCCAGATTCTCCTGGCTTTAAAACCTTTATTTTGAGAACTTGCTGTTAATAAGGCTAACATATTTTTCTCACAGTTTTAAATACATTTTCTTCATTATATATAATTAGTGTTTTAACTGTGATATGTCATGGGTATTTTCTTTTCTGACCTTATCTATTCAATGTTTTGTATACTTATATTTGGTTGTGTGTGCCTTTCCTTAGTTTAGGCAAAATTTCTTCTTGATCTTATTGAAGATCTGGTCTAAGTCATTGCTTGGGATTCTTTTCCCTCATTTGTACCTTTGATTTGTTTTTGGTTTGTTTGTTTGTTTTTATTGTTTTGTTTTATGGTTTGCTTGTTTGTTCTTTCCTGGTGTCCTATGTCTCCTGTATTTTCCTTTCCTTTCCTTTTTTTTTTTTTTCTGGCTTTGGTTTTATATTTGATCTAGATCATCTATTTTATTTTTGAGACCTGGTATTCTATCTGTTGCTTGATTCCTTTGGTTTTTAAGTTCCATATTCATTTAAGCTTGAGTCCTGTTCAGTGTTTCTATCTCCCGATTGAATGTCACTCTCATGTGTTGGATATCTTCATCATTTCCATCAAACTTATGTTTGTGTTTTCTTGGGCATAATTCTCCTTAGCTCCCCTTTTTTTTGGTTTTGTCAAGCTTTTTATTTTTATCTTCAATAAATCCATAAAGACTTTGAGGTGGGTTATTTCTGTTCTTTTAACTTCTGTGTCCTAAACCTATATATAGGTAGATTTACTTGCAAGCATTTTTATAGACCTGGTAGGTTTTGAAGAGAAAATACTTGCTTGATCTTTTATATCGTTTGGTATTCCTGCAATGAGATCTGGCTATGTGGAATTATTTTGTTATTTATGAGTCTGTTATGGAGAGAGTATATTGTGGATAATTGACTCTAGAGGTTGGAAATTACATCAGGAGAATGCAATCAGATGAGCAGAGGGGCCTGGAATGGTATGTACCATACACTTCCTGTTCTAAGCAAGGAATGTGTGGATAGATAAACCTGAGTAGACATAATAGAGATGATGTTGAAAAGGGGAGAATCCTATGTTTGGCAGATAGACAGGGTATATTGACTCAAGCCTATAGCTCATAGCACTGAAGGCAAGGAAGGTCATTGTAAGCAGGTACATTAGCTGTTTTGACCAGGCTAAAAATAGTTGTAAAAAATACACTGATAGCAAGTCAAGGTTACTACAAGAGTGGACTCTGGGATGGACTTCTGGATATAAAATGGGTTGCTGGATACAGTATGAAAGGTGCTGAAGGTAAGATAAGGTAACATTGATATGGTGGAAGCATGTACATTGGTTGTAGCACCAGAGGAAGTGGCACCAGAGCAAGTGATAAAACTCAGTGGCCACTTCATTAATGCTAAAATCCTTTGCCTCTCATTGATCAATAAACTCAAGAGATATTTTCTGAGATAATTTTGTTTTTGTGAAATGTAACTGCTATAATTAGATTCAACATGTTAACTAAAGGCCTCTTCTCCAGTTTGTAGGGAAAATTGGAGGTGATAGATCCTTTATGAACTTGTACCAGATAGCAGGATGTTAGATCATTGCAGAGATGTCTTTATGGAAGACAGTAGGATCCTAACCCTTCCTAATTCCTCTTTGTGCTTCCTAGTTGATGTGGTGTTAACAGCTTCTTCTAGCACACATTGTTGGTGTAATTGGTCATATTGTTATAAGCAGAGACAAGAAAGTCAGCTGACTAGGGATTGAAACCTAAACAACAATGAAAAATTATGAGTTATCTGCCTTTTAAAATTTATTTTCTCAGCTATTTTTCTACAGTAAGAATAAGTAAACAACACAGTGGTTAAATGTACAATAAAAATAAATTAATTACATTATTAATAAAAAATAAAATAGGAGTTGATAGCTGCAAAATATACGTTCTCATTATGTCTACTACATCAATATGCTATAAACTTTCTTTTTTAAAATAAAATTGTGACATTGATTAAAATTTTCATTTAAAATAATTTTTCCAAAATATTCAACCTCTTGGACTTATAAAGAGAGACTGAGATGATCGAGCCTACTATCTAAACACATAAGAATCTTTTTGTGGTAATTCATCCCAAATTAATCAGAAACAAAACAACACTTCAGCCTTGGGAAATAATAATCCTGGCTGTATTTGTGGGACACATAACAGTAACATTTTGTAATTTATGTCCATAGCCTTAATTCAAGTACAGGCGAAATACTTGGCCATTAAAGCTATTATTGAGATATACCAGATTATACTTTCCTGTGAGGAAAAAAAGTTTATTTAGAAAACAAAAAGGAATATAAGTATTTGTCTAAGAATTCCTACTGCTGTGATGGAATACCATAACATTAAACAGCTTAGAGATTTATTTGGTTTTGTATCCTGGCTCACAGTCCACTGAGGAAAGACAGGGCAGGAACTCAAACAAGGCAAGAGCCCAGGGGTTGATGCAGAGGCCATGGAGGAGACCTGCTTACTAGCACACTCCTCCTGGCTTCCTTATTCTGCTTTCTTAAAGAACCAAGGACGGCATGTCCAGAGGTAGTACTACCTTCAGTGAACTAGGCTCTCTCACATTAATCAATATTTTTTTAAAAGGCCTTGAAGTCTTGTCCATATCCAAATTTTATGAATGCTTTTTTTGTTGTTGTTATTCTATTGAAGTTCCTTCCTCTCAGATTCCTCTAGCTTTTGTCAAGTTGAATAAAAAAATACTGTTTAAAATTGACCTGTAAACTTGACAAGCAAAGCCATAAACTCTCCTTTCTTGTTCTTCACAAACATACTCCAACTTTTAAAATTCCTGCAGTTTTCAAAAGTTCAAATCCTTAAAAGTATAAAAATTCTCTTTAAGATACTGATAATCTCTCTAAAAACCCAGACTCTTTCAAAATTTTCAAAGTCTCTCAACTAGGGGCTATAATAATAATATCCTGTAATAATAATAATAATAATAATAATAATAATAATAATAATAATAATAATGTTTGCTTTTTTTATTACAGGTGGGGAATCACTAGGATGCAATTACGATTGGATCAAAACTAAACCAATGTCCAACAGTGTAAACCTCAGCAACAGATTTATAAGATTCATTCAAGATCTTTTGAGCTCTTCCACAGTATTCTTAGCTCATCTCATAGGTCAGACTTACTCCATGGCTATAACTGTCCTTTGTAGCTACCCATTGGCACAGGTGCTTTCCAAATGCTGGGGTTCCTTGCTACAGCTGGGTTACACTTTCACAATAGTATCACCTTAGCTGTCTTCATGGTGCCAAGGCACATCTTCTCTGCATGACCTCTTTGATCCTGAGGTTTCAACTGCTACTGAGGCTGCAGCTTTACCAATGGCCTCTTCTGTCGACTCATGTGCCAAGCCTCAGCTGCTCTACATGATCATTTAATGCATTCAAAGAAAGTACCACATTGGAGTTTCTTACACATGACTATATTCAAATACTAGCAGATGATACAACCTAAGCCTCTACACATGGATTGTGTGTAAGGAGCCTGAGGAAACCCTTCCTGGAAGAGTCTACACCAACAATGCTATTCTCCTTCAAATCACTAATGATCTCTCAGCTCTAGTTAACCATCATCAATTGTCCTTAAGCAAAATTGGTTTGGTGATGCTGGGCTACTGTTTGTCAGTTCTAACTAATTCTTCAGGTCAAGTTGGCCATATCTACAGATTCTTAGTTCAAAATAGCAAATGACCTCCAGAGAGTCTTTAAATGCCCAGTTGAACTTTACAAGCTAGGCATCTGTCATATACAGGGCACTCAGTTTTATCTACCAAGCTCTCATACACCAGCCCACTGAACTTCCAACATTCAATGGCTTTTCTAGTCCAAAGTCTCAAAGTATTTCCAACACCTACTCAAAAACAACATAGTTAGTCTGTTATAGCAATATCCCACAATCCTGGCAACAATTGCTCTCCTATTTAGTCAGAAATATATTTGTACAGATATTTGAGTTTTCTTACATATATTTCTTTACCATGTAATGTAATATCAATAAAAATAATATCTATTATCATATTTAAATTATGAGATACTAAAAGAATGCCCCTCAGGAAACACTCTAATTATCACCTGGTTAATTATGTAATTTTTATGATTGTATGTGGGATATATTTTGATCATGTTAGGCATTATTATGACCTAGTTACCATTTATATTTTTAATCATGACAAAAGAAGATGTAATTGTGTGTGTCAACTTGACAAGAGATGTCCTTATGATGCCTAATCCTGGTTGTCAACTTGACTACATTTGAAATGAGCTAAGACTCTAGCATCTGGACACATCTGTGGGAAATGTTTCTTGATTGGATAATTTGAGTCAAGAAGACCCATCCCAAACCTGAATCATTTGAGGTAAAATAACCCATAGTAAGTCTGGGTCCTCTATATGATGGCAGCCTAGATAAGAAGACGCGGAAGATGAAAACAGAAGATTTAACTTTTTGTCTGTTTGAATTCACTCTCCCTGGCAAGGTCATGTATCTTGATGTTAAAACATTTCTACACTAGCAATAAAACTACTTTTTTGGAATTCCAATGTATACTTGAAGACCAGCTGAGACAGCTATTTGAACTAAATAACTCATGAATTCTTAGCCTTTTCATCAGAAAACTGCCATTGTAGAACTCAGTGGACTACAGCCTTTAAGCTAGTCTAATAAATTCCATATACATATGTATATATGTATTTATATGTATTCCATATACATATATTGTAAATATACATATAAACATATACATATATTGTAAGTATATGTGTGTGTATTCATTCTATCAGTTCTAGAGAACCCTGACTAGTACAACATCCATGGATTATCTGTGAATATAGAATGACATATACTTGACTGTAGTAGAGTATTTCGATGAATGGTAAAAGATATATTTTAAGAGGAAGTATGAGAAAAGATTCTTTTCTGCCTCATATATCTTCAAAAATACGATTTCTTACTTAATACCTTCCCATGATTCTAGATCTTGATTTAAATGTTGTCTTATATTTTACTTGTCCATATTTTTCATTTTTTATAAATATATTCATCAGTTTAATATTTGGTTGAGAGAAAATTAAAATATTCTTTATTGGGGCTGGAGAAAAGGCTCAGCAGTTAAGAGCACTGGCTGCTCTTCCAGAGGTCCTGAGTTCAATTCCTGGCAACAACATGGTATCTCACAACCATCTGTAATGGAATCTGTTGCCCTCTTCTGGTGTGTCTGAAGACAGTGACAGTGTACTCACATATATAAAATAAATATATCTTTAAAAATATTCTTTATCCATTTCTCTAAAATGATAATCAATACTTTTGCTGGTTTTAGTTCACAAAGGAGAGTGCCATAAATATTATGCATTTAGAAATAGAAGATTAAATATATTTAGAATTCAGTAGCTTAAATTAGAATTACTTTTGTAAAAATACCATATCTAGAGATGATTAAAGCTGCTGACTGGCAGGCATAGTTAGAATCAATACCAGTAGAGTTGTTCTCTTCCTTACCTGAATGCTCTAACATATCTGTGTGTGCAATATTTACATCTCTTTATTTTAGGCAATATCAAAAAAGCTGGATTCATATTCTTACGTGCTTATGTTTACACACATATTTGTCACAAAGAATATGTCCTACATAATAGTTTGTTATGGGTAATGTCTTAGGCATTGTTCTATTGCTGTGAAAACATAGCATGACCAAGGCAACTCATACAAGATAAAGCATTTAACTGGAAACTTAGAGTTTTATTCATTATCATCATGGTGGCGCACCTGGTGAAGGAAGATGCTAGAAAGCATCCCTGATCTCAAGCTGTACTACAGAGCAGTTGTGATAAAAACTGCATGGTATTGGTACAGTGACAGGCAGGTAGATCAATGGAATAGAATTGAGGACCCAGAAATGAACCCACACACATATGGTCACTTGATTTTC
>CM052700.1:66829564-66873829 GCA_028551405.1 Uromys caudimaculatus | reverse complement strand
TGGTATTTTTAGATTTATAATGTATTTTCTTGATACACGTTACAGTGGTATCAGTTAATAGTTTCAGTTATTATATATTTACTTCAATAATTTTTGAAATTTAATACTTTTTTAAAAAAAATATTGTTTATCTCCAGAGAGACATTGCTTTTTGTTTTAAAGATTTATTTATTTTATATATGTCGGTGTACTGTTGCTGTCTTCAGACACACCAGAAGAGGGCATTGGATCCCATTACAGATGGTTGTGAACCACCATGTGGTTGCTGGGAATTGAACTCAGGACCGCTGGAAGAGCAGTCAGTGCACTTAACTGCTGAGCCATCTCTCCAGCTCTGAGACATTGGTTTTAACATTTACTCTTCCTAATATTTTGTTATTTCTTACTCCCTGGGTTCAATCTTTTTGGATGTAAAATTAATAGCATTTAAAACCTGCATGTAGGGATGGACGGACTGACTGGGAAGCAGTTAAAAGCACTTGCTGTTTCTGTATATGTTCCCAGAAATCCCATCTGACTCTCAATCACAAGTTACTGCAGTCACAACAGATATCAATTTTTTCTGGCCCTTGTGGGTATTACAAATGTGTGATATACAAATGTAAGTTCACACACGCGCACACACACACACACACACACACACACACACACACACACACGCACACACATACACACACACACACACACACACACACACGCACACACATACACACACATACACACACACACACACAGGTGAATATATCCTTTTAAAACTTTCAATAGCCAGGCAGTGGTGGCACACACCTTTAATCCCAGCACTTGGGAGGCAGAGACAGGCAGATTTCTGAGTTCGAGGCCAGCCTGGTCTAAAGAATGAGTTCTAGGACAGCCAGGGCTATACAGAGAAACCCTGTCTCAAAAAAAAAAAAAAACAAAAAACAAAAAACAAACAAACAAACAAAAAACCCAAAACTTAAAATAAAGCTAAAATTTACATTCCTTACCTCAAATTAATCAGTGATTGAATATATTTTGTATTTACTTTAACATGGATTCTATGACATTTGATTTGTAAACAAAATTATAAAATTTCTATATCCTTTGTGAAATTTGGTGAGAATTATGTTTTATACTCAGGGCATAAAGAAACAGGGATTTTGCTTGCTCAGTACTAATTGAAATAATTTTAGAAAAAAAGGAAGATTTCTCATTTTATTATAAAATTTACAAGAATCATTCTTAGGTAAATATGCTACATGGTTATAGAAGAGGTGGGTGAGTAAAATAGTTATCATCATATTACATATAACATTGATCCACCCATCATCTATCTATCTATCATCTAGCTATCATCTATCTATCTATCATCTAGCTATCATCTATTCTCTCTCTTGTTTATCTAGTATGTGGCAATAACTTGTGTTTCACCCTACAAGTAACCCTTCTTTATGCAAATTTAAATATCATTTATATATCTTCCAATTTGAAGGACTATTATATATAATTTGACAAATGAATAAATGATTGATATGGGTAAGATTCTATACAATTAATTTTTAATCATAATGCATCTAATTTTGTATATAATCTCATTTTCTTTTTGTCTATGATTTGTTATTAACCAAGACATTTAAAAAATATAATTATCAGGCAAAAATCCTCATAAAATTATCAATAATCCACAGTGGGGAAATTTAAACATGGAAATCATTAGAAACTCAACTAAATTTCATTATGTAAATTTTGTTTTGTTAATGTGTATACAAGGAATCACATTAGCCAATTTGCATATTTATATTAAATTACTTGGACTTAGCATTTGAGAAAACACAACTTATTTTCATAGTCTTTTCTCTATTATCCTAATGTTTGTGTTAAGCTCTGCTGGTTATTATCCAACCATTTTAGCAGAATGCATTATTTCACAGAATTACAATATCCTCATTGTTGACTAGGAGTGATTAATTACTGGTTGTATAATTACATTATAATGAAACACAAAAAAGAGTTGAAATAAAATGCTTGGGTTTGTTTCCACTCAGTTATTTAGTTTGGAATTAGCATTGGAGTTTCATTGACAATTATTTAAAGAAGTTCAATATTAACACAAAATTATATTTAAATGTCAGAATTATTTGATGTCAAGTAACTGTGTAGATATCTAACTTTAAATTTTCAAATGGTACAACAAAATGGCTTGCTTATTAAGTGGGATTTGAGAGTATAAAATGAAATATATGATAAGCATGAAACTGATAAATTGATGATTTTAACTCTAATACATTAATTAAACCTTGGAGTTTTAAGAGGACAATCTATTTGTAATATCATGACTCCCACCATCTTAAAGTAATCAGCAGTTTACTGTTCTTCTAGATTAAAATGCATACAGTTTGTTTTTAGAGGAGATTGCTCCCAAATAACTGTCTCTTCTAATTCCTTTTAGGTCATCACATAAAACAGTGAATAATATGCCCAGGTATTATGGATTACTCATTTTTAAATAGAAATGAATTCATTACATAGCTATTAGGCTCCTAAAAATGTTAAGTTCTAAATATTAACACTTGACAACTGATCTGAAGAGAGTTAGTAACAGAAAATATATATATATTGAACTAGCTAACCAAAGATTACCATGTGAAGACTCTAATTGTGAAAATCATGAAGTTAGGAAAGAATGTATTATGATTGCTATCTTAATTTTGGGGAGATTACAATATAATGACATTTTCATTTCCCTTTCCTCCTTTCAGCACTAACATATACTGCCTGCTGTACTCTCTTAAATCCGTGGCTTCTTTTATAATTAATTATTATTACACACACACATACACACACACAGAGACACACACACACACACACACACACACACACACACACACACACACACACACACACATATATATATTCCTAAATGTAATCTGCTTAGTCTGTATGTTATTTGTTTATATATTTTCAAAGTTGAGCATATTTCAATAATTTATTTATTTTTAATATGTACATTGGTATTTTGCCTTTATGTATGAAGGAGTTGGATCAACAGGAACAATAGTTATAGACAGCTTTGAGCTACCATGTAGGTACTAGGAATTGAACCTGGAACCTCTTTAAGAGCAGCTAGTGCTCTTAGTGTCTAGGTCATCTTTCTTGCCCCTAGTTGAACATTTTTTACTGGATAACCAATTCATATGCTGATCTCTAAGGAAGACTATTTCTCCCACTCTCAGAATTTCTTAGTTGCCTGTAGTTCTTTGGGTAGGGTTGAGGCCTTATGGAATTTACCCATCTGCTTTTGAATGTCCAATCTTTGTTCACATCAACTTTTGAAAGGCATGTTGATGAGACTTTATCGGTATAGTTTCTGACATTAATAGAAGACACAATCTGAGAGCAAACTCAATAATCTGGCTCCTACAACCTTTCTGCACCCCTCTTCCTCAATATTCCATAAGCCTTAAGTGTGTTGGTAATTTGTAGATGCCTCCTTGTAGACTAGGCACTATGACTCTTGTTCATCATACATATTCTGTATATCTTTTGTGAAAAAATAAAATGTATCATCAGTTCTAATCCTAATCCACGTGACACAATTTTTAGATTTCTTTTATTAATAATTTTATTCATTTACATTTCAAATGTTATCCCCCTTCCTGGTCTGCCATCCTCATACCCCCTACATCATCCCCTTCCCCTTTTCCTTTAAGAAGGTGCTCCCCCACCAACCCACCCACTCCCACCTGAATCCTCTAGCATTTCTATTCTCTGAGGCAACAAGCCTACATAGGACCAAGCACCTCCATTCCCACTGAAGCCAGAAAAGACAGTCCTCTCCTACATATGTAGTACAGCCACGGACCCACTCATGTATGCACTTTGGTTGGTGGTTTAGTCCCTGGGAGTTCTGAGGGGTCTGGTTAGTTGATAATGTTATTCTTCCTATAGGGTCGCAATCCCCTTCAGCTCCTTCAGCTCTTCCCCTAACTCTTCCATTGGGGTCTCCAGGATCAGTCCAATGGTTGGCTGTATCTGCAAAGCCTCTAAGAAGACAGCCATACCAGGCTCCTGTCTGCAAGCACATCTTGGCATCAGCAATAGTCTAGATGACACAATTTTTTTATAAAGCTTTTGCAACTTCGGCAGTAAAGTCTTATACAATGCATAGACTGAAATTTATTTTTGCATTTTAGTTACATGAAAAAAATACTTGTTTTTCCAAGCAGCTATTATTTAATTATTGGAAAGGTTCAAGGAGCCTGAGAAATGACACTTGTACAGGAAGAAGCCTGTGGATTCTAATTTATATGAATCTGGAACATAAAGTTAACACTTCTTTCCATTATATAGATTACAAAAATGAATCATACTTTTTGTTTAATTATCACTTAAGATTTTTAAAAAACACTAAATAGAAACAAATCAGAATTTAATGTTAAAATCATAACCTACCTAAGGAAACCGAAAGATATTTTCTCTGTGAAAAATGATCAATTAGAAAGTACCAGAGACATGAGAGGTGAGAGACTCTTAAGGACTCAAAGGGAGGGAGCTTAGTTGAAATGCCCGATAGTGGGAAGAGGGAACTCTTAGTGTAGAAAGACAGGGCATCCAGTGGAGGAATGGAGTTGTCATTGCACAGTAAAAAACTTTGACTCAGTATTTTTCCTGTCAAAAAAATTACAGGGACAAAAATGGAGAAGAGACTGAGGGAAAGGAGGTCCACTGACTGGCCCAATTTGGGATCCATCTCAAGGGGAGGGTCCAAGGCCTGACACTATTACTGATATTATGGTGTGCTTACAGATAGGAGCATAGCATGGCTGTCCTCTGAGAGGTCCCACAAGCAGGTTCCTGAGAAAGAGATTCAGATACTTACAATCAACCATTGACTGAAGTCGGGTACCCCTGTGGTTGAATTAGAGAAAGGCTAGAAGAAGCTGAAGAGGAGTGCACCCCATAGGAAGGTCAGCAGTCTCAACTAACCCCAACTCCTGAGATCTCTCAGATACTAAGCTACCAACCAGGCAGTACACACCAGCTGATATGAGGCCCCCAACACATATACAGCAAAGGACTGCCTGGTCTTGCTTCAAGGGGAGAAGACATGCCTAAACTTTGAGAGGCTTAAGGTCCCAGGGAATTGGGGATGCCCGGACAGGGAGAGGGCATTGTCTTGAAGGCTGGGGGGAGGTGGGATGGGTTGAGGAACTGTGGGAGGGCAGACTGGGAGGGGGCAACGATTGGACTGTAAACAAACAAAAGTAATTTAAAAAATGCTGTAAAGACAAAGTATAGAACAGGATAATCACAGCTGGATTCAGGAATGGAGGGAACAGAGATGGACATGCTACTAATGGGCTATTGAAGGCGGGTCTGCCACTGAAAAGCATCACTGTCCGATTAGAGCTGGCTCACTGAATAGGTGAAAACCATATAAATGAAGTACTGAATTTGGTGCCACATTAAGAAAACATAAGCATGTAGAAGTTAGATTTCTTTCTCTTTGATACATATATTGATTGTTCTTGTGCTAAGATGTCTGTATGTAAAAAAATTAAAAACTTCTCTTTTTGATATTTTTTCTCTTTTTAAATTGGTTATTTTATTTATTTACATTTCAAATGTTATACCCCTTCCCAGTTTCCCCTCCACAAGCCCCCTATTCCCTCCTCCCTCCCTTCTGTGTCTATGAGAGTGTTCACCCCCCCCCGCCCACACACACTTGCCTCAGTGACCTAGCGTTCCCCTATCCTGTGTCATCAAGCCTCCACAGGACCAAGGGGCTCCCTTCCCAGTGATTCCAGATAAGGCTTTACTTTAATTGCTGATTATCAATACTAAGCAAAAGTATGAACAAGCATTTTCAGTATACAGAGTGCTAGGAAGTGATGGATAATAAAACTAAGTTTTCAGAGTAAAAGTACTACATCCCGTAAAATATATTTGTTGGCAATGGGACTTACTGGCAGCATTATAAACTGGCAGAATACCACATTCAATTTAAATACTTAAAATGCAATGGATTCTTGCCCCACACAGGGCTGAGGGGACTAGGTTAATATACTAACAATTAGGCTTATGAGATTAAGTGATTATTTTTGTCCCTCTGTACAATAGCTTATAAAATTTAGGCTGTTTTATCTGTGTAGGCTAATGTATGAGATTTTGTAATATTTAATAAACTCTATGCTAAAGTACAACAAATAAATTAAAATGGTCGTCTGTAAGAAAGAGCTGTCATTGTACAAGCATGAGCATCTGAGCCTGCTCATGAATGAGAGCTATCACCATGCACTCGCGTGTAGCCCTAGAGATACGCAGTGTAGAAGAAACAAGCATATTGCTATCATTTGCTGGACACTAGCTTAGCTTGAGGTTCAGTGAGAGACCCTATCTTAAAGGAATAAAGTGGAGAATGACACCAGGAACTATAGTGTTTACTACCTGGAAGATACTCCCCAAATATATACTTGAAAAATAATCCTTTGAATTATTTATACATTTTATAATTGGTCAGCTTATGTTAGTTTTGTTAATAAACTTATCAAAACTTGCAGAAAGTGACTTACTATGAATACAGAATTTCACCAAACCCCAAAACAAATAAAACTCACATACTGCCTAATCATGATATCCATCAAGGAAGAAGGCAGAATTTTAATACCCCTTCTGGATGTTCTGATTAGAATTCTGAAATGTTTTATTTAGAAAATAAATTGTGCTAAATGCAATTTCAGTAAAGCATATTTATTCTTTTCCTAAATAATAAACTATCTATGCATAAGTATTTCAATCAAAAGTGTGCTTAAAGAGTCAAGTTGTGATAATTAAAAGGTCAGGTTAACTAAGAAGTTGCTTCAAATATATGTTTTGATACTAGTGGTTACTATATAACAGCCCCCCCCCCCTCTCTCACACACACACACATACACACAGGCTAGCATGCATTCATGCACATGCATATGCACTCACTCATGCAGGCATGCCTACCTGATACCAGCACCAGTTTGAATAGTATTCGTTTCAGATGGTTTAGTGGCCTGAGCCTCTTCAATGCTGCTTAGCAGGTCTTAAGTTTCTTCTAGGCAGTTCTTCTGGCATCTATTATTTTCAGGTTGCTATCTTAGTCTCTGATCCTTCCAAGAAACTGCTCCTTCCAAGCAACTTGTTTGGCCTCAGAGACTTATTCATAACTTGCTCTGTCTGAGAGTGATCTTCAGCAGTCTTTACTGTATATGTACTCTTGGGTGTATGAGAGGAAGACCTACTGAATCTGGTCAGTTTCAGGGGCTTCCTAAAGCTATTTTGTGTGGTTTATTTCCTGTATTACTGGAGCTTCTCTGGGGGACATGGTTTTTTTTGCACTGCTTGAATACATTATATTTATAAAATGCTTTTCCTAAGTGCCCTGCTGTTTCACTTTCATTCATTTTCTATGCCTTAAAAGGTTTCCCTCCAGGGTGTAAGGATTTAATCATGGAATAAACTGCTACACAACCAGAGTACATATAAAATATTGTCATTATTTTTGAAATATACAAAGCATGTATGATTGGGTGTTTGCTTTAGAATGTCACTCTTTCTTGATATGTGGATTATACAAATTAAATGCTGAAGTTTCCTTCTGATTGACATTTATTTGATATCAGTACCGTTACATTTTGAAATTTTCATTGCCAAAGTGCCACGAACTGTGAAATATGAAATTGCTTTCAGAATATTCTGTTATAAGTATTGTGACTAAGACAAGTTTATATTTAAAGCAGTCACTGTCCACATCTCCTTAGTAGGTTTTAGTGTAATGAAAAAACCATGATGCTTTTTGAAGTTCTTACTTGGTGATGCAGTATGTTTTCCCTTGAAATGATACAATAAGGGTAAGGAAAGTATTTTAAAGGTGAGGAGGGATGATATATAATGGAGGAAAATGTCACTCAAGTGGAGAACACGGGTTTCCCTCTCCTGCCAGGTATAAATTACAGTTCAGTTGTTACCCTTCACCCTTGCCACGATGTCTTCATTAATTCACCCATTTAAAATATGTATGTATGCATATATATATATATATATATATATATATATATATAACATATAAAAAGATAAAACAAAAATGTTCACATCAAAGTTGGAAAAGACAAATCAACAGAAAGAAAAGACCTTGAAAGGAAGAACAAAAGTGAGAGAACCACTTGTTCAGACACTCGGTTTCCCATAAATACACTAAACCAGGAATATGTGTGTAGACTCCAGAGCAGGCTTCATGCTCAAGACTGGTTGACCAATATATAATGAACTTTGCTGTATTGTCTGTCTGTTTGTGTGTGTGTGTGCATGTGTGCACACATGTATGTGTGCTTTTGTTTGTATTTCTGCAGCGCAGTGACACTTTTTTTTCCCTTGGATTTAGGTGTTTTGTTTTTGTACTGTTTTTATTTGTCTACAAAGAACTAAAAATCAGGTAGGTATGGGGGTAGAGGAGCCAGAAGGATTTATGGGAGTGGGAATATGATCAGAAGATATTTAAAGTTAAAAATTGTTTTAAATAATAAAATATAATAAAAGAAAGAAGACAAAGCCTCTCACAGGATGCTGCTGAACAGGATGATAGTCGAGAAACAGAATTAAAATGAGACTCAGCTGTCCATGAGAAATCATCATCATCATCTAAGCCACTCTCTCTGCATTATTCTCAAGAGGGGTTTGTATGTTTCCTTCAGGTTAATAGTTTAGAGTGTACCGTCCTGCCTCTTGTTCTGTTAGAACTCCAGACAAACAGAAAGATTTAATCTCACGACAACCTTAAGCATCTGACCATCTTATATACAAGTTTCTAAAGTAAAATAAACTAAAACCATAATTTAAATTGATACTGTTACCTGCTTTTAAGGTATGTTTTATTTAATAACTGTTCCACGTGGAGGCATGCCAAGGCTGCTCTGTACGGACACAAGGAGAGCTTGATTTCTTCTTCCTTTTCTCCTCCACAGCCTTGATGATTCTTTCCTTTTTAGTATGGAGATAAGCCTCACGTCCATGGAGTCTCAGCCTCATCAATGAGGGACTTCTTGTGGGCCTTACCTATCTTCAGCTTGTGAATATGTTCAATGACAATATGTTTTGTTGAACAAATTTGTTTCCACTCAGGTTATCTATCTTAACATATAGGGAACGAATTATCAGTTTAATAGAATAAAATGTCAAACATCCTCATATGTGCACAAATTCTTTAATAATTACAGCTTAGTAATACTTATATACTTTTCTTAAAAGTATTACCCTCCCTGCTTTAAATGTGTCCTATCAAGCAACCATCAATAAGACACACTGAGACTCAGTTCAAAATACATGTTCTTATGGGCTGGGAGAGTAGCTTAGTGGGTAATGGTATGTGCTGTGCATGTATGCAGACCTAAATTTGAATTCTCAGCATATATGTAAATAGCAACCATAGCTTTGCAATCTCCTAACTCCACTGTTGGAAGATACAATACATGGACACTAAGAGCACACATAGGCCATCCTGACAGGGCAAATAACCAAAATCTATAAAGAAGTCAAGAGGATAGACTCCAACAAACAAAATAACCCAGTAAAACTTGGGGTATAGAGCTAAACAGAGAATTCTCAAAAGAGAGATCTCCAATAACCAAGAAACACTTGCAGAAATGTTTAGTGGCTCCCTCGATTCCACACCCACCACTGCCATATATTTCTATTTATTCTGCTGACCCTCTGGGCTTCTCTCCTGTCTCTTCCTATACCTAATCCTGCCCCCAATGTTTTTTCCCTCCCTTTCCCCTCTACCACCCAAATACCTCCCTCCTGCTGCCACCTGTCATTATTTTGTTTCCCTTTCTAAGTGTGATTGAAACATCCACACTTTAACCTTCTTTCTTGTTAAGCTTCATATGGTCTGTGAGTTGTATCGTGGGTATTCTGAGTTGGCTAATATCTACTTATCAGTGTGTACATACCATGACTTTTGGGACTGGCTTACCTCACTCTGAATGGTATTTTATAGTTCCATCCATCAGCCTGCAAAATTTGTGAAGTTGTCCTTTTTAATAGCTGAGAAATATTCAATTGTGTAAATGTACCACACTTTCTGTATCCATTCTTCCATTGAGGGACATCTGGGTCATTTGTAGCTTCTGGCTATTATAAATAAGGCTGCTATGAACATACTGGAGCATTTGCCCTTGTTATATGTTGGAACATGTCTTGGGTGTAAACTCAGTAGTGGTATAGCTGGGTCTTCAGGTATAACTATTTCCAATTTTCTTAGGAACTTCCAGTTTGATTTCCAGCATGGTTGTACCAGCTTGTAATCCTACATGTAATGTAGGAGTTTTCCTCTTTCTCCTGATAATTGCCAGCCTCTGCTGTGACCTGAGTTTTTGATCTTAGCCATTCTGACTTATGTAAGGTGGAATATCAGGGTCATTTTGATTTGAATTTTTCTGATGACTAAGGATGTTGAACATTTCTTTAGGTGCTTTTTGTAGATAGCTCTGGGACTTTTTGTATTCTAATTCTGCCCTCATGGGAGGGGTTTCAGAGAAGGAGTGAGTTACACCTGTGACTTCTTATGAACCAATCCCCTAATGAATAAAAGAGCCAATCACTGGGCACGTAAGGAGGGACTTCCAGGTCAGAGGAGGAGAAGAGAGGAGCAGGAGAGAGGGAGAACCTTTTTGGAATGGGGAGAGCATATAGGTAAGATGTAGCTAGTAGTGTCTCCTGGTATCATGGCGGATCCACAAGGATTCATCGCCAGAGGAATCAGACTTTGATAAGGTTTACAAGATTAGATTTTAGTTGATGCACCCAGAGACTGTTATTATTGTTTCTGAACTAAGTTTGTGTTGCATTTTCCTTCATATAGCAGCTCACCTGGGTTCCAGAGAGAAAGGTACATCTGCAAAGTATGGGTTTGCCTGACGTACACCACAGAGGCCATGGGGGTATTGAAGCTTGGGGCTGGCGTGGTAACAACCTGCCAGTGGGAACCTTGTAAAGCTGGGTGGTGATATCGTGGAGCTCTGAGTCAGAGCTCCATGAGATGAAACCAGGTTGGCCATTGCCCGCCAGTGCAAGGCTGGCCAGCCCTCTGGGAATGAGAGAACCAGGGCCTAGTGTGGGAACATGTGTGATAGCTTCCTTAGTTTTTAATACTTCCTGCAACAGTGCTTCTCAGTCATTTGAGATTCCTCAGTTGAAAATTTTTTTGTTTAGTGTTGTACTCAATTTTTAATTGGGTTATTTGGTGTTCTGGAGTCTTATTTCTTGAGTTCATTGTATATTTTGAATCTAAGCCCTCTATCAGATGTCAATTTTGTAAAGACCTTTTTTCCTATCTGTAGGTTGCTGTTTTGTCCTATTGACAGTGTCCTTTGCCTTACAGAAGCTTTTCAGTTTCTTGAGGTCTCATTTGTCAATTGTTGATCTTAGAGCCTGAGCCATTGGTGTTCTGTTCCAGAAATTTTCCCTTGTGCTGATGTGTTTGAAGTTCTTTCCCATTTTTTTCTTCTATTAGATACAATGAAAATCCCAGACATCAGGGATGTGAGAGGCTCCCAGTACCAAATAAGATGAAATTAGTCAAAATACCCAACAGTGGGGAGATAGAGCCTGAAGAAACTAGCTCCAGTAGATTGACATGACCCCTCCCCCAGTTGAGGGATGGGGCCACCCACTCATCTCAAAATCTTTAGCTCAAAATTATTACTGTCTAAAGGAAACACAGAATGGAGCAGAGACCAATAGAAAGGCCATCCAGAGACTGCATCCCATCTGCAAACACCAAACCCAGACCCTATTGCTGATGCCAAGATGTGCTTGCAGACAGGAGCCTGGTATAGTTGTCATCTGAAATGCTCTGCCATCACCTGACTAAGACAGATTCAGATACTCACAGCCAATCATTGGACTGAGCCCAATGACTCCAATGGAAGAGTTAGGAACAAAACTGAAGGAGCTGAAGGGTATTGCAATCCCTAGGAAGAACTACAGTATCAACTAACTAGACCCCTCAGAGCTCCCAGAAACTAAACCACTAACCAAAGAGTATATATGAGTGGGTCCATGGCTCTAGCTACATACGTAGCAGACGACTGCCTTATTTGGCATCAGTGGGAGGGGAGGTGCTTGGTCCTGTGTAGGCTTGTTGCCCGAGCAAAGGGCAATGCTAGAGGCTTGAGACAGGAGTTGGTAGGTGGGGGAGCATCTTCTCAGAAGCAAAGGGGAGAGAAAATGGGGTTTTGTGTTTGTGGAGGGGAGACCGGGAAGGGAAACAACATTTGAAATGTCAATAAATAAAATAATTAATTAAAAAAGAGTAAAAGAAAATACATGAATGGGTAGTTGTCAAAAAAAAATTAACATCCTTAGTCATTGGGGAAATACAAATCCCAGTGACATTGGGATTTCACCTACACCAATCAGAATGGCTATCATCAATAACTCAAGGGCAGCACATGCTGATGAATGTGGAAAAAAGGGAATAGTCCTCTATTGCTGGTGGGATTGCAAATTTATATAACCACTCTGGAAATCAATCTTGCGGTTTCTCAGAAAACTGGAAATAGTTCCACATGAAGACCCAGCTAGACTGCTCCTAGGCACATACCTAAATGATAGTCCATTATGCCACAATGACATATACTCCACTATGTTCATAGCCAAAACGTTCAGTTCAGAATACCCATGATATACCCAAAAGACCCAAAGATGTTCAGCAAAAAGGAAGGCCCAAGAGAGGACACTTGAATATAACTTAGAAGGGGAAAAAATGTAGTCATAGGAGGCAGAGAGAAGGAAGGATTGGTGTTAGAGGGAATGGCTATGAAAATGGGGGTCAGGATCTCAGGTGTGGGGAGAGACAGGAAAGAGGACCAGAGGGTCAGGAAAATGAATGGAAATCTGCATCTGCTGGGAATGGGGGTAGGGAGAACCTCTAGGCCTCAGAGACCTGGGATGGAGGAGGCCCTCAGGGATCGATGCAGGTAACCTTATCAGGGATGGCTAACTGTGGGGAAATGAAACCAGAAGAGGCCATCTCTTGTACCAGGCAGGTACCCAAGTGGAGGGATAAGGATATCAACCCACTAACAGAACTTTCAGTGAAAAAATTTTCCTGTCTAAAAGCAAGTCAGGGGCAAAGCTACATGGAGCAACCTAGCTGAAATGGGAGGATTCTGTTTCAGTGAGAAAACATTACTCAAGGCCCGAATGTCAGAGAGAGATAAAGAAATATAACTGATGTCTAGTCATGCTTCTGAGTGCATATGCATTGACATGCTCACATGACTGTAATATTCATGCACACAAAGAGGGATATAGCACACACATGTGCACGTGCACGCACACACACACACACACACACACACACACACTCATACTGTGCTAAAATATGATTTCTTATAAAAATTTATTTTATGTGGCCTTATAGATATACATTTGGAAGTTGGGAAAGGTCTATAAGCTTTTTTAGGATACTGTGCTTAGTCAGTCACTGAATACCATTCTTAGACTTTGAAGCTTATCCTGAAGATAGTTCAAGGATCAGTCCTCAGCAAAATTTCATAGTTTTGTAGTTGACTCATGGAGAACAAATGAACTGTGGGTAATTGCCTTTATTTTCTGTTCAAGAAAAAAATATTTCTTAATTTAGTAAAAACTGAAAAAGAAAAAATTCAAAATGAGGGACTTTGAACATAGATTCAGGAAATCAATATTTCGTTTCGCCACCCAGGTTTTGTTATGCTTGCTAAGGTATGCTATGAAACTGGAGACAAAGGACATATGCAAGACTAAAGTTTATTGATTGCAGAACAACATCTCAAACTGAAGAAAGAAATATCTTGACCTTTGAAGTCATCAGAATTATAAAACTACTTTTAGACATTATAATTTTCTCCTGGGGAAGTTTAATTGATCACTTCTAAGAAAGCTGTCAGCAAATATTACTATTTCCCAATACTTTGTACAAGATATGTGTATGGATTGGCACTGCAATTGAGACACAGGTAAAAGAAACATTATCTCTAACCCCAGGAAGGAATAGGAATAATTTCTAATTTATATGTACAATAAAATATGTACAATCCATCTCTTCTGGCTCAATTAGTTAAAAATAGAAGGGTGGATGAAGGAAATGGACTGAATATCACTGTGTTAGTATAAGGTTCGTGTTTCCAAGTGGAGCTGCTGATGGCTACATTAGTGCTGTGTGAGCTTAGCCAGTTCCGTAAGAGCTGCTTGCTGAAGTTTGCCTCTAAACATGTTCATCAAACCTTGTAACACACTAGAGTATCTTTCTGAAGACTCACCAAATATAGAAGTAGAAGTATGATTTCTGACTCACAATTAAAGGAACATTAATTCACAGCTAAAATTTCTATTGAATTAGTAGGAGAAAATTACTGTAATTTGTTAATTATCTAAATGCAATTTGTTATAGCCTCAATAAAAATGTCATTCTTACTCTCTCTCCCTACTCTTCCAGTCTGTCTCATACACGGAGATGCACTGCTGAATATTAACTATACAAGTAACTAGTAAATTATGTATATATATATATATATATATATATATATATATATATATATATATATATATATATATAATTTTTGCACTTGTATACACCCAGCAATTCCAATTGATATAGACACAAATAAACTTCGCCTCTGTATTCAAAAGCAAGGTATGCATCCAGTTCCTCCACTGTAAACAACACATACTGTTTAGAAGAAAGTAGGAGAACTTCAGTTGACTAAGTAAACATTTTATCTAAATGGGGACACCATGCAAGCTTTATTGCTGAAAGCCTGCATTTTCAGAATTAAGTGGGGATGCCTTTCAGTATTACAGAAGTTGATTAATGTGTAGCTAGGGTTATTTTTTTCATCATTTCTTTCTTTCTTTCTTTCTTTCTTTCTTTCTTTCTTTCTTTCTTTCTTTCTTTCTTTCTTTCTTTCTTTCTTTCTTTCTTTCTTTCTTTCTTTCTTTCTTTTAAACTCCAGATTTTATTCCCCTCCCTATCCACCCTCCAACTGATCCATATCCCATGCCTCCTTCCTGCCCACCTGTCTCCACAAGGATGTCCCCACCCCTGAACGCCCACCCAACCAGAACTCTAAACTCCCTGGAACCTCTAGTCTCTTGAGAGTTAGGTTCATTTTCTCTGACTAAACCCTGACCTGGAAGTCCTCTGCTGTATATGGGTTAGGGGCCTCATATCAGCTGGTGTACACTGCCTGGTTGGTGTTTCAGTGTCTGAGGGATCTCGGGGGTCCAAGTTAATTGAGACTGCTGGTCCTCCTATAGGTTCTCCCTCCTCCTCAGCTTCTTCCAGCTTTCTCCTAATTCAACCACAGAAGTCAGCAGCTGTCCATTGGTTGAGTGCAAATATCTGCATCTGACTCTTTTAGCTGCTTGTTGGGTCTTTCGGCGGGCAGTCATGATAGGTCCCTTTTTGTGAGCACTCCATAACATCAGTAATAGTGTCAGGCCTCCGGGCTTCCTCTTGAGCTGGATCTCACTTTGGGCCTGTTGCTGGACCTTCTTTTCCTCAGGCTTCTCTCCATTTCCATCCCTGCAGTTCTTTCAGACAGACACAATTATGGGTCAGAGTTTTGACTGTGAGATAGCAACCCTATCTCTCACTTGATGCCCTGTCTTTCTGCTGGAGGTGGGTTCTACAAGTTCCCTTTCCCTAATGTAGGACATTTCATCTATAGTCCCTCCCTTTGAGTCCTGAGAGTCTCTCACCTCCAGTATCTCTGGTGCATTCTGGAGGGTTCCCCCACCTCCTACCTCCTGAGGTTGCCTGTTTCCACTCTTTCTGCTGGCCCTTAGGGCTTCAGTCCTTTTCCCCACTCAATACCAGACCATGTTCCCCTCACCTGGTCCCTCCCCCTTTGGGGTAACTAGGGGTTTAAGAGTGTACAGCTTTGACCCTTGAGCCTCAGTCTATGGAGCATGTGAGCTGTTCACTCTCACCTATTATTTCTTCTCTGTTTTTATTCTTTTCCCATAAATATTATGTATCTTTACCACCCTTTAAATTCTTCAGATTAGTTAAAACTTAATTTTCTAATTTATTGTACTATATACTGTACTATCTCAGAGACATTCCTTAGGTCTATACTATCTATAATATATAATGTTTTCATTGCAATAGCTGAACATAGAAAAATATCCAAATAAGTAGCCTGGAGAGATGGATCAGAGGTTAAAGGCATTTGCTATTCTTGTGCAGGACTACAATTCAATTCTGAACATCCACAATGTGGTACAAAACCATCCATAACTCCAGTTCCAAGGAACCTGATCCCCTCTTCTGACCCTCAAGATCACTAGGCATTCATATGGTGTAATATGTATTTATAAGCAAAAAAACTCATGCACATACAATAAAACAAACAAATATGAAATAATTTAAAGAGCCAAATAAGTATTTAAATGTATATGAAATTATGTCTAAACATATAAAACAATGAATATTGTTTGATATGCAAAAGCATTTATATTTTCCTATTTATAAACATGCATATAAAAATGTTCATTTAGTACACATCTAGTGTGGTAGAAAATGGTATAAATAATTTACATTTCTCCTGTTCTGATTTATAAGAATGCAAACATAATATAGAGGATGGAATCCACTATATATGTCTTTTTACATGTTTTAACATATCCTTATAGTCATAAAAATAGAAATTTAAATGAATGCACAGGACTTACACACAGATTTTAATATTGCTTTCTCAGTGAAGCCTTTCCTCTTAGTTCTCCTGAATTCACAGAGTACTCCTTTCTGATTTCTGACTCTCATTTTTCCTCCTCATATATCCCATTGGCCAATAGACTATATACTCTCCTTTTTTAATGCATTGTTTCACAAGTACTTATTTTATGTATTTATTTGTATATGTGTGTGTACACAGAGACCTGCTACTATCTAACTGTCACTGTCAAAGAAAACTTGAAAGTTCTCTCCTTCCTCTATCTGAATCCAGGTATCAAATTTACTCTAACAGCCTTGGACCTATTCCCTTCAACCCCTGAGACATCTGACAAGCCCTCTTCTAACAGAGAAAAGAGAGCTACATACAAATAGAGATTTAATGAACTCTGTTCTTAGTTATCTCTATATTATTGAGAAAAGTACATGAATGTATATTAACAATATAAGGTGGATCCATTTTTAAGTTGGTGATGAAAACTGATGTATGTTATTAAGATGTTAGCTTATACCAGGAATGAATAACTGGATTACATGTTTTACATAAGAAACTCAAGGTGTGTTCACATCTTTAGTCTAATACTGAAACTTTTTAAAGTGAGATAGGTATCTATATCTATATCTATATCTATCTATCTATCTATCTATCTATCTATCTATCTATCTATCTATTTATCTATCTATCTATTATCTATCTATATGTATGTATATGAGAGACTAGTAGATAGAATGATAGATAATGTTTTTTTTTCCATTTCAGAAAGTTATTTTCTTAGAATTATAGTTTCCTCATTGTTAGCAACATTCTATTTTTAATTTTCATGTTGATTTAATTAGTCTTGGTTTTATACAAGTTTAGCAAGAAAATATTTATTCTCTAAAATATGCCAGGTGTTATTATTTGAGAGCCTATAAAAACATCAAGAGAAACAACTCTCTCTTATGGAACTGACACAATTGTTACCACTTTTTTATTCAAGCTAACTCATTTCATAAAAGCCACTTAATAGCATTGTGCTCTGTTCTAATTTTTTCTTCTCTTGAGTGAACACAGAATAAAAAGAATTTTAACTTACACTTCAATAATTTATAGTATCTGACTTTAATGAAATGAAAACAAACTTGTAAAATTTTCTTTTCCACCTACATTATTTTGATTAATCCACGAACTGCAGCTGTGTCATGTTTCTGTCCTACCTAAGACAACTGAGTCTAATTAGTGTGTTCTGTTTCTGTTAAACATACTTGCTTTATCCTAGACATTTTTATATAGTTGTATAAGTCACCTTCTACTTTATTTGAGAAGTTCAGAGATATTAAATTATAGTCTTAATGAATTATTTAAAAGAAAACAAGGAAGAAAGATGGAATGCTCAATGCTGACAGTACTGGGTAAGCTTTTCTATGCAACCATTCATCTTAATGTTTGTTACCATTTCCTACTGTAACAATATCTTGATATTGATATTGTTCCTTTGTGATTTAATAAGATGTCAAGGTCTGCCATTTAAAATTCTAGTTATAGATGATTATTACTAGCATGGTTTGTGAGTAAAATTTTGTTTCTTTACACTAAAAGAATGATCAATACAATTCCAGTTAATTTGTGACATTACTCTATATTTAAATCTAATTTCTAGACATACCTTTATCTGTGGGTGGCTCAGTAACATGAAGTGAATAAACTTGCCAGTGAAGTTTCTCTCTTAGCACTAAAGTTATATTATATATCTAATTATAATGAGAAAGCAGCAAGGGAATGACTAGTGGCCATCATCATCACCAATATTAAACATAACTGCTTACAGCAAACAAATTAAGGCAAATTTGGAAATGTATCCAAATTCGGGCTTGGATGTCAAACCATCATTGCCTCTTATATCCTGTGTGATAATCATCACATAATCATGCTATAAAGATGTTTTCAGATGAGTTGCTTTTACAGAATCTTTGCCGGATTTCTTATAATCAAAGACTAAGTAGGAGGGAACTATGGAGTATGTCAACATAATCCTCTGTAGATGAGACATTATGATTATCTAACTAATTTACATTTCAACTAGTATCCCTGTTAGGATCAACTGTTACCTTGCCACAGCCCAGAGTCATCTGTGAGAAAAATCTTTTTGGCTGTTTGTTAGTTTTAATTATTGTATTTATTTGCATTCCAAATGTTGCCTTTGCTCCTGGTTCCCGCTCCCAGAGTTCCTCACCACATCAACTCTCTTTTTGCCACTTTGCCCTTTTGCCCCACCCACCCCCATCTCACACCCACTCATGCCACAGGCAATCTCCTTTTCTGGGGCATCAAGTATCTACAGGATTAGGTACATCCTCTCACACTGAAGCCAGACAATGCAGTCCTGAACTACATATGTGCCTGGGGCCACAGACCAGACCATGTATGATCTATGGTTGGTGTCTTAGTCTCTGGGAGCTCCCAAGGGTCGCAGGGATCTGAATTTACACTGTTGGTCTTCCTGTGGGGTTGCCATTCTCTTTAGCTCCTTCAATCCTTCCCTTAACAATTCTATAGGGGTCCTGAACTCAGTGGAATGGTTGGTTGTAAGGATTTGCATCTCTCTCAGTCAGCTGCTAGTAGAGTCTCTCAGAGGACAGTCATGCTAGATCTTGTCTGCAAGCACAGCATAGCATCAGTAATAATGTCAGAGTTTGGTGCCTGCTTATGGGATGGATCCTAAGTTGGGCTTTTGATTTCCATTTTCCTGATGACTAAGAATGTTGAACATTTCTTGAAATGCTTCTCAGCCATTCATACTTCTTCTATTGATAATTCTCTGTTTAGCTCTGTATCCCATTTTTTAATTGAGTTATTTAGATTTTCAGTGTTTATCTTCTTGAGTTCTTTATATATTTTGGATATTAGCCCTCTATCAGTTGTAGGGTTAGTGAAGATCTTTTCCAATCTATAAGTTGTGGTTTTGTCCTATTGACAGTGTCCTTTGCCTTACAGAATCTTTTCAGCTTCATCAAGTCTCATTTGTCAATTGTTGATCTTTGAGTCTGAGCCACTGGTGTTCTGTTTAGGAAATTTTCCCCTGTGAGTATGTGTTCAAGGCAATTTCCCAATTTTTCTTGTATTCGTTTAAGTGTATCTGGTTTTATGTTGAGATCCTTAATTCACTTTGACTTGATCTTTGTGCATGGTGATGAATATGGATCAATTGCATTCTTCTACGCGTAGACCACCAGGTTTGACCAGCACCATTTGTTGGAGATGCTTTCTTTTTTCCACTATGTGGTTTTGGCTTCTTTGTCAAAGATCAAGTTTCCACAGATCTATGTTTTTGTTGTTGTTGTTGTTGAGATTTGTTTGTTTTGTTGTTTGTTTGTTTTGCTTTGGTCTCTGATCTCTGATTCTATTCCATTTACTGACCTGTTTGACTGTGTACCAATACCATAGTTTTGTTGTTGCTTTTACTGTTTCTCTGTAGTACAGCTTGAAATCAAGGAGAAAAATTTTTTGATTGAAGAATTGCCTGCATCAGTCTAGTTTTTGATGGATTGATACGTATCTGGGGGATTATTTTCAATTTTCATGGATGAAGGAGGATCCATCTCACTGTAGAGGAAACCATTCTTGGACAGGTGCTCCTGGGAAGCATATGAAAGCGAGATAAATATAAGGTAACGAGAAAGAAAACAGTGTTCTTCTGTGACTAATACTTAAAGTGCCTGCACTGACTTCATAAAACCATGGGCTGTATAAACTGAATAAACCCTTTCCAATCCAATGTCACAGTGATTTACCACCAACAGAAACCCAACTAGAACACCTTGTTACCAAAATGGTGCAGCTTAAATAGAACAAAAAGAGAATCATGTTTAATATTATAGTAGAAGCAGTGTTTAGGGAGCTTCTGCAGCACAGAGAGGAGAGTTAGAGGGTCTTTACTGACAAGGCAGTCCACAGAGGAGAGGAAGAGCTGGCAAAGGGAGGAATGAGCCAGGTGAGATGGTCACAGGACTCTTGCAGCTGATTTGCTAGCAATCAAGCCACTTATGTGGCTCTGACTTATTACCAGTCAGGTCATTTATGCTGCTCTGACTTACTAGCAACCAGATTCTTCTCTATTTATACAAATTTCATAGAACAAAGACTGACTAATTATAATTCAAGTGATACAGTATATATGTTTGAGTGTTTATTACATGCCAAGGGTTACAAGTTCAATCATAGTTAGAAAATGCAATCAGAACAGATTATTCTTATTACTACTAATCCTGTAAGTCCAATTTAAAGTATCTAAAAAAAGTCACCTCCAAAGCAAACACAATGAATATATGACATCCTGCTTTAAAGTGGTCTTTGTTTGCTGTTTTATAGCATTTCACACAAACAGTAAATACCTGAGCTAATCTTTTTTATGAATAGCAAATACTAATACCTACCTTCTAATATGTTTTATCATCTATGCTATAGAGTAAGAAAAGTTTATTTTAGTCAATCTATCTTACTTACTGAGTTTTATTCCTTCAGGAGTATACATTGTATGACCTCTTATCTTTAAACTACCTTTTTAGAAATATCTAAGCCTATAATAAAAAGAGACCTGGCATCCTGTCACCTAGTCTCCTGGCCAGTCAGAGTTTGTAAATTGTCTCTGTTTTCCCTGCATCAATTATACTTTTTGTGTTAGCTCAGATGCAGATACCCAAAAAAGCTTTTTAGAATAATGGCCTCATTTAGCGAAGTGATTATCTGTTCTTAGTGATCACCAGGGCATAAGGAAGTCTTCCAAATAGAGGACAGATAAAGTTAATTATAGGATTCTCCTAAAAAGACTCAGACATACTTTTTCTCAGGAAAAGACATAAAATAAATCATAATGCAGAAATTCCCCAGTAATGCAGCATGCAGTGACCAAAACTCAAAAGTTAGATATAGAAAGACAGCGATTGTTGTTCCACTAAGCTTTGCTGAAACTGTGTCAAGCCATTGTGCTGGTTTCATGACTCTCATCATTTCTAGTGGATATAGCTTTACTACGTAATTATTTTTTCTTTTGTGAATTCTCAGGCTCACTCTGAACTTTGGATATTGTCATGGAAGAAGAAAATTCCTTAAACCACATAGTCATGGGTATTCAAGGCATAACACTCAACTATGATCAAATGTGAAAATAGATAATGAATCAATTCTGGCTTTCATGTACTTGTCTCCAAGAGAAGAGATCACACAGTCATAGTTGTCTCAATAGTAACATGAGGATGATCAAGGAATCAATGCAAATAAGAGCCAAAAGTTTGGAGCTGTAAAGTTGTGATTTTGTGCCTCAATATATTAATATCAATGCATTGTTCATATGCTATGTATAATTAGAGCATAAATCTACCAGGACATTGGACCCACAATGTTTTTATAGTTCCTGGGAGAGTGATGATTGAAGGGTGCCTTGATTAATCACTTGCTAATAGGACAGTAACTGAAAAGAAGTTAGTAAAACATGAACTCAAAGTATTGGAGAAATAGTGATTCCATTAATTTATCATGTACTCATTGCTGATTAATCACTTCCATCAGAGTCTCTTCTGTACTCTGCCTCTAAACTCACATGTGTGAGATAAAGTCTAATCTAAGGTCTATTTCTAAATGTTGTAGAATTAAATCTTAATAATTTCATTTACAGTACATTTTCTTTAATAATACTAATGATCTTCATGCTGGGTTTTTATATCTTATAAGTGAAATTATTGTTTTTTATTTGACTTCTTGCCTTGACAGCCAAATGACAACATTTTCATTTTGTAACTTTTATTGTTTCCCTGAAATTGTATAATTATCTTCTTTGCTTAAGAGCTCTTTTATAGAGGAAAATTAGTTTTCTTTAAGCATGTCTCACTGAGGAAACAGAACAAAAGTTAGGCTCCATGTTAGCAGTAGGTGGCCAATACAAAATACACTCATTGGCAACTTTGATAGTTCACTGTCTCATAATGTTGTCTTGGGACTTTTTCTCCTTAAACTTACAGGTCCTTTGCCTGTATTGTGGCTTCCTATTCTGTGTTTTTATGGAATTCCTGTGTGTGTGTGAGAGAGAGAGAATGTATATGTCTGTACTTCTATGTGTTTGTGATTTTTCTTTGGCTCTTGTTTTTTACTCTTTGTTTTATCCTATTTGCTTGTTTTAGTTTCATCTCATTAATTATATCATTATACCTTTGATGCCACTTTGTTTTCTAAGGAGAGATAGAAAGATGCTGATGTATACAGAAGGGAAGGGGAAATTTCAAGGAGTTGTAGGAGAGGAGACACTAATCAGAATATATTTAATTTAAAAAAAAAACGTCTATTTTCAATAAAAGAAACAAAAACATGTGTAGATTGCAGGCTCCTTTTTTCTTTTGCTCTTAAGTAAAACTACAGAAACAGAGTTGTTTTTATTTCCTCAGATGAAGTAAAAAGAGGAGAGCTGTACACAATCTGTATGAATACACTGTTGTCATTGAGCCCAGAGTGTTTCTTTCTCTGTTCTATCTATTCCTAGTCCTGTGCCTGGCATCTTGTAGCCTCTATACAGTTTTATCTTCTGCTAAGCTGAATCTTGAATTCTTCAGCTTCTTGCCTCCATCCGCTAACTTGGGACTAGAGTGTTTCAGTCCCTGAAACTTACTGTGGAATAAACTCACCCTTTCTTAACTCACTCTTTCTGAACTCTCATTGGGTAGTTCCACTCCAGCTGAGTTGTTCTGGCCCAAACTCTTCTCCAAACTGACTTATTCAAAGGAACATCCCTCAGCTTCTCACTGAATTGCTCTGTTTGCCCTCATAATAATTTTGGCAATATTTTTCTAATTATTTTCTGGTTTCTCATTCTCTGGCGTATTCTGTCTTCAGATTTGTCTGGCTTGTTTTTTCTGCATCCTGTCTTTGTAAGACTGCCCTGGTAAAACTGCCATATACACACCAGACTGTTATGTTCAGATCCCAAGATCCCCACAGACCAGAAGAGACATCAGGAGTTCAACTTGTATGCAAAATCAAAGAATCTTTATTCAAATCCGAGTTCAGACCCTCCAACCTCTCAAGCACAGTAGATAGTGTGGAAGGTTCTGAGCTAGTACAAGCCTTGTTTATTTATTATGGTAGCAGAGTGAGGAACTTTCCAACTTTGAAGTTACATGATTGGTTGAAATTTACATGGCATGCTTCTATTGGCTAGTAATGATTTCAGCTTGATATGAACAATGGTTGTTAGCATAATCAATCTACTTTAAACATTAGGCATTTTCCTTAAGAACTGCCTGGTTGCTGCTAGGAATGGACAGGAAATTTGCCCAGGGAGAATTGTTATTGTTACCAGGGTGACATGGCTCTTGGAACAAGTTGGGGTTTTTCCAGTAGCAGAGTTCATTTGGAGGGCAAGTTAATCATAAAATAGAGTCTAAAAGCAAAATGGAGTTGGCAATGTTAAACTGGGCCCTTCACAGACAACCTTCTCTCTCTCTGCTCTTAAGTAGCCTCTGTTTCCCATGCTTTTCACTTGAGAGTTGGGTGTATCCTACCTCTGACTCATTCTGTCAAACCTTTCCCTGATTTGTCACTCTCTATGCCCCTGAATTAAACATCACTGTCAAACATGGGTGGTTCCTTCTACAAACTAATCTTACCTTCACAGTTAGAAATTAAAGATATGTGCTAAGGGTGTGTCTGTACTCCAGGCAGGACATACTGTAATCCAGGGCATGACTGCATTCCAGCAGGGCCATATAGACCTAGAAGGTCTCAGGATGTAATCCCTTAACAGAGCAGCCATATTGCTGAATTAAAATTCCTCCAGAGAGAGAATTCCTGATTCTCACTTCTGTGAAGCAATTCAAAGAGATCACATATTTAGCATGCAAATTGCAACAGTGTTTGGTGCTCTAACAAATTTCCTGAGCCCTCAGTACTGCGATGATTCCAATGATGAGCACCTTTCATCCAGCGAGTGTTCTCTGTCACAAAATGGGCAGGGCCAAGGACTTTAGAACTCCAGTTTATCTGTTAATGTGTACATTATTATTTTGTGCATTGTCCCAATTTAATTATGCTAAGTATCACTGTAGGGTTATACCCTAGTAGCAGTTGAGTTAATAGCAAGCTTCAAAGAAGAGAAAGGAGGAGACTCTGTCCATGTTGTGAGAAACTCAGACTTGAATACAAAGTGAAAGATCTGCACTGAAAGACTAGAAGGATAAAATAGGGGAACAGTGTTATGCAAACAAACAAACAAGCAACAACAACAACAACAACAACAACAAAAATCTAAAATCTAGCTAGGCTGGGCCTTCATCTTGAGAAGTTTTGGGAACACCAATACTGGCAAAAAATAATCCAAACATGAGATAGTTATGAGATTTGGTGAATACATTGAGTTGAATAGAAACATTCCTACTTGGGAATATCAATAAGCCAGACATGTATTTCATTGTATCCGAAAGTGTTTACAAAAATACTTCATCATATATTTGTTAAATTATTTGTTTCATTTGAGTATATATGTAAGCATATGGAGCTTATATAAGTGGCCTAGCTGATATTTGTATATGTATGTCATTAGAAACATGTCTGTAGAACTTTCGAAGTTCTACTCTGTCCCTTTCTCCCTTGTTTCTTCCAGCCAAGGTCTCATTGAACTTGGAGCTAAACTCTAGCCAAGAATTTCCAGTGATCCTCATGTCTTTGCCTTCAAGAATGCTGGGATAATGTCTTGGTTCTAAAACACTTGACTTATTTTATTTTTTAGGCCCAGTATTTTTGTATTTTGTGTGTTCATATGCTTTGCTTATAGGTATGTATGTAGAATGCATGAGTGCCTAGTACCATAAGATCATAGGAGGGTGCTGGGTCCTTTGAACTGCAGTTACAGATGATTATGAGTTACTCTATGAATGCTGGGAACCAAAATGGGTCCCCTGTAAGTGGTGCAAATTTTCCTAACCACTGCAGAGCATCTCTACCCCCAGAATCGAATTCTTATATGGATACTAGTATTAGAACTAAGGTTCTTAGGCTTTTTCAAAAAGAGCCCTTACCCATGGACCCATCACAGTTCATTCATTCATTACTATCATCACTTGAACTGGCATCAGGGATATATGAGTAATTGGTTTGAAAGTTCATTTATCTCTTCTGTGTTCAGACATAAATATGTAGTTGAATTCACTATGGAGTTAGGCAGCATATACAGCATCTCATTACATTTTCAAAATTCTTTTCAAATCGCTGACCTTGGTGACCTTAGCTGAAGTGTGTTAAGTGACCTAACTAGAACATTAACATGTGTAAATTGATAGGTTATGAAGATAAACATATTTCACAGGACAACTTGAAGCAATGTGCCAGTGATGACCTGCCTCTTGAGACAGGAACAATTCCTCAGCAATTTTCTTAATGTTGGAAAAGCACAAGATGGACAGTAGATTTACTGGTGAGAAATATAATCTCTGTAATGGCCTTTGTTACATTTTGCAGCTTATAAAACATTTCTGGGAGATAAATGGGACTCAGTTTTTGGTGAATTCTTTAGGGTTCATCTGTCTTCACAAATGTGTCAGAAAAGACACTAACGACATCATAGAGTGTGTTCCTCAGGGGAGTTTTATCTGCACTTTAATATAGTAGCCATTTGTAAAATGTTGCAGAAGAAAAAAGTAAGTTAGAAGAAACTCATTGGGGGTAATGCACCTTACTTCGAAAAGGCAGTACAAATGAAGCAAGAGAATCCTTTACCAAGTGCTTTCTTTCAAGCCAGAAGAGTAATCATAAAGGGTCAGGAACAAGATAATATTCACAGTAAAATACAGGTATTCTCTATCATGTCTGTTTCTATATATGTATGTTTAACATAACTTCACCCCCAGAAAACTATCTCATTAAAACATTATGATAGATGTCTATTTCAGTTAAAAAATCTAGAGCAAATAATTTATAATAAAACAAGAAGAGCAATTATTGTAAAATTTTTCTCTCTTAAAATGTTCTGTAGTTTTGAACTAGTGTATTGGAATATCATTGAGAAACAAATATGCATTGACACTAGATATCATGTATCATAGTAAATAGAGATAGATGACAGATGATGATGGTTGTGATGTTAAAGAGAGAGAGAGAGAGAGATTGATAGATCCTTTGAGATAAAGACTTACCTAGAAGCATTACATAGTCCAGGGTAGCACCTTTGAAATTCTTCTGTATCAGACTCCAAAATGCTGGTTTTGCAGACTTGTGTTTTTCTAGCTGGTGAAATGCCTCATTTTAACCTATATAAATCTTATCCTATTAGTAAATGTCAAATATATAGTGCAATATTGCTGTAAATTAGATAACCAGAACTACCTCTGACATTAATGAAAGATTTTATCCTTTGATAAACATTTCCTATGTAAGGGAGATTGTGCAGCATTATTTTCTTTGTTTGTGTCTTTCTAATTTTCCTCAACAAATTATGATCAGATTCTCTATGTTATTTGCCTTAGTTTGGTTTGTATTGCTATGACACCAATGTTCAGAATGAAGGTTTGTTTGGTGCACATGTCTTTTTGAAGTCCATTACCCAGAGAAGTCATGGCATAAGCAGAGACTATGGAGGGATACTGCTTACTGGCTTGCTCCCTATGGTTCACTTAGCTTGCTTTTCATAAAAGGCAGGATCACCTGCCCAGTGCTGGTACCTTTCCCAGTAGGTTGAACACTCCCACATTATCCCCTCAGTGGTATATCAGAACTTCCTACAAGTTGATCACCCAACAGTGGGCATGAGGTAAATGTAGTCTAGCGGCTCCACTTGGAATCACAACTCTCGAAAAAGTAATATATAGAAAATATTCAGATTTCAGGTAAATTTGAGACAGATGATTTGTATGTTGATTCTATTTGTTCACCTTTTGGATTATGGACATTTTTGTTCTATCACTCTTGTTTTCATTAGACACCTTTAAATTTTTGCTTATGTTTGTAGATGAGTTTCACATCAGGGTGATCCTTTTAGCACATGTTGTAAAAGCTTCTAATTGTAGTTTTTAAATAACTACTCCTGTAACTATCTTGATATTTATCAACAAAATAATAAAATGGAATAAAAAGAAAAATCACACCAATTGAATCTTGAAGTAACTTTCTATAGTCATTAAAATAAAATTATTAACTGATATGCTAGCTGATCAACAGAGACCTGATCATAGTTAGCCACTTACCAACATTCCAAGAGAAGAGCATGAGAAGAGGAGAGAACAGGAAGGCAAAAGACAGAAAAAGAATGGAAGAAAAATGAGAGGGAAAGAAAAGCAGAAGATGAAGGAGAAAATGGAAAGGAGGCAAGAGAAAAGAAGAGGAGAACAAAAGGCAAGAGAGAGGAAAAGAGAATAATGATAAAAGAGAAAATGTGGTCATGGTAGAAGAAGGAGCATAAAGGTTGTGAGGGTCAGAAGTATGGACATCAGGAGCAAAACAGCATTTACTTGACATACCAGGGCAATGCCACACATGAACTCACAGTCATTATGACTTCATGCACAAGCCCTGCACAAGATCAAATTAGTAAAAGTCTTAGTTAGGGCATGGGAGTTATTAATGAAGTTTCATCCCTGCCTACGAAGCTATTGACAAGTGATTTCTTTTCCAGAGGAGGGAGAGTCAATTTTTTTTCAAGAATGTTGTCCATAAAAAGCTACTGATGCTACAGTAGATGGTCCTATACTTGTGCACATATCTAGCAGTCACTACACTTAAAAACAAAAGAAATGCAAACATGGGAGGTTAAGATATTCAGGGAGACAGGGAAATGACTGAATGGGGGGAGAGTGCATGAAAAGCGTTCATAGACAGTAATAGGCTTATGGGTTTGCACACTTTTAATTTGGTTTCTCTTCTGTCTTTTCTTTTTGAGATTACAATATAATCACACCATTCACCATTTCCATGAACTTCTGTTAGGTTCTCTCATTTACGTCTTCTTGCACTTTTTCAGTAAGTGTTGTTAAATGCAAAAAAGTATATGCATATATGTGTACATTCCTAAATATAACTTTTTCAGTCTGTATAATATTGCTTGTATGTAGGTAGCTGACCATTCAGCATCAGATGACCTATTGGTGTGTTGTTCCCTTGTGAAGACTGTCTTTCCAATTTTCAAACTTTACCAGTTGCTTATAGTACTTTGTGTAGTTGGTCAATGTTGTGGTTCGTAGGCTTCATAGCTGGGTAGGACCACTGATTGCTTCTTTCCTTTGCAAGGTTGCATGGTGCCTTCTGCAATAAGTGATGTGGGGATTTAATCAAAACACATATGCATGTTTGAAATTCTCAAGAAATATAAAAAGATGATTGAAAGCATTTGCTGTAGAGCCAAATGTGTTCCATAAATTGTGATTCTTTTTGATCTGAGTACATGATTTGGTACCAGTCGTGTTTCTAACATATTTGAGTAACTTATTAAAAATAAAATACCAGGTTCTTCCTTTGTTTCTGATTATAAGTAATTTTTTTAAATCTTGGAGGGTCTTTAAACCATATTTATTTTGGACCCTCTTGAGTCCTAAAATAGTCAATGTATTAAGAAATCATTTCCTTTAAGACCAGTATGCATGATTCTAAAAGAACCTCATTAAAATCCACATGTAATCCGGTTCAAGACATACTACTTGTCACACAGTAAATGATTATATGCATGACATTCTTAATATACGGGGCCTTGGTTGTTTTTCATGATTTATTTTCATCTACATTTCTTCCTAAAGACCAAGCTCTTAATTGCCAATGCTAGTTCTGCATGCACCCAAACAGATGAATATCAAATGGAGATCATTGTTTTCTTTGGCTTTTTAAAATCACATATTTATGCAAATATAATTGTCAAAAAAGAACATTTTAATAAAGTCATATTAAAGGCCTTTTTAAAGAATGATTGGAATGATTGTGTACAGAGCAGTTATCAAGGAAGGAGTGGCCTTGTGGTTTTTGGAGTGCTACAAGCAAAATAATCAAGATCAATGGCACTTTGCTTTCATTTATTTTTTAGAGAATAGCTCATTTTGTCCTCACATTGATTTTTGTTTATACTTGAAATATTTCCATTTGATAATGTGTGTGGTTATTTATACCCAGGCACTGCTAGACATACCAGCTTTCAAGGGAAGGGGAAGAACAGCCTGACCACCCTGTCATTCAGCTACCACTTCCACTCTTATTTACACAGCATATGTCTCTAGAGATGATCAACTTTAGGAAAAGAAAGTTATAGAGAAGAATACTTTTCCAAAGTCCAATATTGAAATCGTGAATTTCAGAGGGGAATTAGTAGGAAGAAAAAGATCAGCAAAGATTAAGAAATACAGAGTGTAACAGGGATAAATAGGGAAATTGATTTTAACCATAATTATTTATTTAGTTTTAAAATTAAAAGTAGTGTTTGTATAAATGTGTATGCAGCTGCACATGCATGTGGGTATTCATGAAGAGTCCAGAGACGGAGGTCAGGTAATATTCTATCTTCCTTTGCACCTAATAAGTTTAGATAAATTCATAAATTTGATTTCATCTAGACAACACAGCTGGGAAGCTTTTATAATCCATATCTCTACTTCAGCACCGGTGTTATAGGCACAAGCTCTCATACCCACCTTTTAGTTAAGTGCTAAGGATTTAAATTTAGGAATTCATGATACTTCCCACTGAGCTCTCGATCCAGCATCAGGTTACAAATGATTTGAGCTTCATAAAAGTTATCCCACTTGAATCTCTTTCATTGAAATCATATAACGAAAATGAGGAGGAAGGGGAAGAAAAAATGGTAGAATAGAAAAAATAGGAAAGGGACAAGAGCAAGTAATAAAAGAAGAGGAGAAGCAGGGAAGGCATGGAAAGTGTTCAAAGAAAAAGTGTTAGAATTAAGAGAAGCTTTAGACAACGACACAGAATCTCCCAAGGAGGGCTTTGTGCTTGCCTTGGTTTCGCAATGTCCTCCGTGCTTACACCTCAATGAATCAGGAATCAGAGAATAGTGAAGGCAGCTGCTCAGCTGCACAGTGGCTTACACATTTTCTGCCACATTTCCAGCCATTGTATCTAGCATGTGGAACCATGCCATCTATATTCAAAGTATGACTTCCATGCTGCTGAAATAATTTCAGAAATCTTCTAACATACATATCAAAATATACCTCCAAGAACATGAAACACAGATCTCAGGAAGTCATTTTGTTTTAGGATTGGACTGTAAGGAAAATGTGTGGAGCTGTGTGGTTATACAACTCTGCCTGAAAACTACTTCAGATGAGATCACGCAGATTGAATTTGAGATGCTCAGGACCTATATACATGTTGGACAATGCGGGAGCCCACTTGTTTTACCAACCTACACATGAGGCAGGAGAATTACTATATCTTGCTAGTGTGCATGTCTAGACCAAATGGTGAGCTCCAGATTCAGTAAGAGACTCTCCTTCAAAGTATGTAGTGGAGTGTGTATTCACTTACACATATGGGGGCATACATGTACATACATCACACACACAGACACACTCAGACACAGACACACACACATACACACACAGACACACACACACACACAGCAAGAGAGAGGGAGAGCAAGTGAGAAAGAGAAAGGGCCTACCAAATTCTACAGAAAAATTAAACATAGATTTGAGTGCCCCATTTACTCAAAGAAATTCTTGAATGCATAGCTACTATAATCAACAACAGATTTAGTTTGTTAGGTATGCTACTAAGAAGCAGGAGGGAACAGCTTGAGGTCAGGGATGCTGATTCCCCCAAAAGTTCTTTTGTTGTTAAGGATAGCTTTTGCTATCCTGGGTTTTTTTGTTACTCCAAATGTATTTGAGAATTGCTCTTTATAAGTCTATGAAGAATTGAGTTGGAATTTTGATGAGGATTGCATTGAATCTGTAGATTGCTTTTGGCAGGATAGCCATTTTACTATATTAATCCTGCCAATCCATGAGCATGGGAGATCTTTCCATCTTCAGAGGTCTTCTTTGATTTCTTTCTTCAGAGACTTGAAGTTCTTGTCATACAGATCTTTCACTTGTTTGGTTAGAGTCACACCAAGATACTTAATATTGTTTGTGACTATTGTGAAGGGTGGAAAGGGGGAAACATTTGAAATGTAAATAAAATATCAAAAAAAAAAAAAAAAAAAAAAAGAAGCAGGAGGGAAGAGTAGATAGAGAAATAACCAGCACATAAGCTACACCACAAACAGCGCTCCTTTAGGAATATTTCTTGCTTTCTATTTCTTTTCCAATATTAATAGTAACAGTTATTGCATATAACCAATATCTGATGAGCTCTGTGCAACTGCACAATGATTAGCAATTTCCTGGCAAATTGTCCTTAGTATAGGTCAATTGCAAGCAATGATGCTGTGTGCCCAGCTTTACATGTAGTTCTTGGTACAGCAGCTTCTTTAACATGATTAAAATCTAGGATTCTTTGCTTTTCATTTCTCTTCAACTGAATCACAAGATTTTCTGTTTGTCTTCTTGTGACTAGAATTTGCTTCAACATGCTTATTGAAGGAGGTAGTACATTCTTTGCAACACTGTTTGTTTCTTTGTATTAAGGATTTTATATTTAGATGTATTTATTTTATATTATATGTATGAGGGTTTTACCTGTGGTCTGAAGAAGGCATAAGATCCCTTGAAAGTAGAGTTATGGATGGTTGTGAGCCACGATTTGAGTGCTGGGTATTAAACCCAGGTCTATTGCAAACAGCAAGTGGTCTTACCCTTTAAGCTATTTGTAGGGTTTTAGTTTAGAATTTTCTGCAATGTTAGTGCCCTTGCTGAAGGACATAGTTTTAAGATATGCATTCCTAGCCATAACATAGAATAAATGCAACTTTCAAAATCAGGTAATTTGCTTCAACATTATATCAACTTGAGGTAAATCTTTTTAATGTGTTGCAACTTTTGTAGGAGTCTCAGAATCTTCTTATATGACACAGTGACCCCACCATAATTCATTTTTCTCAGCTATCTATTCATATCTTCTTAATTTAATCACTCAGAGCCATTTGTCACACTGTATCTGTAAAAGTAAAATAAAGATGATAATTTTTCCTACTACCTCTGAGCTACTAAGTGGAACAGACCTCAGTTCCTAAAAATCTCCCAAGAGTACCTTTCTCTGGAATCATAACTTCTTTTTACTGTGGATTTAATAGAAAATTTCCCCATGACAATTAACATGTCATTAACTTGTCTCAACTCTATGATGTCTAGTGAGTCCAACCTCAGTTTAACACATGCTCAATCTCTCAGGCAAAAAGTGATCTTAAATTCCCGTGTTGGCCTACCTCCAGATTTACTTGTCCTGTTTTCTTGCAATTGATGTTCCTGTTGCATCAGGGGGTTGGTAATCTACTAAGCAAATCTTACTGTTTTTTTCTGCTTCTGTTGTTGCTTTTGTTTATTTATTTGTTCCTTTGTTTTTAGAGAAAGAATGTCATGTAGCCTAAACTGGTCTTTGCATCATTGTAGTTAAGGATGACCTTTAATTCCTAATCCTTCTCTTGATATTACAGAGTATGTAAGCTGTACTTTCTAAGCTAGATCTAGAGGACCCTAATTCTAGTCATTATATTCATAAGAGAGATATCATCTGTTTTTGGATTTATACTGCCTTTGTAATCTGTACATTCTCAGTGTAGGATATTAATCTAAAATTCAGTAGGAGGCTGATGACACAGTAGATGATCCAGAGCTTGTGAGACCTCAGAGTCTTCCTAACATCCCCTAACTTTACCACACAGTAACATGGTCATCTTTTTAAAGATCATTTTTGGCAATTATATCTTGGAATCACAAGATTTCTACATTCAACACTGGTGAATACGCTGGTAAATGTAGATTGCCAACTTGGCTAGGTCTAGATTACTGACGAGACAAGCTTAGAGACATGTATGTTGGGATATTCCATATAACTGAGAACTGGGGTCCCAGTCGAAATAAAACAAGTGCAAATAAGAAAGATAACTGAGTATTAGAAGTCCTCTCTTCTTTATTCTGACAGTTGATCTGTCACTAAGCACCTCCTATTCCTAACAGTGTGCCTGTCTTACCATGATATACTTACTGTATCTTCTCAGATAACACACCATGATAAACCCTTTGCCTTTAATGGGTTTTCTTTTTCTCAGAAAACTTGCCATAGCAATGAGAAAAGCAACGAGTACCTCAATTGTCTGTAAGGATGACTCAGATTAGCAAATTAAGACATTTGGAAATTACAGCAACATCTCACACATAATGTTTCAAATATGTGGGGAGTCAAATGGTTTCTTCTTCAATCATTATTACAGAGTCATATCCACTACTCACCCATGTTATTTGTCAGTTGAGGTTACAGGCTAATCTTTAAGTCAAATGCATAATTACCAAGGTAGACAAGAGTTCCCTCTGGATTCAAGCATGACTCAACATTGCTTTGAGTATAAAGGGCCTGAGCAGGCTGTGTTAGACAACACTGCTTAATCACAGAGATAAAAAGTAGTTCTTGCATCCTCATCCATGTCCACATAGCAGTAGGGCAAATGTTATCATTTTGACTGCCAGACTTCCAACTTAGCAAGAAATTACATCTTCAGAAAAGTACACCTGAAGGTCACCCTGCCCTGTGGAGTTTATGATATCACCAGAGCACTTTAAAGTTGGAAGAAAATAACTCTAAAGTCAATATTCCCTCCAAGTACACCAAGTAGTTATTTTAAAGGAGCTTAATGAGACGGAACAGCATTGGAAGAACCAACCATGTTGGGTGAATTTGGACTGATGTGTTTTATTTTGAATTATTAATTGAATTGATCTTTTAGTTTTTCTAGAGTCCACTGTTATATCCTCCATAATCAAAGGGATTTATCATGCAGAAGAAATATTTGCCAGGGCAGTTTTTCTGCCTTTGCCAAGCATAACAACCCTTACAAGGATTTTAACAGGGCAACTGGGAATTAAAAAGAAATAAAAGAAACTTGGAAAAGCAGATTTCAGAATACAGATTAACACAGAAGGCAGAAAAACAGACTTCCAGTCAGGTCTATAGGTTCACCTGTCCAAGCTGAAAATGGGCCCAGTAATTCTCAGCAAAGTTATGCCACAGTATAAAAGTGGCCACCAAAATTGAGAGCTAATGCTCTTAGGGGTTTTACACTTTTGTAAATAAAATTTCAGGTTATATAAGCTGTATCTATTAGGAAAGATTATCAGATGTTCTTGTAAGAGAGAAACAGAAGACAGACAGAAATAGAGACATAGACAGGCAGAGACAGAGAAATAGACACACAGAGAGAGCCATTGGCATATTTAGAGTGGATTTGAATCACAGAATCTAGATGCATTTAACTTTCAGGACTTCAGAATTATCTAAGCATCTAGAAGAAAAGGATGTATAGTGTCCTGGTGAGTCTTGGGTTCTTTGTTGCTATTATACATTATTAAGCAGTAGTGTTTAAAATAAATAATATCAGAACCAGAAATCTAATATTTTTGTTATTATAAATTTTGCTTATTATTTATATTTTTACTGTTATATAAAAGTAGAAGTTAACTCGAAAATATCATCCTGAGCGAGGTAACTCAGTCACAAAAGAAGAAACATGGTATGTACTCACTGATAAGCGGATATTAGCCCAAAAGTTCAGAATGCCCAAGTTTCACTTAACAGTAACTGCTGGACTGAGAGTGAGGTCCCAGATGGAGGAGTTGGAGGAAGGTCTGAAGGAGCTGAGGGAATTTGCAACCCCATGGAGGGAGCAAGAGAGTGAATGGGCCTGACCCCCCTCCCGGTCCTCCTGGAGTTTGGACCACCAACCAAAGAATACACATTGATGGACTTATGGTTTGGACCACATATGTGGCAGAGGATGACCTCGATGGCCATCAGGGGGAGAGGAAAGGCCCTTGGGCCTGAGGATGTTAGAGGCCTCAGTAAAGGGGAATGTCAAGGCGAGAATATGGGGATGGGTGGACAGGGGTGGGGTGGGGTGGGAGGTGGAATTCCCTCCTAGAGGCGGATTGAGGAGGGGACGGGGGATATCCAAATAGGAGACTCAGAAAAGGGGAAACATTGGAAATGTACATAAAGTATCAAAAATAAAAAAGGAGGAAAAAAAAATGTTGTATCTTACCCATCATATGTAACTGTTATCATTAAACAGGTAAACAAAATTTGAGTATAGTACATTTTTATTCTAGTATTAGAAAGTCTATATGAATTTTAGTGACTCCTTGTTATAATTTATGACTTAGTTAATTTTCTTTTCATGTGATGGAACATCTTGACAAAAAAGCATGTCTTTTTGGGGAAAGGGTTTATTTTAGCTTAGAATTCTCTAGGTATCGTCTGTCAGAACAGGCAGGGAGGGCATAGTGAGCAGGAGTATGCGTGGAGCTCGCTGAACATATTTTATTTGCACAAAGAATGCAGAGAGAGGAATCAAAGAGAAGCCATGCTCAAAGCAAGCCCACAGTTACTTATTTCCCACAGTGGGGTTCCAACTCCTGAATGTCCTACAGCCTTTCTAAACAGCTCCTCCAGCTGGTGAGCATGTCCTAAAGCATGAGCCTCTAGGAGACATTTCATGTTCAAACCCAAGCATCTTGGATCTTTTGAAATTCAGGTATTAATTAGCACACAAAATATTATGTTTCATTCAGGCATTTTTATACATGATGAGTTTCTCACTCATCCTTGATCTATTGTATCTTCTTCCTTGGCACATCATATATTCTATTAGCCTCCTTTTCCTCTTCAAAACATCATTTTTTGTCATATTATCACTTTTCTATACTCACATTTTGCACACACACACATGCACACACATGTGTACACATGCGCACACATACACATTAAATGATAGTCTGCACATATGAGAAAACATACACGGTGCTTGTTGTCTTTCTGAGTTTGTCATCTCACTTCTACAATAATGTCTATAGCCCTCTTTTTTGGTTACTAATTTCATAATTTGATTTTTCTTTACACCTGAATAAAATCCTATTAAGATTTAGGGTGATTCTGTTTCTTGGGTGTTGTGAATAGGGCAGAATAAACATGGGTATGTTATAGACTCCTTAAAGTATATACTCAGGAGATTATAAAGCTGGATCACATGGTAGATCTAACTCTATCTTTTTGAGAAACACCCATGCTGATTGCCATAGAGCTACAGCTGGTTGAACCATAAATAGCCTACAAGGCCTCATAGGATATAGGGTTATCTGTCAGTATGTGGTGTTATCGGGAGGTAACCGATCCCATAGGATGTAGGGCCTGCTAGATGGAATTTCATCTGTTAGAAGTGTGCCCTAGGTGGTGGTAGGATAATCCCTTTTTGTCTTTTTGCTTCCTGGGCACCATGAGCTGAGCAGTTTTGTTCTGCTACACATTTTCTATGTTCTGCATTGCTATGATCCTCCAAACAATGGAACCAACCAACTGCACACTGAATTGCCTGAAGTAGAACCAAAACACATGTTTCATCTTTATAAACTGACTTTCTTAGGTTTATGGGTAAAGGGGTTAAGAACCACTGACTTACATATTCTTGTAATGTGTGCTAGTCATATTTCTTTTCATTAGCTGTATGTGTTTACGGACAATGGAATTCAACAATGTAAATGGATTTGTCTTGGGTGAGATGAAAAATCCTTCTCTAAGATGATGATCATTTTAAATAACTATTTGGCCAATTAATTTATGATCCAGTTATATTAGGTCAGCTAGCCATCAGCTGGACACTAAGAAAGAAAGTAACTTGAAATACACCGATTGATTTTGTGATAGAAGGAAAGCATGACTCCTTTCACTCTCTGTAACCACAAGCAAAGCAAAGCAAAACAAAATAGCAAAGGGAAAGTTCAACAAATACAAAATGTTAAGATAAAGACATCAAACAGTTCCATTTGTACTTGCTAGTTATTGACTCTGAGCATGGAATTGTGGAGAATTCAAAGCCTGTGACCTTGCAGAGTGTAATATAAAACAAGAGAACACAGAGATACTCTGAAAACTAACTAATATTAATTAATGACAGTGAGTGTCAAAACAGTTCTCTGGAGAGAAAGTGCTGCACAACTTGCAGGAAGAAGTCATGTTAACACTCAAAGAAGCCTTCTTGCTTAGGGCAGGGTGTCTAGGCTAAGCCTCAGAGAATAGGCTGTATGATATAAAAAAAAAAATTAAAACATATTAACGCTCATGGATATCCAAAGTTTATTTTAATTTTCAGAAGATTTTTTTGCATCACAAAGATGTTATTGCAAGCCATTTTACTATTTATGCCATAAGAACAACTTCTCCATTTGGATCATAAGAACTCAACAGACTTGACAGTTACAACCAGAGGAGTAACAAGTGTTCTTTGACTCTTTAGAGAGACCTGAGGTCCCAAGGAGTTGGGAGGTCTGGTGAGGTGGGATTAGTTGGGCAGGGACATCCTCGTGGGGACTGGGGGGGAGATATGGAATGAAGAACAGTCAGAGGGCAGACCGGGAGGGGTATAAAGATTGGACTGTATAAAAAGATTAAAGAATAAAAAGGAAAAAAATTCTCAAATTTTGTTTGAACTTTTTTTTTTTCTAATTATATTCTCACCAACAAAACTTGGCACATGTCATTGCCCAGGGTTTACCTGGAAGATGGTGCAGGGAATAGAGGCATAACTGAAATTAGATCTCTATATCAAACAGCTGTGTTGAGTGTTTCTTGTCCAAAAGTGTAGAGCTCAATCTGAGTGTAGGAGCCAAATGAACAGACTGCATTTCAAATGAGAAGGTTTGTAACACATGGTTCAAGTTAGTACATTCAAGACTGTAAAATTTCTAGGAAAAAATACAAATTATAAGCACTATAGGATCAAGTGCTTTCTGGCAATTTATGTCTCAGTCAGGTACTATAATATGGGATAGAAAATATGCTGGCTATTGTGGAACTACATTAAGAAATAGGAAGCAAAGGTGCCTTTCTCTGTAAAGTTTGAAAGTGCACAAAGAGTTTAGGATGAATGTAGGAGCCAAAAAATGAAGAAACAAGCTCCTAGATAGTGTCCCCCTAGACATGACAGAAAAATGACAATAAGGTTGACTGACATACTGACTTAATCAGTTAATATTCCAACAATGACAGTTTGGCACTCCAGGATGTCTTGGTCCTAGATAAATAGCTCTAAAACTCCTTTATAGGTTGTCCCATTCCAAGAGGAGAGTCTTGAATAGGGCTATAATAAATGGACTCAGTATGGTTTGTGTGTGTGTGTGTGTGTGTGTGTGTGTGTGTGTGTGTGTAAAGGAGATAGCTCAATCAATTGATAGATGAAAGACTGATAAGATAGATGATAGATAGAGATAGACAGATAGATGGATAGATAGATAAGAGAGGAGAGTGACAAATTAGAGAAGTTATGAAATTATGAGGAATGCAGGGTAGAACAGAATTTGGAAGTAGGGACTGGATGTATATTGCTACTAGATCTCAATTACAGTAATAGAATATTTTAGAGAGTCAACTTTTAAAGGTAAAAAGTTCACTGCAGCTCACAGGTTTCGTGGTCTCAGCACAAAACTTATTGGAATCACTCTTATTGTCATGAAATGTAATTTTAGCTATAGTTTTGAAAAGGAACAATAGCTCTCATTTCAAAATGGGGAAACAAAATGTTAAGAGGTGACTGGTATGCCAGAATTCCATTCTAGAGCATACTGCCAATGACTTAGGGTACTTCCAGTGGGCCCCATTTTGAAAGTTTTCACACACCCCCAAAAGCACTTTTTCAAGACAAGACTTCTAACATATAGGTCATTGTTAGATGATTTAACAATTAAGAAATTTCTTAATCAAATGTGGTAGTCCAAGTAAACTACTGTGTTCCTTTATTGTATTTTGGAAAATACAAACCTATTAATTGTAAAAATATAATTGTGTGCTTGCAGTGTGAAGCAAGAAGAAGAAAGTGAATTAAATAGCAGTCTAGGACAGAAAATCTATTGAATATGAAAATGTCACAATGGCTATATATCCTTACACATTTGTAAAAGACCCATGGATCTCTTAACCACAGAGAATGAAACCTAAGATGTATTTTTGATGATAGTTAATTATGATGGATACATATATATTCATTAAATTTAACAGAAGTCAGCCCCACACCAGTACCATCTGTATTCAAGAGAGAAAACTATAGAGAATGAAGCAGTAGGTGATACTGAAGTTTTCTCAACACTCCATAAACAAATTGTCCCTCGTACCAACCTGTGCTTGATTGACTCCAGGACCTCTCCAAGGTGACAAATCTGCTGATGCCTGAGTCCCTTATAGAAAAGGATACAGCATTACATTTAATCTATACACATACTTCTGTGTACTTTAAATTATTTTGTTTACTTATAACACTGACTCCATTGTAAATGCTATATTAATAGTTCCTGTGTATTACTTAAGGCATGTCAGAAATAAACACTGTACATGTTCTGAAGAGAACAATTTGTTTCCAAATACTTATTTTATTATGGTTGGTTGGATTTATGGATATGAATCACACACATTTTGAAGGCTGGCTGTACCATCTGTTCAATTGTTCCATATATAAAAAATTGCACCAGAAAGTCTAGTAATTACTTCAAAAATGAGAAAGAGTTAAAATATGTAGTTCTATACAGTTAAGAGCTAAACATGAGATGTAACAATGGGTTTAAAGACTATCAATAAGCAATGCTTTGCTTGTTTACTGCTAATGTAACTGTTGTGATAGTAAATTGACTCTTATCATAAACAGCCCTGCACGATGTAAAATAAATCTCCTGGTTTTTATGTATGCTAAAATTGGTTCTTAGCATGTAAATGGGCTCCCTTTCTTCTCATATAAAGCCCATAAGATTGTAATGACACAATAAATCAAATTGCATGTTATTAGGAAATATTGGAATTGCAGAGGTCTGTCAACCTTTAAGACTTCCTATTGGGAAAATGTGAAATTAAGGCAATGAATTTAGCTACTGCTGAGGACAGACCGTCAGTCTTCTACCCTTTTAATTCCAAAGCGGTTGAGACTATCGATTCTTAAATGAAGCTTCTCTGTACAAAGTGCAGGATATAGATCCCATGGATGGTACTGACACTTTGGTTCTATGAGCAAGTGAGCAGTTCATATGAAGTTTAAGTGCTTAACATGGAAGACACTTTCCTAATATTCCATGATAATTTTTTCACAATTCTTGATCCCATGTGTGTAAATATATAGATTATTGTTTGAAAGACACAGACATAAAAAATTTTGAAGAAAAGCCAATATTTGAGCCCATAGTTCTGGGGGGGCTCAGTGTTTATATACCATGTTTGCCATATAGATGCCCCCATATGTGTATGTGTATATATATGTATATCTCTACTTGTTTGTCCCTTATTATGTAAGTACTATGGAAACTAACATTGATACCCTAATTTGACCATTATCTAATCCTAATTACCTTTCTTAAATTCCACCACTCCTCACCTTCTTAGTATCTTGCAGTGGTTATTCAGACTGTATTAGTACCATGTAAAAACACTTGTATATTGTTTTTTGTTGCTTTCTCTTTTTTTTACTTTATTAAAATTTTTGGATATTTATTTACAATTCAAATGTTTTCCCCTTTGGAAACCCTCTATCCCCTTCCCCCTACCCCTGCCTCTATGAGGGGGCTCCCCCACTCACCCACCCACTCCTACCCTAGTATTCCTCTACACTGGGGCATCAAACACCCTCACGACCAAGGTCGTCTCTTCCCACTGATGTTCAACAAGGCCCTCCTTTGCTACATATGTGTCCAGCACCATGGGTCCATCCATGTGTATTCTTTGGTTGGTGGTCCAGTCTCCAGGAGCTCCGGGAGGTCTGGCTAGTTGACACAGTTGCTCCCTCCATGGGGCTGCAAACTCCCTCAGCTCCTTCAGTCCCTTCTCCAACTCCTCCATCTGGGACCCCATGCTCAGTCCAATGGTTGGCTACGAGCATACGCCTCTGTATTGGTCAGGCTCTGGCAGAGCCTCTCAGGAGACAGCTTATCATGCTTTCATTAGCAAACACTTCCCAGCATCCATAACAATGTCAGGTTTGATGGATGTATATGGGATGTATCCTCAGGTGGGGCAGTCTCTGGATGGCCTTTCCTTGAGTCTCTGCTCCACATTTCAAATCACACTTTTACCTTTGAGAGAATAACAATGAAAAGAAGCATAGTCAACAAACTCACAAATTACCCCATTAATTACATTATAAACATGCTTCATAAGTTTCTTCTGTGTTTGTCAGTTTTAATGGATGTATTGTTTATTTATAAAGCCTCAATTATATCTAATATTGGTTGACAAGTCCTAGTAGAATTTGACTTCAACAAGAAAATGAATTCAGTCAAAGGTCCTTGGAGTAGTAACACAGTAATTGTTCATGAGTCTGATTATATCCTCTTAGTTTGAAGCTAAGAGCCAACAATCTTTCTAAAGAAGAGAAAGCAACTGTTATGAAACCCCCAAGATTGTTAAATAAATTGCTTTAATAAACACAACTGAGGGAAAAATTATTCATTATAACTTCCTTCAAGCCAATATCATTATGTTCTTTAAAAATTCTAGGAGATTACTATTAGAACTGAATATTATTTAGCACTGCATATTTTTCTGTTTTCTTATAGGAAAAAAAATATATAATTTTTCTCCTGTTCTTTCTCTCCACTAAAAACATAGTAACTTATGTTCTCCAACATTTTTCTTTAAAATAAATAAATTTAAGACTGTTTATATAGGTCTTTAGTTTCAGAGGACATGACAAGACAGTTGGGATCATAAGATAAGCATGGGCAACACCATACAATATGTGTGGAGAAAAAAAATAAAAGAAAACAATAGGCCATGTGTGATAAAGTATGCCTGTAAACAGAAGCCAACACTTGGGTGGTAGAGGAAGGAACAACAGGAGTTAAAAACCATTTTCATCTATATAGCATGTTTGCAGCTCAGCCTAATCTATAAAGGCCATCATTATATAGAAAGAAGAAAAATAGAAAGAAAGATTTAAGAATAAAAATAAGAAGGTAGCAAAAAGGATTTACATATTCTCCATTTTATAAGCCATTAGCAAATGTAATTTCATTATGAAAGACTATATAGTAATAAAAAGTCTTAATAGTGATTTCATATATCAAAGAAGATAAGTGCTGTTTCATTTTATGTGATTTGTAATATTCCTCAGTCATTTGTGAGGTTTTAACTCATACTTATTACTTATATTAGTTATACATAGAGGCTGATAGCCTCCAGACAAATATTCTTTCTATTTACTTAAGTTTTGTGTAGTTTCCCTATCAGAAATTACACTATGCACTAGTTTTCATTTGTGCATTGCTGTGGCCTCCCATCATAGGAGTGTTTTCTTATAAAACGAGTTCTACAATTAAAAAGTTAACTCTACCAGAACAAGGTGATTGGATGTTTTATTCATCATTTTATGTAAAGAAAACTTAGAATAATTTCTGGCATGCTATAGTTTTTCTTTTTTCTTTTTTTTTAAATTTATTTATTTATTTTTGATACTTTATTTACATTTCCAATGTTTCCCCTGTTCTAGGTCTCCTCTTTGGAAACGCCCTATTCCCTCCCCATCCCCGCCTCTATGAGGGAATTCCACCTCCCACCCACCCACCCACCCATCCCCATATTCCCACCTTGACATTCCCCTTTACTGGGGCCTCTAACACTCTCAGGCCCAAGGGCCTCTCCTCTCCCTAATGGCACAATGAGGCCATCCTCTGCCAGATATGTGGTTCGAACCATGGGTCCCTCGATGTGTATTTTTTGGTTGGTGGTCCAAACTCCAGGACGACCGGGGGGGGGGGGGTCACACCCATTGACGCTGTTGCTCCATCCATGGGGCTGCAAACTCCCTCAGCTCCTTCAGACCTTTCTCCAATTCCTCTTTCTGGAACCTCACTCTCAGTCCAGGAGTTACTGTAAAGTGAAACTTGGGCATTCTGAACTTTTGGGCTAATATCCGCTTATCAGTGAGTACATACCATGTTCGTTCTTTTGTGACTGAGTTACCTCGCTCAGGATGATATTTTCAAGTTCCATCCATTTGCCTGCAAATTTCATTAAGTCATTGTTTTTAATAGTTGAGTAGTACTCCATTGTGTAGATGTACCACATTTTATGTATCCATTCCTCTGATGAGGGACATCTGGGTTGTTTCCAGCTTCTGGCTATTATAAATATGGCTGCTATGAACATAGTGGAACATGTGTCTTTATTACATGTTGGAGCATCTTCTGGGTATATGCCCAGGAGAGGTATAGCTGGGTCCTCAGGTAGTATTATGTCCATTTTTCTGAGAGTCCACCAAACTGATTTCCAGAGTGGTTGTACCAATTTGCAATCCCACCAACAATGGAGGAGTGTTCCTCTTTCTCCACATCCTCGCCAGCATCTGCTGTCACCTGAGTTTTTGATCTTAGCCATTCTGACTGGTGTAAGGTGGAATCTCAATCTT
>CM052700.1:66765706-66829064 GCA_028551405.1 Uromys caudimaculatus | reverse complement strand
GCGCCCCGGGAGTGGGCGGTGATTAGTCATGTACACCCATAATGCGCTTCGGGGGGTTTTCCCCGCGCTATCCGTAAGTTTCCTTAGAGCGACAGCAGAGGTCAGCGCCATCTTGTAATGGCGAATACTCTAGCCGCTCCTTACAAGTGTGTATCACCATGTTGGGTTTTTTGTTTGTTTGTTTTGTTTTGTTTTTAACTTGCATAGTGGGTTTTTAACTCAGTATTATAGAGCATACATTTCAATGGCTTAACCATCTCTCTGGTCCCACAGAATAAACTGATAAATTTCTGTTTTCTTCTGCCTCTGGCTGTTTACAATAGTTTGTTATTTCTAGAACCTCAGTAGTACTGAAAATACTTGAAGTTTTTGCTACTTAACAGTTATACAAGGAGTAACTATTAGTTTACTGTTTAGTGGCCAATATTTAAATATCACAAACCATCTATTTGAGGGTAATGTATAAATCACACTCAATGAGGTTGTCTACATTATTGGTTCTTAACAGGAGTCTTTAAAAAATGCTTTGACATCCTTTCACGGCAGTTGAGATCATTGCTGAAGCAGTGGACATGGTGCAATGAGCTTCAAGTGAGTTTATCCTAAGCCTAATGTGATTCCTGTGACTCACAAGATAGCCCTTATAACAAACAATGATTAGATCTGAAACTTCATTAGTGGAACTAACACAAAAACATGAGTCTAAACTACATCTGCATGGCCATAATTTAATACTTGCATAAAATTAATTTCTTTTTAGATAGCTTCTATACAATATTTAAAATAATAGTTATCTCTCACTGGCATGGTGGTGCATACTTGTGACCCTAGCACTGCACACAATGAATCAGAAGGTTCATGATATTCAGGCCAATCTGTTTATATAGCAAGTAGCAATCTCGCCAGGGTTATGCAAGGATACCATGTAAACAGTGATCCACTAAATACTGTCTCTCCTTTGCCCTAGTCACTTAACACAGTGTAAATGTACTTAATCTAAAATGTACCTGTTACCATCAAAATTCTTACCTTCCCTGAAGTCAGATATTTGCTTTTAAACATATTTACTATATTATTAGTTATACAGAGTCTAGCCTCTTACAATAATGTAGTTGAACCCATGAATATAGTTTTTCCCTAACTACAGTGTTCTATATGCCTATCTTCTCTCTTTCTCTCTCTCTTATCTATCAGCTATCAGCTATCATTTTTCTATCTGCCTATCCATCCATCTATCTATATCATCGCATGCATCTAAGTCTCATTAGTATATATACTTCTGATTTCTTTTTTCATTCCACGTGAAAGCTTCTGATGCACAGAGCCAAATCACAAAGCTTACAGCAGTCAATGATGATCTTCATTCTGTCAAATACTTCCCTGCCGAAGGTCAGAGTTATGGTGTAATGTTCAATGTAAAAGACAAACTGGCACATCATTAAAAAGTGCAATGGGTTCACTTATCTTTCTGATTTACTGATGTCACTTTTTATGTAAAATATGTGGTAGAGATCATTGTTTGTTTTTTTTTATTGGTTATTTTATTTATTTAGATTTCAAATGTAATCCCCCTTCCCAGTTTCCCCTCCACAAACCCCCTATCAACTCTTCCCTCCCCTGCCTCTATGAGGGTGTTCCCCCACCTGCCTATCTACTCCTGATTCAGCAGCCTAGTGTTCCCTAGCCTGGGTCATCAAGCTATCACTAGACCAAGGGGCTCCCCTCCCATTGATGCCAGATAAGGCAATCTGTGCTACATATCCAGCTAGAACCATGGTTACCTCTTGTGTACTCTTTGGTTGGTGGTCTAGTCCCTGGGAGCTCTGAGGGGGTCTGGTTGGTTGATACTGTTGTTCTTCCTATGGGGTTGCAAACCCCTTCAGCTCCTACAGTCCTGAGGGTATTGTTTTTTAATACTAAAGTAATTATACTAACTCCTTGAAAGACCATGTACTTTTAAAATGCATATTCTAATTGATTTTCCTTTAAATTTAACCTGAGCCTCTTTGAAATTTAATATTTAGAAATTTAAAATATCCATAAACATTTTAAGATGGGTGGTTAAAAAGCTGTGATCATCTTGTTGTTGTTTGTTTGTTTGTTTGTTTGTTTTCTTGAAAGTAATGAAATGGTTTTCTGTTCAGCCACTGCACAGTGGTATAGAGATCAGTTCTGAAGGCACAGCTGTGAAGCTACAGCCATTTCCAGCCAGGTTAATTTCTGGATAAGTTGATTTTTATAGCTTATTTGCAGAGATAACTGTCCCATCCTTACTCATGGAGCAAAGAGCATTACTGCTTCTCACACACACACATGTTTCTTGGATTCCCTTGCTCTTCTTTCTCCTTTTGATTTTAAATTTGCTAAACAACAACAACACTAACAACAAATAAATTTTCTCAAACAAAACAGTTTGAACTGTGAGCTCAGATTAAGAAAGCTGGGAGTAGCCCTGTCTTAAATATTCAGGATAGGATGTAAGCATATTTTTCTCTATCTAGTTCATGGTTTGTTTTCCTAGGAAGGAACACCACTGGAGACACAGAGGTAAATCACTATGGATGATATTTATTAACATTCAAGCTCACATTCCATGTGAGCCACATAGTCAGATAGGCAGCTCAGCTATCTGCATTTTCTCTTCCATTGTCCTGACCAGTGTCCGTGGGAAGGGTAGGGAATCCACAGCACTGGGAATCTCTAATGAGTTCACTGGTCAGGACTTTCATTCAGAGCTCAGCGAAGATGAAGCTGAAAATCATCAAAGCCTAACAATGTACAATGTGCACAGTGTAAAAGATCTTGAAACACAGTATTAAATGAGATATCTCCATCCAATCTTTTCCTTCAGAGCTCAGGGAACTTTGTGGATGAAGAGGTGGAAATATTCTAAGAGGCAGGGGAGGCAGAAGACATCAAAGGAGCAAGTCCTCCTAGACACAAGAGGAATGACTGCCTATGAACATACTGAGACTATGACAACTCGCATGGGGCATGAATAAGTCTAAGCCAGGTGCGGTCCCAGTGCTGAGGGAGGAGTTGGACATAAGCTACCATCCCTAACCTAGATGCTATTTGCAATTTGCAGCTGTTCATAAAAGAAAAAAAATTAGTTTTCTCCATGGGAGTTTCATTAGTTTTGCTCTTAAGTGTTGCCCCTATGCCTAGCAATAGATGGTCAATTCAAAAGGAACTTCATGATATTTTTGAAGGTTGTTTCATAATGTTTTTCTGGGCAGTTTTTAAAAAACTCCTACAGGTCTTGCTTCTCATCATGAGTTTTTATGGTATTTATGTGTGTGAAAATGTGTATGCCTTTGTGTCTATGTTTCTTTTGCTTTTACTTTTGCCTTCTTTTTCTGTTTGTTTGTTTGTTTGTTTTATCCTTCTCTGTTTATTTTTGTTGTTGCTGTTGACTATTTGTTTTCCAATAAGAGAAAAAAAAGGTATGGACTTGGGTAGGTGAGGTGGTGGAGAGTATCTGGGAGCAGTTGAGGGAGGTCTGGCCATTATCAGAATATAGTGTATGAAATAATTATTTTCCATAATCAAAACAAAACAACAATAATACCAAAACCATACATTTCTCAAGATAAGACAAAACTTATTTGAGGCAACATATAATGAGAAAAATATGACATATTTTAGAATATTTTATTGTTTATTTATATTTTTAAAAAAGAAGCATTCAAGAATAAATATATAATAACTTTCAAAGTTCCCAAAGTGACACAGCCAGTGCCATGTAGTTCTGCCAAGTGTCTGTGAACAGGTTACACTGAAGAGACATGGAGACTACAAGTAAGAAGATTACCACATGAGTAACTAAAGTATACTCAATTTAAATTACAGTGATTTGTTTCTGGATTCCATTCATTATTCCATGGTGTATTGAGTTTTTACATTTCCTTGGGCTCTTCTACAGTGGACAAGGTATTCTCCAAACTTTTATTTTATGTATGTATGTATTACGTTTGTATATGTATCTATCTATAATCTGACATCTATCTTTCTTTCTTTCTTTCTTTCTTTCTTTCTTTCTTTCTTTCTTTCTTTCTTTCTTTCTTTCTTTCTACCTTTCTATCTATCTACCATCAATCTCTAATAACCTTGACAGTTTTGAAGAATGATGCTGTAATCTTCAATATTGGCATTTGTAATGTAATGCTTTTCTGATAATTAGATGTTCTTAGTTATATTTTCTTAAAACAGAAAAGGCATTCATGAAAGACAATCTACTACAATTTGTCAAGTGCACATATAATTAATTTTATTGTCCCCTTTTAACTTTTTCCCCAAAAAAATGATAAATGAGACATGAAGAAAGGCTTAGTAAAGTATGCTTTGCTCCCCAAACTTAAGAATACAGAGAATATCTTGCTTTTACCCTAGATGAGACGTCTATAATTCATAAAAACGGATGGTTAAGGAAGTGCTGCTGTCACATATAGTATATCCTATGGCTTCCCTTTCAAGTAAATAAATATTGGTACTGGACTACTGTCTTTCTCAATGCTCTGAGCCTTCCAAAGATCAAAGGATTTTTTTTTTCTGTGACTAATTCTCCAACTGGAGAAAAATTCAGTTTGTTTACTTTTGTTATGGACAGGAGCAACAACCTCCAGCAAACTCTGGCTTTTCATTAAGAAATTGTTCACAAACTGTAGACTGTGAACATATGAACACTTCCATTTCTAGAAGGTTGACAGCTCATGCACTCTAAGCAAATTAAATAGACACAAAGTCCAAGAAGCAGACCACGAGCAAAAGCTGACTCTTTTATTATTGCCAACTTGTCAAGACGAAATTTGCTACTAGCCAAAGATGTCCACTCTCTTATCCTGATAGGTGTGAGGCTGAATTCTTAAATTTGTAAATGTATATTAATCAATAACTTTGGGGCAATGATTTATGTTATTTATTTGTGTGTGTGTTGGTGTCTGTCTGTCTGTGTGTGCACAAGTGTGCAGATATCACTGGAGTGGACTTGCAAACAGTTGTGACTCACCTGATATGGGTAGTAGGGGTGAAGCATGTCCTCTGAACCAGCAGCCAGCACTCTTAATCACTCTGCTACACTTACAAGCCTGACAATTTTTTACAAGATATTAATATTTTTCTTCCCAGTTTTTCTTCTGTCCTTCTGGCATAATGGCTATTCACATTTTATCCTATCTGATATAACCCCACACACCAGAGAGGCCCTGCTTTGGAATTTGACTAATTCTTTTAAGTAGTTTGTACTTAGTGAATGCTAAGCTTTCTCAGCTATCAAAAAAAAGAGCCCATTTCTTTGTTGTCTTTCAACAAAGAGGTAACAGCTTTGAAAATTTGCGCTTACTCACCCTCATTCTCATATCTCAGCCATCTTCAAAGAGATACTGCTCATATTATTTTGTGTGTGTATGTGTGTGTGTGTGTGTACGCTCGTGCGCTTGGGAGAGAGGGGGGTGTTTAGGACAAACATTTGGGAGTCAATTATCTGTTTGTATAACGGATTTTGAACTGACATTTTCAGGCTAGGCACCAAGTACCTTTCCAACTACCTAAGCTGCTGCAAAGTTCCTAGTTAGGTCTCTCATGTGACACTTAGGCCTCAGAGCTGGTATATTATGTAGTATGATACAGAGTTCCAGTGTAAGCCTTTGTTTAGCACTGTTGCAGATGTTCCTGTTTTAGCATATACCTGACCTCTCCATACCAACACTGCAGACTCTACAGGGAAGACTCTTTCTCTACCTTTCCTTGGATCTGTAGACACTTGCATTAGGCTTCAGCCACTGAGTTACATAATTAGAAGGAGTCAAGGTTGTCTTGCTCTCTGGATCTTTCATTTCTGATGTTCTGCCTTACATTTCCAGAATCAGTGGTATTGGAACCATCCCTTTAATTCTTTAATTCTCAATATTATTTATATGTACCTGAATCCAAACCAGTGTGCTTCCTTTAGGGCCTGTTTTCAGGTAAAAACTAGAAAACTGGTCCACTTGTATTTCTCTTTTCTGCAAGCTCCAAATTCTGGCTGTGAATGTGCAGCACAGGTTTCTAATTCTTCTGCATTGACCATAATGTACGTAGCAAATCACCTTTTCAAGACAATGAACATTCCTAAACTTAAATTGGTAAAAGGCCAAAATTAATGACTTTAGGAGAAATGTTTGATAGAATCATTGAGGCAAAGAATATCCTGATTTCTAAACATTTAAAATTACAGCTGTTTGGGCAGCTTGTGCTTTTTATCAATGAGCACATTGAAACAGTCTTCTATCAGGACTTCCTTCTGTGCCATGTGGCAGCACATAACTATCCACTTTAGGGGCTGGAGAGATGGCTCAGTGGTTAAGAGCACTGAATGTTCTTCCAAAGGTTCTGAGGTCTGAGTTTATTCCCAGCAACCATATGGTAGCTCTCAACCATCTGTAATGGGATTGGATGCCCCCTTCTAGTGTTTCTGAAGATAGCTAAGCACTTTAAATGACGAGAGAACTGAATGTCTCTCACAGGACAAATTGTCATTGGGAATCTTTATGGAATTATAATATCATCAGTTCATGTTTTACTGATGGGTGTCTCCTGGGCAGACTTTTTGAAGAGAAGTTTTAGCTCTTCCTGCTTATCTCATGCCCTTCAATGTGAGAATGACTGTTTAGGTAGGCTTCTCAGAGGACCACTTTGTCCAGGTAAGTGTCAGCATGGAAAAGCCCTAGAGATACGACAGATTTTAATACTTGTTCTATAATAAACAGCTATTTGCTCTCTGATTTTAATACCAGCTGCTGTAAAAAGTGAAAAACAATGATACAAAGCCATGTTTCTTTCATAATGTATTTTTTCATTAAACTAATTTAATATATTTAGCTTTAATTTTCCTTTGGAAACAATATCAGCATTTTCCCATGTGTTTCTGCTTGAGACCCGAAATTATCTCCTAAAATACCAGCACTCTCAGAATACACTCTGAAGTAAAGATGTTAGTCAGTGTAATATAGAGTATTTGATGTTGCAAGAAAACTAATTCTACTTTTGTAACATATTTAAAGGGCAACTTAGGGGAAATTTAGGTAGTTTATGCACTTGAATATTCATATATATATGTATATGTATGTATATGTATGTGATGTATATGTATATGTGTCGTGTTTTATGTATTTTAAAGGAAATATTCCATAAAATTGGCATTATCATTTGAATGTTTTATCATTTTGTCCAGTGATTATTTAAGAGAATTACCCTTTCTGTAGAAATGTCAATCAGGCTAACCACAAAATGGTGTCTGTATATTAACGCCTTTAAATGTCTGTCTTAGAGGAATAGAGGTGCTGTTCTGTATTATAAGTCACAACTGATGATCTTCTGACTTAAAGCGCATTTCCAGCTGACTACCTTCTATAATGCTGTACTCCAGCTACAAGGACCTTAGATATTATAGGTCCTGTTTTACATGGATGGATTCAAATTGCCAGGCAATTGCTAAACTATATTTTCAATAGGCACCATAACAGCTATGTGTCAAAGGTATTATTTATTATTTCCAAAGGTAATTACTATTCAAAGTTATTTATTAGGTTAAATACAATGGGAACTTTATTGTGATTAATAAAATCTTAATGAGAAAATACCCTATGCTTATTAGCCTGATTCTCAAAAGCTTAAGCCATCTCATATTTTTAGGCAACATACAATACCCCCTTAGAGTTATCTATCTCATGCTCTGTATGGTCAGTCTTCTCAGTAATCAACCCACCTACATTTCTGTTTCAGACCTGGAAGTGTTTCCCTATGATATCAGCCCTGTTACTACGTATTTATGAAAAGATGTGACATATCCTAAATAAAAGTGTATGATTTCCATTGTAGAAGTTCTGCAAAATGCTTTTTGTGCCAAAAACCTTTGTCCACTGTAAGTATGCATGTGACCTTCTTTGGGTTACATGTTCTACTAATAAACCCTGAGAAACTCCTTTGGTTATGCAGAAAAATCACCCAAAATCTTTTCCAGTCTTCTCAAACTCTGTAAGTCACTTTCCTAGCAGCAGTCACTACAACTTAAACCCTGAGGATTGATGCATAGTTCAACACATTGACTAACAAAGTTTGTCTTCTCTATGAAGAACATTAACTCTGTCTGTTATTATCACTTTGAATTTGTTTTCTAGAATGTAACCATTCCAAGAGATGGATCTAAAATATTAGCGAGGACTATGAGAACAATGAAGGACAATCTGAAGGATGATTAACAATGTTTTTGTTCCAAAAAAGGTACTTTGTAGGGAAAGTTTGCCTTCATGTGCTGAGGCATAACAGGAGTGCAGATCTGACTGAATAACATGACAATTCAGAGTGGAACTCTGATCAAACCTAACAATTCCTTTTTGTTCTCAACTTTAACTTTAAGGGACAGAATTTCTTAGTAGATAAATGATTTATTACTAAGCCTCTCATTTTCTTTCCAATTATTAGCACTGTCATCTTTAGCACTAGCACTGTAGTGAATGTCCCTGAGCACTTCTCTGCTATAGGTGACAAGTAGCCTTTCTTATTCATGACCTCCTCTCTATTCAAACACTAATAGGACAACATAATTTTCTATGTTTAAAGAGTTAAGATTCAAACTTAGGCCTAATATCCCAGCTCATCTTCTTTCTAAAATATGTCACTGATTCTAGTCCACCTATATTTAGCATTTAAATAACTTATCACTACTTGTTATTATTAATATATGATCATATTTGATATCATATCATCTGATTTTTTCTTTTCTTTCATGCATATGAGAGTTTTATGTGCATATATGTTTGTATACCAGATGCATAGCTGTTGCCTGTAGAGATCTAAAAAGAATGTGAGAACCTCTGGAACTGGAGATTTAGATGATTATGTATTGTCTAGCATGAGCGGAGAAAAAAGCATGGGTCTCCTGCAAGATTAGCAAGTGGTCATAACCACTTAAGTATCAGTCCAACGCTGAGGCTGATTACTAAAGGATATTTAATTACTGCCGTATTATATAAAAATATACTACTGCATTTCTTTTGAGGAAAAAAAAGGTTGATTAAACGTAGTTACTTTCCTTGTGATTTCAACCTTGCTCCTTTGATAAGCTCTCACTTCTGTAGATTTCATCCCCAAGTGGCGTTTTCTAAATGCATATTTTGTGCTAGAAACAGAACTAAACCTAGGACTGAAGCAAGCAAAGTGATGTCACCGTGAAACAGTAGGAATTTACTAAGAATGTGGATTAGAGTGGACTTAAACAGAGTCAGACATAAAACTTCTACAGATCAAAGAAAATATCAAGAAAAAAATTCAAATGAAAATAAATTTGAAATATTCTTCTGAAATTATCATCTATATTAAGTTGTATATCATAACTGTATAGCATATTTGAGGTCAAAGCTCTCCATCCTTTGATGTAAATAAATACCAGCATGAACTCAACTGCATTGTCTGTGTTGTGTCACTCTGGTGACACGAGGTGAGCATGCTGGAGTTGCTGACATCCAACTGTATCTCTCCATAGTTTGAGGTGAGCTGAAGAATTGCGCTTCAGTGTAGGTTTCCAAACTTTAGTGTAGAAAGAAGCATTTGCTAGATTCTTGACAAAGCTACTCTTCACCAGCCTTTTTTCTCTCCTTCCCTCTTCTCTACTTTCTCTTGTAATAACCAGAGATTTATAAATATGTGGGATTTTTCTTCTATCTGCCCACCTCCCTTCTGTCTATCTGTGGCCAAAGACAAATTATAAATTAACTGAATGTGAACCTTGCTGAAATTTAAACATTCTTAGTGGTTACTGCTACCTTAAAGCCCCTGGTAGCTATATAATCTCCAATGTAATTGAAATAACTGCCATAAGACACTACTCATATTTCAATTTTTTTGACTATTGCTCATGAATTCCAATACTTACAGATTTTAAAATTACATGGTGAGTTTCAAAAACCAACTCACAACATTAATATTTGATATATGATCTATTTATGTGTTGAGGACAGGTCATAAAACTTTATTTCACATTTTTGACTCTGCATTGAGAATCAGGGATTTCCAAGTATGTAACTTTCTGTGTCCCCAACTGGTATTTAAAGTCTCTGAAGTAGCAGTTCTTCATCTGCGTGCCTATGTACTGGAATTATCTGAAATGTTGGGGTAGTTGACAGTTGTTGTGTTATCTCAGAGTCAGAAAGAAAAATAGGATCTCTGGTGGTTTGAATAAGTTTGGCTCCCATAAACTCATGTGTTTCAATGCTTGGCTGACAGAGGATGATACTATTTGTCCTTTTTGGAGGAACCATGTCACTCTTGGGGTGGGCTCTGAGGTCTCCTATGCTTAAGCTCTGCCCATTGTGAATGATAGTCTCCTCCTAGCTGCCTAAAGACGACAGTCCTTTTCTGGCTACCTTCAGATCAAGATATAGAGTGCTCAGCTATTTCTCCAGAATCATGTTTGCTTGTAGGCTTCCATGCTCCCAGCCATGATTGTAATTGACTGAAACTCTGAAATGTAAGGCAGGTCCAAATAAACATTTTCTTTTATAAGAATTGCCTTGGTCCTAACAATAAAACACTAACTAGGACAATATATGAATTTTCACAAGGATCTCTAATTATTTTAATCAAAAGGCAAATTATTGAATGTACATGTTTTAGCATGTTCATATTGTGACTTCATCAGTGCTAAGCATTTTACTAAACTATCATTTCTCAAATTTAAATGGGAGAATTTAGCATTTTGCTAATGCTATCATTTCTCAAATGTAAACCCAGTTATATTCTTGAATAACACAAACCTGAAAGTCGTTCCATGGGATATGCTCTTACTCTAAGGGGGCAGTCTAGGGTGCCTGCAGGCATTTAGAGGAGAAAGGGCTTCCTGTCTTTTCCCTAGCTATTCTTTTCTCTCTAGCAAAGGAACTTTGGTTACACAGTTCTAGATGATGTCTGTTTGCCATGTTTTCAACAGTTTCATAGCTTAATGATATCTCTTATCTCCATCACTTCCTGCCTTAGATTCCATTAGCCCAAACTTTTACCTTTTATTTATTTTGGAGACTGACAAGAAGATAACAACTTGGTGGCTAAGGGGGGAAACACACACACACACACACACACACACACACACACACACACACACATGAGGTTCTTTCTGAATTATTTCTAAGATAATTTTCAATTTCTCCATCACTTAAATATTGTGTAACCATTTAAAGTAGGTAATACATGATTTTATTGGGGGTGGTATATATGTTTGAGTGTATAGCATATATACATATGTGTAAGCTAGAAGACATATTCAACATCACCCTGTTGACATCAACCACATTTTGTTTTGAGACATGATATTTCCTCAGCAAGTTGTCTAGGCAGATTGGCCTTGAGTTTCATTGATCAACTGTCTCTGACTCCCCAGTGCTAGTGTTACAAGATGGAGTCACCACTCCTAGCTTCATTTATGAGTTTTGCGATGAAACCTGGTCATCATTCTTGCCAAGAGAAAAACATTGCTGATTTCTCTCTCTCTTAGCTCTCAGTACATATGATTTTTAAGATTTATTTATTTTTGGTTTATGTGTATGAGTGTTTGTCCCCATGTATATTTGTATACCACATGTGTGTCTGGTGTTGAAGAAGTCTAAAAAGGGTGTCTGATCACTAGTGCTAGAGAGACATAAAGCTATGGGCAACCATGTGGGTGCTAGGAATCAATCCCAGATACTGTACAAAAGGAATAAATATTCTCAATCTCTGCATCATTTCATCAGATCCAATTAACAATACATTGAGCCTTTATATCATATCTATGATTCTTAGAATTTGCTTTATAATGTTCAAGTATTGCATTTAATTATGTGTCCATATGAGAATATCGTTGAACACCTATTAGGTATAATTCAATTTTTATTTACCAATGAGAGATTTGTTCCCATTATTTTGGAATTAACACTGACAGTAGGTTAATAACTTAAACTGTTCTTTCTTCTTGGAATCAAGCTCTAGAGTGGCAATAATAAAAAATATATAATCTTTCAAATTAGAAGTGTTATATCTTCAAAATAATTATTTTTGTACTTTATGCAATAAATAATATTTACTTTTAAGATAAAGGCAAATTCAAGAAATCAAAAACTTGACTTAAAATTCCAGTTATACTAGGGATCTTCTATCTCCATACTTCAAGTGTTGGGACTATAGGTGTGCCATCAGAACAACCCAATTTTCACAGGAATTCTTAGAATTTGAACTCAGGTATTCATGTTCGTTCAACATGAACTTTATCAATGGAGCCATCTCTCTAACTCCTCTTTACATTTTGTAAACATAAAGAAACTTCCTGTGTACCATCTGTGAATATTTTGTTCTATATTTCTCAGAAGTAAATGGTGTAGATTTTCAGTAAACAGTGGTTGAGCACAGAGGAGACTCAAAAAAACTACATAACAAAAATAATTTGTTAAGAAGGACTCTTGTTCTCTTTAAAATTTTTAGTATGAGTTCATAACGAATATTGCTTTTCCTAAAATTTTTAGTCAAACTTGATAAATATTATTTCTTGATGAAAATTACTAAGTTACTAAAAGGAATTTAGCAGAATCTTAGAAAACATATAGTGTGTTAATGAATATCTAAGTGTTTGGAAAAATGATCATTGTTTTAGGCAATCCAATAATTTGTTAAATTGGATCAATAATGTTTGATCTGTGGCTTAAAAATATACATTTACCTGTAGTATAATTCCTTAATTTAAATTTAAGTCTAATATTAAACCAAAGAATCAATCTTTAGATAAATAGGGATATGTAGTTAAGTTCATGACATTAGCATATATAGTGTATATAGTGTATGTTATATACGATATGTATGTGTGTGTCTACATTGTTGTATGCATATACATACAAATACACACATATATATGTGAATATTACTATTTATATATGAATTATATATATATGTATATTATTATGCAGTACCTATCAAATTTCTAACATAAAAGGCTGTTATAGGGTGATAAGGTGGAGTTTTAACAAAAGAGTCCCTTGTGTTCCCATTTTGTAATTACATCTCTATGCTTCTAAATTTTTCAACCACTAAAGTATTGATCACTTCTAATATTTTATGTTGACGTTTGGTCTGTTGCTATGTATTGTAATGCTAAATACTGGCCCCCAAGTTCTGGACAAGGGAATCCTCATGTACACCAAGTGATGCTATGTAACCTTTCTCTTTAATTTAGAACTAATGGTTTCATAAAAATCCCTACAACCTATAACTAGGCAGACAACAAGTAGGTGTGACTTCAATTACCAGGGCTTTGGGTCTGAGACAGAGACCATGAGGAAGGGCAAAGGGAGTAAAAGAGAGAGGAAATGGCATCACAGGATAAAAGATTGTGAGACTTGGCCATGAGGAATAGCCAATTGGAGTAAAAATGGCCTAGGTGGAATATGACAAAACATATCTTAGGGTTGTTATCAGGAGAGTAGACAATGCAATATTTTCCAAATGTAGTTTCACATGTAAATTCACAGCACATGAGATGTCATACATGAGCTCAAGTATGATAAAATCTAACATGGTAAGAGTGATTCTGAAGTATTCTTACTGAGAGACTATTGGCAAAAGTCGACATATGTCCTGCTCTGATGTTATTAATATATTAAGGGTTATTATAAATATAAATGTTTTTATGTCTTTTATTTGGGAACTAAATAATCAAAGGTGGGGTAGTAAACCCCAATTAATTTTTACTACAATAATTTCATTTCAATATAATTATAAATATGTAGAGTACAACTTTAATGATTAAACATTATTCAGCTAAGTTTTTGATGGTTCATTTGGGCTATTGTGTAGATCAGTAGTTCATGCTTTGTCTTGACAAGCAATACTTTTGTAAGGAAATAGTAAGAATTTTATAATAATTTGTCTACTGTGTGACACCCAGGTTATAAGCAATAAGGCTACTAAGAATATTTGTTTGTCTATAGTCTTTGACATTATCATATTTTCAGTTCTGTGTGATAAGTGAGATATGAGATGTGATATTGGATATCTGATATGTGACATATGATATGTATGATAATATTTGATGATATATATGATGATATATGATAATATGTGATACATAATATATGACATATGGCATACAACATTTGATAAATGATGATATATGATGATATATACTATAATATAATAGGACACATGACACAAAACCATATAATAGATAACATATTTTTTAAAATTTCCAGAATTTTTTCTATAGAACTGTAACAATTTCTTCATATCCTTAACAGTATTCAATGTTTTAATGTTTTATTTCAATAATAAGTTGTGAATACTTGTGTTTTTAAAAGTTATTCCTTATGGATAGTAATAAAGGAAATATTTTATTATGTCATTTTATGTCTATTTTTTCAATGTTACTTATCTTCATATTTTTCTTCTATTTGATATTATGAGTATAGAATTCCTTCAGAACTTTGAGTGTCCTGATATGTGTACATGAACTATATTACTCATAGCATTATATAGTACTAACTACACACATACATACATACACATACACACACACACACACACACACACACACACACACACACACACACACACACATATCCTCCCCAGATTCCTCCAAGATTCATCTTCCTTCCCTCTGCCTTAAATTCTGTACTTGTTTTTGTTTGTTTGTTTGTTTGTTTTGTTTTGGTATTTTTTAACCCATTAAGTATAGTTGAAGCTGCCCTTGTACTCTTGGATGTATGGTCTTCCTCTTGGACATGGTCAAATCACCTGTTACTGTACTTTTAATAACGACTGACTCTCCCTCTCCCAATTGTTATCAATTGCCAATAGTCTCTCAGTTAAGAATACTTCAGGATCACTTCCCCTCACCATGTTAGATTTTATCATGCTTGAGCTCATGTATGATATCTCATGTGCTGTGAATTAACATGTGAAACTACATTTGGAAAATATTGCATTTAAACTATCTGGAGAAGTCTAAAAGTATTAATTTCTGTTATTTGCAACAGGTGCATGTTAATATGAGTGTATCAATATCATTTTAAATAAAAATGTTATTTTACTATACCAAACCACTAAGAGTTTAAAACTGTTTGCAATTAAATTTGATAAATTTATTCAGTGCTTCAATTCACACGAATTCCTTAAATTAAACATGATAAAATAGTAAAGAATCTGAAGGTTCTTCTATTCCCAGCAAGTATAATATAAATGTAAAAATTAGAATTTAAAAATATTTTGTACCTTTTGACTTCTACTTTTCATTTACACGCTGAGAAAGCAAGATCAATACTTACTGGACTGTAGTTGTAGCTCAGTGATTAAGAGAACGTACTATTCTTGCCAATTATCTCATCTCAGTTCTCAGAAGCCAAATCAGGTAGCTCACAATTGTCTATGATTCCAGCTACAAAGAGATCAAATATCCTTTTCTTGTCTACCTTCCCTTCTTACTCATGAACACAGACAGGCAGACCAACACACATACACAACACACACACACACACACACACACACACACACACACACACACACACACACACATATGTAACAGTAATGAAAAGAACACTTTAAAAATTCTAAGTGACCCTTTAAAAAACATGTAATAATCTTTGCCATATCAGGAGGAAGACACTAATTCATTTATATAGACTTCATTATGACACAGGGTTATATATAAGCACTTTGTAAGATATATATCAGTTTATTTTATTCACCACATATAAATTTATGATCAAGCATTAGTTACATTTCTTATTGCTTTGAAAAATGAAATGGGACAAAGGAAGGATTTAATTTGACTCATCAATTAAGAGAGTCAGGTGTGTGTTGTCAGGAAAAATATGGTGGCAGAACTGATGGCATGCTACCACCAGTCATGAAGTTGAGGGAGATGAATCCTGATTCGCCACCCACTCTCTTCTCTCTTCTATCTCTCTACATTTTATTGAGTCTTGGCCCTCTAGCCTATAGATTCGCTGTTCTTCATCTGCACATCAGAGGCCATAGGATTACATATCCTTTATTTTGGTGGTAGACTGGGAATAATCACAACTGAAAGAATACATGTTACAGACAGGAAATAAGCTACCTCCACTGTCCACAAATGTGTCATAAATCAAGTTGAATAAAAGCAGAATCTTAAATCAAGCATTGGCATGCAACTGTAGATGATATTTTCTGGTCATCATGGAAACAAATACAGTCTTTGAGTCATGCTGGGTCTTCCATCTTCTGTGAAGCAATCCTAAAAACACCTTCCCACATATGTACAGAGTGTGTCACTTAGTCAATTTGATACAGAAGAGGATCATCACAGGCAGTTTTGCATCTTCTATAAACTATGATGATAACAATTTTCGGCTCCTTGCAGGCAGGTCCAAGTGAGAGAAGAGAACCAGGTCCAGCCGGGTCTGTCCAGGGTTAAGCTGGATGGCAAGTGTGACAGCCCAAAAGAAACATACCAGGTCAGGAGTCTTGTTGAAGCAGAAACCCACTCTATTAAACTAGGCACTTGCTTATACAGAGAAGGCAAGAGGTGGGCACTTAGGTATGGGAAGAGATAACATAGGAAGTAGGGAAGGGTGATGGAGGGTAAGGGGTAACTGACAGAGCCAATGGCTAAGCTTCACATCAGAAATGGCAGGGCAGAGGTAGGGCCAAACAGATCTTGCTGAGTCACTCTGATATGGAAGTGATTGAGACAGGTCTCAAAACTTGAGCCAGGCTTAGGCTCTCCCACAAGGCCACAGAAACTCAAGCCAGGCTCGGGTTTGTCCTCAAGGCCCAAACCAGGGCCAAAATGGGGCCCAACAACAATGATAAAATTAATGATTTCTCAGGCAAAGTTTGACAATTGTGTATTGTTGCATGAATTAAAGATGAAAATATATTATAATAAAGGTTATGAGTGACTTTTTGGTAGGAGTTTCTGTAATCATTTTGGGATAGTATAAAGTATGCAAGAAAATGAGTGACATATAAACAGCAAGATGCATTGACTATGTATTGAAAATTTATGCATGAAGTTATGATAGAATCTTAAGAGGAAACAGGACATTTCTGCTCAAAGATATTATTTTTTATTATTTATTTATTTATTTACACTCCAGATTTTGTTCCCCCTCATGTACTCCCTCCAACTGTTCCACATCCCATACCTCCTCCCCACATGCCTGTCTCTATAAGGATATACATACCTCCCAGCCCCCACCCCACCTGACCTCGGAACTCCCTGGGGCCTCCAGTCTCTTGAGGGTTAGGTGCATCATCTCTGATTGAACACAGACCCAGCAGTCCTCTGCCATAATGTGTTGGAGGCTTCATATCAGCTGGTATATGCTGCCTGTTTGGTGGTCCAATGTTTGAGAGATCTCGGGCATCCAGATTAATTGAGACTGCTGATCCTCTTAAAGGGTCGCCTATCTCCTCAGCTTCTTTCATCCTTTCCCTAATTCAACCACAGGGGTCAGCAGCTTCTGTCCATTGGTTGGGTGTAAATATCTGCATCTGACTCTTTCAGTTGATTGTTGGGTCTTCTGGAGAGCCATCATGCTAGGTACCTTTTTGTGAGTGTTCCATAGCCTCAGTAATAGTGCCAGGCCTTAGGACCTTCCCTTAAGCTGTATCTCACACTGGGCCTTTCACTGGACCTTCTTTTCCTCAGGTTCTTCTCCATTTCCAGCCCTGTAGTTCTTTCAGACAGGAGCAATTATGGGTCAAAGTTGTGACTGTAAGATGGCAACCCTCTCCCTCATTGGATGCCTTGTCTTCCTGCTGGAGGTGGGCTCTATACATTCCCTCTTCCTACTGTCAGAATTTCATCTAAGGTCCCTCCCTTTGAGTCCTGAGAGTCTCTCACTTCCCAGGCCTCTGATGCATTCAGGAGGGACCCCCAATCTCCTACCTCTGAGATTTCCTGTTTCCATTCTTATTGGTGGCCCTCAGGAATTCGGTCCTTTTCCCTCACCCAATACCAGATCAGGTTCCCCTCTACCCCCAACCCCCGGTCCACTTTCCCTCTCAGGTTCCTCTCCACCTTCCCACTTGTGATTGCTTTCTTCTCTCTCCCAAATGGGACTGAGGTGTCCTACTTGGGCCCTTCAGCTTGTTGATCTTTTTGAGTTCTGTGGACTGTATCTTGGGTGTTCTGTACCTTTTTTTTTTTTTTTTTTTTTTTTTGCTAATACCCACTTATTAGTGAGTATATACCATGCATGTTCTTTTTGGTCTGAGTTACCTCACTTCGGATGACATTTTCTAGTTCCATCCATTTGCCTGCAAAACTCAGGATGCCCTTGTTCTTAGGTAGCCATAGGCAGATTGTAGAGGAAATCTTTCCTCCATGAGTTTCACTAAGTATTGTTAACACTAAATATAACTTTTACGTCAAAGGCAATAAGAAAAGATAAATGATAAGCCAAATGTGAGTTGTTGTTATTTGTTTGTAACCTACCATTTATTAAAAAGTAAAGTTAGTTCAAAGAATAAGATAGTAGATAATCCATCAATGAAAACAGAAAATAAAGTCTTGTATTTACAGGGTGATAATATAGTGAGGAAATCTTGACTTTCTGCAGTGTCCTGCATGGCCATGTGGAAGGTATGGTCTAATGTATTTATCGCCCCTGAAGCAAGGCCACCAGGGCATTGGCCTTTATGAGTGTTGACAGTTGCTAGGTGTGAGGCTTGTTTATGTGATAATGTACAGAATTTACTTTATATTCCTCCTTCAGAAAATATTCTCACTTGCAAGATAATTGGGGAATGTCCTCTTTGCCATTATTAATGACTCAGTGATAATCAGAAACAGTACAGGTTGGGAGGAGAGGGTGTGTCTATATCCTTAGCAAAAATGGTAAATGCTGTGACTTAGGAAAGTCCTCAAGGGTGTGGGAAAGAACTCTAAAAACATGAGTTCAAAACTATATAATTTTGCAACTATGCAAAATATAAGGATGCAATATGAATGAAATGAAGGGCTTTGCACACCTAAAGGAGCAAGGCAGCTGCACTATGAGCCAGCTTGTCAGAAAGATAAAAAGGTAGACTGATACAAAGGCAGGCAGATTCCCGGGATGGAGCAAACTTAGGCCCAGGAATGGCAGTATCATTGATCCCTGAGCAGGATCCCACCCAACTATCTTATTATCTGCACGTACAACGGCAGACAGATCTCTGAATTCACTTGCAATATTAAGAAAAAAGTGCTTGCTATCTTTTCCTGGAATGCTGATTGGTGAAATAATAAAAAAGGAACCTGGAATGGACTATTGAACAAATATGTAAATATGGCCTATGAGAACTGAGCTGTCTGTTCTACAGAAAGCTGTCTTGAACAGAACACCAGCTGTCAGCTTGTACCCACAATTTGACTTCATGTCATTCTTTTTGCCACTCCCGAACATCGAACATTAATTTCTCAAAACCCCTCTCTAAGCTGACACTGATCTTTGTTAACATTCAAAAAAAAAACCAAAAAAACAAACAAAGAATTCCAACCCCCTTCTTCTTCTTCTTCTTCTTCTTCTTCTTCTTCTTCTTCTTCTTCTTCTTCTTCTTCTTCTTCTTCTTCTTCTTCTTCTTTTTTTTTTTAAAATAAAAGAATATGTTTTGGAGCTACCCAGGGTGTAAATAAGGACCCAAAATATTTTGGGATTATAGGATTGTTCCTATTTGCGACATAAAGTACCTTTGCTTATTATTTCTATGGTAGAATAAGGTTGAAAATTCTTCCAAATTTGTTAAAATTGTTCTCCTTTTATCGAACTGAAATCATACTGTTCCAAGAAATCTCTCAGGGAGTACAACCCAGGGCACTGAAATGAAGGACTTTAATCCTAAAATATCCTATTTATATAAGAGTTTATATCTGTCATTGTTCCCTAACTGAGTTTTCTCTTCAGGAGTGTCTGCATGGCCAATTTCATAGTTAGTCCTAAGAGATTAAAGAAAACTAGTTCTGTGTACCAAGATAAATTATGGATAAAAGTTTGTCTTTCTATGCTCTTTATTATACACAAAACTGCAAAAATGATGAAGAAAAAATATATATGTATGTATATGTGTGAGAGAGATTAAGCCTGCAGTTTCTATTATCTATACAATCTCATGAATATTAAAATTCTGAAGCTATAAGTGAGCTATAACATATGTTAACTTGATAATTTTATAATACATATTAAATAAAGATTCATATGCAAACTAGCATTATAAAGCCAAAGTTTGTAGGGAGTTGATTCATTTTATTGAGCAAGAAACTGCTTAAGAAATGTATTTTATACAAACTCTATCCATAAAATACTGATTATAATATTCTTATACTTTCATTTAGTTAAATCCAACAATATTTCTAAGCAGCAAGATATTGCTGGCTTTTATTTTACTCACTATAAATAGTTGCAAGCAATACAATTATAATAATGCCTATGAAAGCATTTTATAACCTCAAAAATATTATGCACATGACATTTATGCTTCCAGCCTCTAAAAGTACTCTAAGCCTTGTTCTTACCTAATCAAGCTTCAATTTCAAAATTAATAAAGATTAACAGTGGATGTGTTTGCTAATTCTGTTTGTGACTTATTTCAGCTGCAACCACTTTCTCTTGACAGTTCAGACCTACCCACTGCACTGTATTTAAGACTCTAGGCATTATTGTCAGTGCTATAAATGGATTCATTTTCTCCTGAAAGATCATATATTTTTATTGATTTTTCTTTTAATACTAAAAGGAAGTTATGACTATGAACATCTTTCCTTTTAATAAGATCTATAACACTGACTACAATATAAAAAACAGCTTTTTCTCTTCTGGATAATATTATATGCAAGATGGTAAATCCTTTGATGTTAGCTGGCTACTTAGATACTACAACATTTGAAGGACATTGGAGACACACCTATTTTGAACCAAAAACTACAAGGGTAGTTTTCTAATTACTTATCAGTGGAATGAAGCCTCAGTTATATCTCTGGCCTTGAGAGGAGATGTGAGTTTTTGAACCACCCAGAGGCCACTATTGTTAGGTAGCTAAACCTAGCTGTCAGAGACCTAAACCTTGAAAGAAATTTTCTGGAAATGAGCAAGGACATGCCATTTGCTCCTTCCTACAAAAGGCAATACAAGTGAGATTTCTAATTACCCAAACAAGAAAATGCCTCTCAGAAAAGCTTTACATTCCAGACACATTAGAAATCATGTTTATACTCCCTGATGAACACAATGTACATTACAATGGTCCTTAAAACTATTGTTACTCTTATCCCTGCTGGGTACCCCATTCACTTTGATAAACTCTACTATCTTCTCCAACAAAGTTTGTATCTTGTTTGAATTATTTAAGACTAGGGAGTCAAGCAGACACAGAGGCCCAATGGCAGTTGTACTTCTTGAGTTATAAACATAAATGTGTTGATATGATATGGATGCTCTTCCTTCTCAGTTTGTTTCATGGCTTTTTAATAATTATTTATATAATTAGAATATAGCCCATTCTATAAAATAGCAATAAAAGGCACAATAAAAATAATTCTCAGCCTAACAATTTCAGCAACTGGATGACAGATAGTGCTGTGTCAGAGTTCACACACTCTTGCTTCCATCTAACAAAGCTGAAACAGCTAGTCGGTAGAAAGCAAGAGAATAGCCACTCAGTTTTGTTTTCTTTCATTTTCTTTTCCTGTATTTCTATTTATTTTTCTTTTTGCTGAACAATATTTCTGTGTAATAGCCCTAGCTGTCCTGAATTCACTTTGTAGACCAGGCTGGCTTCAAACTCAGAGAGATCCACTTGCCTCTGCCTCCCAAGTGCTGGGATTAAGGCATGTATCTACACACCCAGCAGATACTTAAAGTTTTATTACAGTCTCTCAGTGCTATGATAAAGTAGACATAGGAAGACTTAATTTCATCATGCTTGTAACTCATGTGAGACTGGCTTTGAGGAGAATGCTTTTGAGAAGGCATAGATGGCAGAAATAATTTTCATGATGAGGAATCTCAGATTTCTATGTTACTTACCTCAGCTGGCCTATTATCTCTCTTGGTTCATGACTATAATATTGAATGGGTTCCTTTCTGAAGGAGGAGATGGCATAGCCCTTGCTTACAGATGAGTAATGCACTATGCTACCACTAGAAGCAGGAGGTCTGCTGTATTTAAACCCATCTCAATGGTAACTCTAGACTTAATGGAAAACTAAAACTTTTCCCCTTGAAGGACTCAACATATGTTTTCCTATGAGGGAGAAAACTTACTATCCTTCAATAACCCAAATCTAAAAGAACTCTATGGTAAATAGCCTTTACTAATATGTCTGTCTGCCTGTTGCCAGGTATTCCACCACATGGTTAATGGTCTATATCTTTGATCTATATCCCAGTCCCTTTATTACAGTGACTCTTGTCATGGTGTCCCTTCACAGCAATAAAACACTGACTTAAGAAGTTTGCAAGAGGGAATGGGGTGTTGCTATGATAGGCCTCACCATACTTTTGTTTGAAAGAATGTGAACTTTGGGACTTTGGATTAGGGAAGCAGTTGAATGCTTCAAGATGGACATAATCAGCTATATGAATAAAAACAGAAAGGACAGTGATGCTAAGAGTGATTTGAACTGTGGGGACCAGGCTCAAGTAGTTTCTTGTGACAAGAATGGTAGTATGTGGCCTAGAGAACATTCTAGTGATATTTTGCCAAAGAATGTGGCTGCTTTCTGACCTTGTCAAAAAAAAAAAAATCTGAGGTTAAATTGAAGAGTTATGATTTCAAGGCAGCCTAGTATTGACAGTGTTGCTTGGTTATTAATGGCCACACTTAGGCAGATCTATAACGAAAGGAGGAGGGTGAGCAAGGAAAAATGCAGTCTGAGGAGAAAAGGAGCACCAGGAAAAACTTTTCCCCTAAGGCTCCCATGTCTAGCCTCAACAGGAGACGATATCCTTAGTCTTACAGCAACTTGATATACCAAGGATGGTTGGTATTCATGGGAGGCCTCTCATTGTTTTGAAAAGAATGGGAGGAGGAGTTGATGTGCTGTGGGTATAGGGGGAACACTTGGAGGAGAGGGTTGAGGGGAAACTGGTCTAAAGTAAATAAATAAATACATAAATACATACATTTTAAATAAATGAAAGCCTTATTCTAAATGAAATAAAGGAAGTGGCAACTTTAGAGCAAGACCCCACCCAGTTAAGTTTCCAACCCATGAAAGCAAAATAAAGAAATGTTTTGAGCCAGGTGTGGTGGCACATATGCCTTTAACTCCAGTACTCAGGAGGCAGTTTCATGTAGATCTCTGAGTTCAAGGCCAGCCTAGTCTACAGTGTAAGTTCTATGACAGCCAAGTTGAGGTGCTGAAGAATACTGATGAAAACTGAAATCTATTGAAAACATCTGTAATCAAAGAGACCATGTTACAGTCCCAGAACTGGCAGCATTTGGCCACACTGCCTGGCTTTAGAATCAAGGATAAAAGAAGGGGGTTATGTAATTACCCTCCATGGCTAAGGAAAGCCACTGAGGACAGGTGCATGGAAGGGGTGTTCCTTCATGGAGGCCCAGAGAAGCCATTGTAGAAAGCTGTGGAGGTAAAGCCTGGATGGCCATGGAGACCCCCAAGATGTTGGGGATGCAATAATCATGGTATGCTTGCCAAGGGCAACTGCTAACTGGGTGTGGAGCCAATGCAAGAAAGAACTGTGTTATAGTTAACAAAGCAGAAAGAAGCTGGAGACTTGAAGTATGCTTTGATATCAGACACGGACATGCAGTTTGGAGGTTGCCCAGCTAGTTTCATTCTTAATTTGGTCCAGTATTACCTCACTGTGTTCCCTTTCTTCCATTTTTGGAACAGTAATGTATATACTGTGCCATTATATGTTGGCAGAATATGATCAGTTCTTTCATTTTGGTTTTACAGGCGATTACAGTTAAGAGATGGCAGGACTCTCAAAAAAGACTTTGAACTTTGGACTTTTCAACAATGCAGATACAATAATAGATTTTGGGAACTTTTGTACTTGGAAGAAATGCATTTTGAATTATAACATGGCTACAATAGTATGGGGCCAGGGAGTGAAATTTGGAGGTTTGAAAGAAAATGGCCCCATAGGCTGATAGGAAGTGACACTCTTAGGAAGTGAGGCATTGTTGGAGTTGGTTATGGCCTTGTTGGAGGAAATCTGTCACTGGGGTCAACTTTGAGGTTTCATATGCTTGACTCAGGCCCAGTATTTCCTGCTGGCTGCAGTCTGGCACTCTCAGCTACTTCTTGAACAACATTTTTGCCTGTGTGCCACTATGGTTTCTGCCATGACGATAATGGATTGAACCTCTGAACTGTAAGCCCTTATCCGTTACATTTCTTTATAATAGTTGCTGTGGTCTTAATAAAATCTTAATAAAATCATAACTAAATATTAATCTAGGGTATGTACCATTCTAAACATACAACCAAATTTCAACTTTGGCAATGAGTACTGACTTGCTACACAGTAGCCTAAAATGGGTTTAGTTTTGTTCACTAGCAGCTGATCCTCATAAGTGTGACACATACAAGGTAATTTTTAAAAACAGACAACTGTACCAGGATACTAATTATTCTTTTATATAGACCTCTTGGTAGCCTCAAAAGCTTAGGTGTGGAGCTCATAACATATCCTGTCTATTACCACTGTTCATGATCTCTGAGCTGGCTTTTACATATAAAGGTGGACAATAACAAGCCATGAAATAACTTTCTTATCCCACTCAATGAATTCCCTTGAGTCGCAGTAGTTAGATTTATGTTTCCCAGGATGTACTGTATTGCTTACAATGGAACTTAGTGAATCTATGTTCTTCATTACTACTATGACTACTACTACTACTACTGCTGCTGCTGCTGCTGCTGCTGCTGCTGCTGCTGCTGCTGCTACTACTACTACCACCACTACTGCTACCACTGCTACTGATACCACTGCTACTGATACCACTGCTACTGCTACTACTGCTATTATTACTACTAATTTTCACGTCCTAACCACAGTTTCCTTTCCATCATCACCTGTCAGTTCCTTTCCCCACTCCACTGTCTCCCTCCATTCACTCCTGCTCTCTTATCTTCAGAAAAGGGCAGGATTCTTATGGATTTAAACTAAACATGGTATATCACGTTACAGTTAGGCTGAATACCTACCCTTGTATTAAGGCTAACTGAGGCAATCCATTAAAATAAAAGGGTCCAAAAAAGCCATAAAAGAATCAGAGATAGCTCATGATTCCACTGTTAGGTGTCTCACAAGAATACCAAGCTTAGTCGGGCAGTGGTGGCGCACGCCTTTAATCTCAGCACTCGGGAGGCAGAGGCAGGTGGATTTCTGAGCTGGAGGCCAGCCTGGTCTACAGAGTGAGTTCCAGGACAGCCAGGGCTACACAGAAAAACCCTGTCTCGAAAAACCAAAAAAAAAAAAAAAAAAAAAAATGGAATACCAAGCTTCACAACTATAATATATGTGCAGAGGACCTATTTCAGACCCTTGCAGGCTCTCTGGTTGTAAGCCCCCATGGGCCCAGGTTGATTCTGTGTGTTCTTATGTGATATTCTTGACTCCCCAGGCTTCTACAATCCTTCCTCCTCCTCCTCTTCCACAGGCTTCTCCATTCTCCACCCAATGTTTGGCTGTGGGTCTGTGCATCTCTTTCCATCTGTTGCTGGTTGAAGCCTCCCAGAAAACAATTGTGCTACACACCAATCTATGGGTATAGAAGAATATCATTCGGAATCATTTCATTGATTTTTGTTTCAAGCAGTATTTGTTTCTGTCCTAGGTTTAGCCAGCCTCTGGCTCCTTACACTCCCAGCAGTATCAGAAGTGGACTCCCTGTTGTAGCATGTATTTCAAGCTGGACCAATTGGTTGGTCACTTCCAAACTTTTTGTGCCACCTTTATCCAAGCATACCTTGTAGGAAGGATAAACTGTAGGTCAAGGTTTCCTGGCTGGATTGGTGTCTCAGTCACTTCACTGAAAGTCTTGCTTGGTTACAGGATATGGCCACTTCAGGCTCCATATCCCCCATTGCAAAAAATAGGGTCAACTCTCATAGATTTCTGGGACTTTCCATCGTTCTAGGTTTCTAGCTCATCCATGATGTGTGCCCCAGTCTCAATTTCTCCCTCTATCTTCCCCTGAACTGATCACTTGTGCTCCTCTCCCCACTTTCTACCCACAATATCTATTCTATTTTTATTTCCCCAGGAAATTTATGCATGCCCCTTGAGCCCTTCTTGTTATTTAACCCTTTTGGGGTCTGAAGATTGTGGCATGGTTACTCTTTATTTCAAAGCTAATATCTATATATAAGTAAGTATATACCATGTTGGTCTTACTGGATGTGGGTTACTTCAGTCAGGATGATCTTTGCTAGTTCTATCCATTTGCCTGAAACTTCTAGGATGTCATTATTTTTAACAGTTGATTGAACTCCATTGTGTAAGTGTACCAAAATTTTCTTTATCTTTCTATGCTTCTTTTGAGGGATATCTAGGATATCTAGACTTCCAGGAAAGAGATTAGTATATCTAATTTTTGGCTATTATGAATAAACCTGCTATAAATATAGTTGAGCAAGTATATTTGTGGTAGGATGAAGTGTCCTTTGCGTATATGCCGAGAAGTGTTATAGCTGGGTCTTGAGGTAGGTTGATTCCCAATTTTCTGAGAAACTGTCATATTGATTTTCAAAGTGCCTGCACAATTTAGAACTTCTACCAGCAATGGAGGAGTGTTCCTCTGCTATACATCCTCATCAGCGTGAATTTTCACTTTTGTTTCTTGATCTTAGCCACTCTTACGTGTGTAAGATAGAAACTCAGAGTAATTTCAATTTGCATTTTCCTGATGGCTAAGGATGTTGTACATTTCTTGGCAATTTGTGAATCTGCTTTTGAGAATTCTTTATTTAGAATTCTACTCCATTTTAATTGGATTATTTGGTTCATTGATATCTGTATTCCTGGTTGTTTATCTAGTTTGGTAATTAATTCTCTGTCAGACATGAGATTGGTAAAGATATTTTCTCATTTTGTAGGCCACCTTTTGGTTGTATTGCTGGTGTTCTTTGCCTTAAAGAAGCTTTTCAGTTTCATGAGGTCCCATTTATTAATTGTTGGTTTTAGTGTCTTTACTACCCTTTTCTGTTCAGGACGTTGTCTCCCATATTCCTCAGTTTCACTTCTCTTGGTTTTACTCTATCTGGTTTTATGTTGTAGTCTTGATCCAGTTGGTATTGATTTTATTGAGTTCCTTCACTCAGGATGGTATTTTCTAGTTCCATCCATTTGCCTGCAAAACTCACTTATGTCCTTATTCTTAATAGTCTTATTTGTGATAGTCAGAAGCTGGAAACCACCCAGATATTCCACAACAGAAGAATGGATATAGAAAATGTGGTTTGTTTACATAATGGAATACTTCTCAGTAATACTACATTTACAAATGTGGTTGCCCTTGCATTTGCAGCATAGATGCTCAGAACTGAGACTCATCTTTGTGATTTGAGGTGATGTCAGTCTTTGATGTTGAGGTGTGTTTTTTCTATGCAGCAGAAGGATTGATTCTGCTTTTTCCATTCTATTAGCCTGGGTTTTTATTGTTAAATTAAGTTCATTGATATTGGGATATTTTAATGACCATTGATAATTCCTATTATTTTGTTATTGTTGTTGATGGCAGTAGTAGTAGTAGTAGTAGTAGTAGTAGTAGTAGTAGTAGTCGTAGTAATGTGTGTGTTTCCCTTCTTTTGGCTTTATATTTTGAAATTTTTTTTTCTCCATTGCTTTCTTGGATATAATTAACCTAGTTTTTGTTTCTAGTTTTCTTTGTACCACATTATAAGGCTGGGTTTGTAGATAGATACTACTTTAATCTATTTGACTTAGTCATGGAATATCTTGTTTTCTCTATCAATAGTGATTGAAAATTTAGTGGATTAACAGTCTAAGCTGGTATCTGTGCTTTTTAGAGTCTGCAAGATAACTGTCCAGACACCTATGGCATATAGAGTCTCTACTAAGTAGTTGGTTGTAATTCTAATAGGTCTGCCTTTATGTGTTCCTTGTACTTTTTACCTTGCAGCTTTTATATTCTTTGTTCTGTACATTTAGTGCTTTGATTATTGTTGGCATGGGACATTATTTTCTGGTCCAATGTATTTGGAATTATGCAAGCTTCTCTTACCTTTATAGGCATCTCCTTTAGGTTAGTAAAATTTTCCTCTGTAATTTTGTTAAGAATATTTTTGGGCTTTTGAACTGGGAATCTTCTATTTCTTTTGTTCTTACTATTCTTAGGTATAATCTTTACATACTGTCCCAGATTTCCTGGATGTTTTGCGTCATCACTTATTTATATTTAACATTTTCTCTGACTGGCGTGTCTATGTCTTCTACTGTATATTCAATGTCTGAGATTCTTTCATCTCTTGTCATTTGTTGGTGATGCTTGTGTCTATAGTTTCAGTTCATCTACCTAAATTTCCAATCTCCATGACTCCCTGTTTTTGTTTTCTTTATTGCTTCTACTTCCATTTTCAGTTCTTTTAACTCTCTTATTCATTTCATTCACCTGTTCATGTTTTTCTTCATTTCTTTGGATGATTTCTTCATTTTTTTTTTAAGGTCCCCTATCATTTTCATAAGACTAGATTTAAAATCATTTTCTTGTTTTTTCAGCTACATTAGAATATCCAGGGTTTGCTGTAGTAGACTGGTGCAATATTGCTGTGGGTGTTGTTGATTGTAATCTTATGATTGCTCTAGTCAACTGGGCTTGGGGTTATTATAGTGGTTATTATTTAGGTGGTAATTTGAGAGTTTATGTTTGTTGAATAGATGATTTTTGTTTCCTTTCTAGTTTTCTTTCCTGAGTAGCCTGGCTTTCTGGTGTTCAGCAAGTCTTCAGGTCTAGTAGGCTTTCTCTGTTTTGGTTTTGGATAGCCTGTGTGATCTCTGGGGTTTTAGGTGCTTGTATTGACTCTGGGCTTCTAAGTTTATGGGAACTGGTATTGCTTCTAGGCTTCTAGGTACTTCATGACTTTTCTGGTTCTAGGTATCAGCTTGATCTCTGGGGTTTCTAGAACTGCCTTGTAGACCTTAAGAATAGGCGTATTCTTCTAGAGTTGTGAGCTCTGGGTTCTTAGTAACTGTGTGGTGTACAGTAGAACAAGGATCTTCTGAGATTTCTTGTATTAGTATGGCCTCTGTTTGAGCAGGAGTCCTTAGTTGTGGACTGAGGTCTGGGTTTCATGGGAGGGGATATTGGGGAATTAACTGGGCATGCTTTAAGAAGTGTTACTGAACAGTGGTTGGTGTCTTACCTCGGGCTCCTAGTACTGATGTGGGTTCTGGGATAGCAAGAGTCTGTAGCTATATTCTTATTTGTGTTATGCTGTCAAACTCCCTGTCTCACACTCCTGTGTCTCTTACCTTTGTTATAATTCCTTTATATTGTTACCATGGAATCTTTTATCTGAACTCCATTATCTACAAATCTTGAGCAGTGACCATTAAACTACTTGATACTATTCCAATTACCAAGAAGCTGAGACTTGATAAGCTGTGGGCCAATTGTCATCATTCTGCTAATGGAACATAGTAATAAAGTGATTCTTGAGGCCATTTTGCTTTACCCACCCATAGATCAGTGACTCACACAAGCCATCCTCCCAGGCTGCAACTAACACACACTTGGAAAATGTGCAGAGAGTGAGAGACATTAGAACATTTAATCCTAAGTAATATAGCTTCATCACTGTACCCCACCCTCAGGGCTCTGGCAGCCATGTTGAAGAGAAGGCAGGAATATTATATGAGCTGGAAGACCAAGGTCTTCGAGGGTAGGGAGATGAGATGGATGGGTGGGTGGGGGAACACCCTCATAGAAGCAGGGGGAGGGGGAATGGAATGGGGCTTTTGGGGGAGACATGGAAAGGGGATAACATTTGAAATGTAAATAAAGAAAATATCCACTTAAAAAAAAAGAAAGAAAATACCAAGGACAACAAAACATTTGTTTACAAAGAGAGACATATATTCTGAGATTTCTCAAGGCTTGATTGACATGCTTCAGATACAACCCCCTATAGCGGGCACCAGTGCTTGATCTATCTGATGGGTGAATTAGAATGCACACAACATTTTGGAACGTCCCCTGAGGAATGAAACTATGACTGGAACTTTCTCTTCCATACTAACATTTGAAAAGAATAAAAAATGCTGGAGGAGATAGATAACATGAAGGAAACAATGTCTTCAGGACACAACAGGACTAATGCACATAAGAATTCACAAGACTGTGGTAGCATGCATTGGGTCTGCACAGCTTCAAGGCAAATGAGGTCCCAGCACTAAGAAGGAGAAGTGGAAAAGCTCCCAACCTTAACCAAAAACCTATCTGCAATTAACAACTTCTTGCACATAGAAAATTAGTTTTTTCTAGTAGAGTTTCACTGGTATACAGACCACATGTAAGGGTAGGCTCCATGCCCAAAAGTGGATTGCCAACACAAATAAACTCAATGGTATATTTATAGACATTTTGTCTAATATTGTTTTCTTTGGGCATTGTTTTTAAACTTTACCAGTCTTCTGCTGGTATATTGTATTTTATCTTTTTATATTTTCATGGTTTGTATGTGCGTGTTTCTTGTGCCTTTCCCTTTTTAAAAACAGTTATTGTGGCTTATTTTTTCTTTGTTTGCTTTTTTATTTTCTCAAGAGAAGGAGAAAAGTTGTAAAGTTTGAGGGTGTTAGAAAGAGTGAGAAGAGGGCAAACCATACTTGGACATATTGTATAAAATTATTTTCAAGAAAAACTACAAAAAATAAACAAATGTTTTATATTTGTACACCACTGAATGACTCTTACATCTGAGTCATTTGGCTCAGGAATTTGAATGAGAACTCTCGGGATATCACAACCTAATACACAAAGGGAGCCTCAGAGATTACTCAGCAGTTAAAGGAATCTACACTTTTGCAGGAGACCTGGGTCTAGATATGGATGTACATTATGGCTCACAACACAAAATCTCCACTAAAGAAGCATTTGATAATATCCTTTACCTCCAGAGGTACCACACACAGAGGGGGGGGGGGGATATGCATGCACGTAGGCAAAATCCTCACATGTGTAATAACATAATTACATCAAAATATTTTTTAAATTTAAAACATACAATGGGCATTAATAGTTGGCAAATGTTTTTCACTTGTACAAGCAGGATAACTTTGGGCAAAATACTGTTTGTTTCTTTTGACATGTTTCTGTGTTCTTTGGTGTTTAAATTCATCAAAATTTATTATCATATAGTGGTTAGATTTTCAAAAACACAGACATACTCTGTATTTTCTAATTACTACAACTTGTAGAATTATTTGCAGTTTATTCTTTAATGCTGGGTAAGATTTTATTGTTTAAAGCCATATATTGCTCAGTGGTAAAGAAGGAAAATGTTTGGTAGTGACTGAATTTTATATACCTGTTTCTAAGATAAATACATTATATATCTTATTAACTACCTAGTACAGAAACCAACATCTTGTAATTGCTCTATTTGTATGAACTTTGTTTGGCATTTTATAGGCTGAGGAAGAAAAGAAGAAGCCTTCTGAAAAATGAGGAGAACAGAGGTAACAATTTCTTTACTTGACAGTCAGTGGATTCTCTGGTGATACAATACTCTATCCAATGGTCATCAGGTCTGGGGTTTAATCTGCAGAGAAGTCATTCCACTTAGTTGCTAGTGATGCCATACTTTTGATGAGTCTCTGAGTCCCTTAAACATGTCTTATACTTATTCTACCCAATCACATAGCATTAGCAATCAGAAATATTGGTTCATTTCAGAAGATTATTGAGCTAACAAAAAGTTAAGAGAGGGTAACTAATTCTTTGGTGATTTATGATTCAAGTTCATTTTTCCCCTTGTTATCAATCTGAACTTTAATAAACTCTCATCTACTAAAATAGAAAAAGAATATTTTGAAGTATTTTATCAAACCCAATGTGGCTTTTTTCATCAGTCAGAGGCCATGTGACACATCAGAGTGAAGCTTTTGCTTATTATTATTAAGTACTTCCTGGTAGAGTTAGTATTTTCTTTTATTTATTTTTTCACTTCATTTTCAGAGTTTTGGGTTTCTATATAGGATTTATATGTGTCCTTCATTGTGGTTGATTCCCCTCTTTCTGTGCCCCCTCATCTCCCTGCTTCTTTTTTCTCTGAAGTGACCTTTCACACACATCCCAGTATTAATCCTTCTTCCTTCTGCTTAGTTTATTGTCTTTCATGCCCACTTCCCTTACAATTTCTTTTCTTCTAGTATCCTTACCCCTTTCTTGATTTCTGGGTTTATATTTGTTCCTCCCAACTTTCACTTATTTAACAACAGAGGCTAAAATCTACATATATGAGAATGTACTGTCTGTAATTTTCTTAGCCTAGATTACCCTTTTAATAGAATATTTTCTTTTAACATTTAATCATCTGTCTAAAGATTCAATCTGTGCATCATTGTTAGTTGGCACATATATTAAAAACCAGTCTGATCTAATGTAGAAGCCAAGTCAAGAAAGAAACATCTTTGGATCACTATTCCATCATCTTGCTTTTATTTCATATTGATTGTTATCTTAGAGAGCTATATTAGCAAGAGAATTCACTCTGCAACCATCTGGTGGTGTTGAAAGAGATACACTCCAGCAAAGAGCTTTAACACTGCCTCTTGCCACTGCCGTTTCTCAGCCTCTGTAAATCTTTAACTTGGTTGATATCCCAGCCCTTGTCATCAATATGAGTGACTCTTATTTTCCCAAAGTGAGCATTCTATTGACCTTAGCATTGATTTTTGTTTCACTATGATTTAATCTACATACTACAATGGTTGTTTGCAAAGGCTTACATTCATGGACTCCTGTTGGACCTCTGAGGTATTCACTTGTAATTTATTTTACTCACCAATACTACATGTTATGACTCTCTCTTTTGTTATATTCTTATTTAAAAATCTATCCTTTTAATTTATTCCTTTCAGGTCATCTTTACCCTTTGTCAGTCAATCTCTACAAATAACTGCAGATTGTATATTGGATAAAGACGATCTATACCATACATATGGAGTGCTAAGAACTATTTAGATTTAATAGACGTGTTTAAAGAATAAACACCCAACTGCTCCATTAGTAGAATTGGGCACTCAAACCACAGCAAAACATCAATATGTTGGACAACTAAGCAAAACTGTTAAATATTCTGTCCTTACCATTTTAGATTCTTTAACTTTGTTTCATTTATATGTACCTTGTCACTCTTTGCAAAGTATATTAAAAGCAGATGAAGGATAATATTCAGTGTTCAGATTAGTCCCAGCATCTCCATCCTTTACACATATTTAGAATGGTATACATATTCACATACATAAACCAACAGAAGTAGCCTGTTCCCAGTATCCACTAACACCTCAAAACAGAATGCACAGTGTGTTAATGGTCTATGTTTTATACTCTTTTAAAATTAAGTACAGTTCCTAATGTGGTCACCTGTCTCAAATACTAAATCTTCACATGTTGTGCTTCCTGTGACCTTCAAAATGAAAATATGATTTCTTAACAAATTGTCACTCCTAACTCTTGAGTAATGCCTCAATGTGGATGTCCTTGCTCTTACAGGGAAAGAAGGCTTAAGAAGCATGTACATATGTGATCTTCTTTTTTAATGGCTTAATGATTGATAAAAAGAAAAACATTAAAACTGTTTGCACTTCAAAGGAAGTAAGCTTTACTAAACTATTTTGTTCAATAATCTTCATTTGGCTATAGAAGGTACTTGACTTCTGAAAGTCTTACTTTAGTAATATGTATTTTTAAAAAAATCAAATAAAGAAAGGAAGAAAGAAAGAAAGAAAAAATCCTTTCAGAAGACTGTTTAAAGGTTAGACAATTTTTCTTATATTTTTCTCCTAATCTTATACATATATTTAATACCCTATAGAAAAAGTTTTGATTATAACTATCCAATAGTATAAAAAGTACAAAACAGATTTGTATAATTCTAATTAATTAATATAAAGTTCACAACTACATATAGTATATCCTATAGTCAGATAGAGTTGGGGAAGAAGACTGTGGTTTAGATCTAGTAATTATCTTTGTTTCAAATGTTGTTTTAGTATTTTCACCCATGAACAAGTAATTTTTCAGTAAGACTTCGGGTCACTATACTCTTCTTGCTAGATTTTACATAGTGAAGATACTTTAAATAATATATATTTCATATTGAAGTTCCATTGTGCAAGAGCTTTTGCTACTAAAGAAGTATATGTAGTTACCAAAAATCCATGAAAAGAAAAGCCCACTACATTAAAATAAACATAATTTTCATCATTTTATATTGGTGATCAACCATTATCAACAAAATAATATGAGTAGATAAAAGTGACTAATATTTGAGACAGTAGAAACAGCTTAGTGATTAAGAGCATTTTCTGCTTCTGCCTGGACTCAGGTTTGGTTCCTAACCTCACTATGGTGTGTTTCTCCAATAACAAGTTGCCAGTGCCCTCTTTGGCCACTAAGAGTAAAAGCACATACATGTAAAGGAACACACAGAGACATGAACACATAAATAAAAGTATAATAGATCAGGTTTTATTATTATTATTATTATTATTATTATTATTATCATCATCATCATCATCATCATCATCATCATCATTATTGAAAATAGGTTTATGTCATATACAATTCATGTCAATCACAGTTTCTCCTCTCCTCAATCCTAGCACCACCACCTACCCTCTTCCCCAGATCTATTCCCATTTTGTTCCTTCTTCAGAAAAGAACAGGCTTTGAAAAGATAACATCCAAACAGAACAAAATAAGATGCAATAAGACAAGGAAAAAGCTCTCATATCAGTGCTTGACAATGCAACCTAATAGGAGGAAAAAAAGTCTTAAGAGCAAGCAAAAGAGTCAGAGATACACCCACTCCTATTGTTAGGATTCTGACAAAACATCAAGCTGGTAGCCATAACATACACATGGTGAACATTTTTCAGACCCATACAGATCCTCTGCTTCTAGCCTGTGTTTCTGTGAATAGATGTGAGTCCTGCTTAGTTCATTTGCTAGGTCATGTTTTCTTGGAATTCCCCATCCCCTCTGATTTCTGATTTTATACTCTTTCCTCTCCTTCTGTAGGCTTCCTCAATCTCTGAGGAGAGAGATCTTACAGAGAACTCAAATTTAGTTTTTCTCTTCAGAATGACTACCTGTTGGTCTCTGCACTGACTCCCTATGCTCCCAGAAATGCCTTTCTGATGACACCTGGATGAGACACCGATCTATAAGTATAGTAGAGTGTCATTAGGAATCTAAATTCTGGTTCTTTGAAAAGAAAATAAAGATTGAAAGACCGCTGATCTTAGTAATTTAACAGGAAAAACAAAACTAAACAAAATAGAAGAAGACCTAAGCACCAAAGAAATTCTGAATAGTATAAAGAAATGTTTTTAAAACCTGTACTCCATTTATTTAGAAAACCAAGAAGTACTGGATGAATTTATTTCTTTAACCAAACCACTGAAAATTGAACTTAGAAGAATTCAACAACCTAAAGAGAACCATAAAATATGAGGATATTAAAACAAAAGTCTACTGGACTGTCAAAGAAGATCTTAAAACTATTAAAGAAATCGAAACAGGTGGGACACTACAAAACTCTGATGAAGGCAGTGTCAATTTCATACCACCATTAGATAAATCACGCACAACAACAAAACTACAGTGCAATATTCCTGATGATCATAGACTCAAAAATATCCAATAAAATGAAATAAATAAAACATATAAAAAAAGTACATAGCATTACCAAGTAGAATTTATCCCTGAAATGCAGTGATATTTTAAGATAAGCATCTATAAATATAATAAATCACATGAAAGTGCTTATGTACAAAATTCATGTGATCTTATCAATAGATGCAATAAAACCTTTTAAAAATCCAATATGCATTTATAGTAGAAGTCCCGGAGTGATGAGGATAGAGGGAACATGGGTATGACATGGTATGATACATTAATTCTACCAAGATTCTACCAAAAATTCTACCAGAAAACTTCGAGAAGCAATAAAATAATATAGTTATGTAGCAGGATACAGAGATAAATTGTTCATCAATAGGTTTTCTATGCATCACACACACACACACACACACACACACACACACACACACACACACACACACACACACACACACATATATATATCAGAGAAAGAACATGTAGACATACACCAGTTCACAACAGCCTCCAAATATATACCTAAAAAAAGAAGAGAAGCAACTCTGCAATGAAAACTTCAATCTTCTGCACGAAGAGCTAGAGAAAAGCACTAGGACATGGAAATACATTCATTGCTTCATTTCAATAGATTAATATTATGAAAATGGCCATTTTGCCAAAAGCCATTTTCAGATTCAACACAAACCCAAATGAAGTCCCAATCTCATTATTCACAGAAATAGAAAATTATCTTGAAAATTCCTATGGAACCAAAAGATACTAAATATTCAAACAATCTTGGGTGAAAAGAATAGTACTGGGGAGATTACAACTCCACATATTAAGATATATTACAATGCCAAAGTAATAGAAATATCACGGTAATGGCACAAAAATAGGCAAGTACACCAACAGCACAGAATTGAAGAACCAGATGACTACACCCAACTTTAACCATTTAATATTTGACAACAATGTCAATGCCAAATCATATGCTAGAGTAATGTAAACATCTTCAGTAAATGCTTCTGGGGAAACTGGATGTTCTTATATAAAAGCATGAAATTAGATCATTATTTATTAACTGAAAACATATCAGTGTCACTAACTATGTGTGTGTGTGTGTGTGTGTGTGTGTTCAATTAATGAGTAAATAAATCATCAATTTGATAGCGAGCAAGGTGTAGCATATGGGTGGTAAATGGGAGGGTTTGGTGGGAGAAAAGGAAAGGGACACGATTTAATTATATTATAATCTCATATCTACAACAAAAACTTAAAGGTAGCTGGTACTATGGTCTCTGACCTGTCTTGTGACACTCCTCTGAAAGAAAGATTGCAAGGCTTGATTGTTTCTATGTATTAGACTCAGTGCTGGACCAGAAAATTTACATTTTTAAATGATATTTAATGATGATAATATAGCTACTCTACGGCCCTTATTTTACTTATGTAAAGTTACGTGTAATTATGTCATTCTGGTTTTATTCTCCTTTCTTGCTTTGTAATTTTGTAAATGTCAGCAGTCAAGTGAGATTTTGCTTCAAAAATCTAGTTCATTTATTTTTAAAAATGTTCTTTGGCTATCAATATGGTATTAAAACTCAAACATCTAAGGGTTAATGAGATGGCCCAGTCTATAAAATACTTACATCAAAGGGTAGGGGACCTTAATTTAGATATCCAGCATCCAGGTACATGTTTGATGGTCAGGGCCACAAGCTTATAATCCCAGTACTCAAGAACTAGACAGTTGATCCCCTAGATAAGTTAGCTATCTAAACTAGCTCCATTTGTGAGATCTGGGTTTAAGCATGTCTCAAAAAATTCAGTGGAACAATCAAGTAAGACACTCTATGTGAACCTCTGGTCTCCATTTATTCATGCACACACCTATGCACACTCAACCTCATATGTGTTTTCTCACACACATGTGAATTCACATACACACACATATATATACATTCATACACATGCAAAGAAAACAAATGTAAACAAAAATCCAAATATCTAGCCTTTCCAAATGTATTCCTCTAGTAATAAGAGTCTTTTTGCATCTAGACTGAAAGTTTCCTCTTTAATTTACAGAAAGACAAATTTCAATTTATCCACTCTTTCTACATGCAAAATAATTGTTTTCATTCACTCTGTGTCTCTTAGTATTGCTCTTTCTTTTACATACACATTCCCTCTGTGTGTCTCTCTCTGTGTCATTCTGTCTGTCTCTCTGTCTCTCTCTGTCTCTCTCTCTCTCCCACTCAGAATATTCTAATTCAACTATCAGTGACTCCTACTCAAAATACTATAATTCAACTATCAGTGACTACTATTTGTGGCAAATTAAGTTTTTGATGTAGGTTCTTTATCTAATTAAGAAAAATTGAGTTAGGCATTTTTAATCCTCAGTGGTATAAGGTAAAGAAGGCCTTACGATATTTATTGCACTGAGCTGGAGAAACAAGGGACTGAATTTTAAAAGAAATGTAAGATCCTTGGCTAAAAAGTAAATGAAGAAACACTAGCCACAAGTTCTCCTGATTGCATTGCTTACAGCAGCAGATAGAGTCACAGGACAGAATTGAGATGTGAGAGGTGACCCCATAGCCACATAACTGGGGAGTGAAACACTTGTTTCTTAATAATTAGACACTAAATTTAAATTATTTATTTAAACAGAAGTTACACAACTATGAGAATCTTTAGCTCTAGCTTTTTGTAATTGTGATGATGCTGAGTTTGAACTGACCTTGCGCTCTGTTCCCATATCAGGGTTATGGAGATTCAGCCTTATGATTTGTTATTTCCAATAATTAATGTTCTACCATGGGATAATGACCAGTCAACAAAACCTCTGCCCCTTAAATGTATGCTCCGTGTGTGCATTGTGTGTGTGTGTGTGTGTGTGTGTGTGTGTGTGTGTGTGTGTGTGTGGTATAGGTGGAGTTCATACAATAGCATATACTAACATTGTAATATAGAACACCTCTACATTATAATACCACCAAAAACAACTCCCTGATGATTCTTTGAGATACCAGGAAAATTATATCATGTCATTACTACCAAGATTTCATACGGGAAACAGCAAAAATCAAGAAGAAAAAGTCAATTAAAATGTAATTATGAAATGAACAAGGACCAAGAAAGAGATCTTGGTCTTGTGTTGGGTTTATGGTTAGATGGAGGCAGGGTCTCTAGAAGTCTTTGTAGTGAATCAGCTCTTACAATTTCAGTTATAGCAAATTTGACAGAATAAAAAAACAACTGGAAATGAGAATCCCACACCAAATAACAATAATTTTTCTTTCTTTAAAACTACTTAGATATCTGAAGAAGGAAAATAATGTTGGGACGTGAATAAAAGAGACATTCATTAAAAGTTAATGGTGTAGGATACAGATAATGAGAAATAGAAATGGAATTTATAGAGACATATTATCTTTGCAATGCGTGGCAGAATTTAATGTACAATCAACATTACTGCTCAGTTCCAACGGCTATTTTTACACCAGGGCCTCTAGAATCCAAACCCATTAAAAATTCATGATTCCCAAGCCATGTGTTTTCCATAGTTAGAAGCATTTATGTCAAGTGGGCAAACTGCTGAGACACCAGCTATTTCCCCTTGTAATAAAGACAGCATCAGTTTGCGTGATTCCTTTTCAATTCTTTAAGCACAAGGGGAGTGCGTGGGACTGGGTGACCATGTTTAAAGGAAGTTAAGTTCAGGGTTTATGTTTTTTCCTAAAAAATAAAAAATGAAGTAAGAGATAAGAAGGGAAAGCAAGGAGGGAGGAAGGGAGCAGAATATAGAATGAGTTAGGAAGGAATTTTTCACATATCTCTATGAGGAAGTTTTAAGATCAGGCTAATTGAGGTAGGAAAACTCATCCGAATGTGGGCAGCACCATTCTCTGAACTGAGCTTCCGGAACACAAAGAGGAGAGAAACAATCTCTGCTCCTTTACTTGAAGGTGGATGCATTGTAAGAAACTGCTTCACCTTCTTGGTACCATGACTTCTCTGTGTTTCTCAAACTCTGAGCCAAACTAATGCTTTCCTTCCTTAAGTTGCATTTGTCAGGTGTTTTCTTACAGCAGTGAGAAAAGTGACTAATTAGTCATTGTTAAGACTGTAGAACTATAACACATTTAAACACAATTGTACAAAATAGGGACTTTTATTTTCTTAGAGTCATAATCATGGTGGTTTATTCTCATTCTGGTGGGTGCTGAGAATTGAAATCTGTTTGTCTGCAAGAACAGGAACATGGTAAACCACAGAGTCATCTCTGTAGCCCCTGACTTTCACCTTTAATAAGTAAGAAAGCATGCATGTGGAAATCAGTTCTAAATGACAAATGAGAGTTGACATTCCTATTGAATTCTAGTGACACATTACAGCAGCCTCTGTAGAGTACTTTAGTGTTTTCAGTATTTTTATATCACTTGCCCTTCCCACCCTCTCTGATATTTCTCTTCCAATTGGATCAACATCCATACTGCCTTAATTTCAATGAGCCTAAAGGGATATTCTTCACCCTCTCCCACCTGCAGAGTAAAATCAGTAAGATTCTTTTCTCTCACAGTTGTGTCTTTTACTATTGTACCCGTTGTTTAGTTCTTTCTTCACTTTTTTCTCAAATTTGATTTCAGTTCTCAAACAAGGGCAAAACCATTTAGTTCATAGCAATTATATCTCCATATTTTTTATTTACTTTTATTTATTTTGGCATGGTATTTCCTTTCAAAGAATGTCTACTTACTTTCATGGAGCTAAACAATAAATTTTCTTTTTAATGATTTTGTTCACTCATTTATGTTTGTGAGTGTGTACCACATGGGTGGAAGTACTCAAAGGGACTAGAAGAGAGCATTAGATCTCGGTGGAGCTAAGTTACAAAGGTTGTAAGACAGATGAGTTTGGTGCTGGAAACTGAACATGAGTCCTCTATAGGAGTAGAACATGTTCTTTACTCTTGAACATTCTTTCTTGTGGCTACAATGCATATTTTCAATCCTAATTATAATCATCTCATTTTAACTAAAAATTTAATCCTTATGTTTGATATCTTTGATATGATTCATTTTTCAGAACTACAATAATTGATTTTTATGTAATAATGTCATTAAAAATGTAAGGAGCTCGTTACTTTTAACTCAACTTCTAGTTTATGTCACCATTTTCAGATGAAGTACAAGTATAGATACTTAATTTGAATTATAATAAAACTGAAACTTTAAAGTGTTAGTTCAAAACCAAACAGGCCACTTTCCTGTTAAAATAAGGAAATTTTATTTCACCTGTGTCCAGCCAGTAGGCTATCACTTCTGTTTTGGCCCTTATATAAAAAGCAACTTGAATTTGTACACTTATCTTATTTACACTTAGTAAATTTCTTAGGCATCACAAAGACAAAGTCTCCATCCACAGCTCAGAGAAAACAGATAGGTAATATGTGATCATTTCTGCTTTGTATACTATTTTCTAGACAATAATGCCGTATATATATTTGTGGTCAAAGTGGTTACAAGTTTTGTAATTAGCTTATTTTTGTTGTCCTTATTAGATATATGTATTGAATTCAGTTTCAATTCTGGAGATGACCTCTGAGTTGAAAACTTTTTTACAGTGTGTCGATTGGGACATTTACAGGCAATATGCTGATTAAAGGCAGAGGAAGACAGGAATTGAGCTTAGAGGAAATATTCAATATGTCTGCACATGGTTTTTTAGCAAATGTGGAAGAGAAGACTTGTGGAGTAGAAGACTGGACTCTCCAGAAGTGTCCTGAGTTTCAACATGAAGTCCTTGACTCATGTTCCTGCATCTGCTCCTGAGTATGGTTGATAATGCAGCTAAAATAAATTCTCAAGGAAAGATGTCAAGTGTGAGTTCCTACCACCAACATTTCGGAAAGGAGAAATGTGTGAAGGATGGATAAACCTTGAAGGTGTGTTCCTGGCACTTTAGTGAATTTACCACACTGTTAAAAAGAAGCAGTCTAAACAAAGTCCGCAATGGGTATTTTCTGATAAATGAAGATAAAACCTTGGAAGACGATTTCACATTTACACCACTAGTTTATTCTGTACCTTTTGTTCTGCAGTAATTAATACTTTTCTAGCTGAAAGCAAATGTAGGAATCTTCTAAAGTTGAAAGACCAAGAAGGCTTCCTTTCACAAATGTGTAAAACTATCCTTCTAGCAGTTGGTTAATTCACAACTTTTGATTCATGTTCATGTTAATTTTAATTAAAATTTCAAAGGATAGTATCAGTACAATTAGAAAAGTGAGCAAAGGAAAGAATGAGCACTGGAAGCAGAAGGGACAAAAGACATTATTTAAAGAGTCTTCTTTAAATCTTTTGCAGATTTAAATAAGAAACTATCAAAATATTTGAGTATTTTAATTTTTTTCTCCTACAAATCTATGGACAGCTCAGAAATTGTCATTATTTTTTCATTATTATGTGAATAAGGGAAAATAGAAGAAACTGAAGATCAGAAGACTGTAGTCAATTCAGTTGACCTGGTAAATGATATAGAAAGGTCTATATGTGAGGTCTATATACCGGAGTCATCTACTACAGACAAGTAAAATACAGATTTTAAGCCTACACTTTCATTTACTTTTAAACTTTGTAAAGTTATAATGATCCATAAACAGTATTCTCTCTGCTCTCAAACATTCTGCTTAGTTAATGTCTGATGTCTGCTATTTGCATATTATTACAGAATTCTCAGAATATTGAGGTAAATTGCTTGGTTGGTGATAGTTCTGGGGGAAATTTCCAAATAAAATGAAACAGAAGGAATAAAAATATTCACAATCAATGTATAAGAAACAGAAATAATAATACAAAACAAACTAGATTCTAAACAGTATTTGGATTCGTGATATATCGGCATGTTTCTTAAAACTTTATTTAATTTTAGGGAGCCATGGAATCATGTTGGAAAAGTATGAATGCAATTATATCTCAGCCATTGGAAATATTTTGAAATATAAAGTTGCCATATTCCAGTATAGTTTTTTAGATTTTTGGATGAAGTTCAGAATCTTGCCTCAAATTGTCAGAGTATTTGGAAAAATCTTTCACATCCCAAATGGCTTTGCTGTGGTCTTTGGGTCAGATACAGAGCCCAAGGCCTGCTTACGTGAAATACCGTAAGATGAGCATGGGAAACTTGTTTTAAAATTAAAATGTCTGATTTTGAACAACATACAGTTTTTCATTTATATCTTTAGTTTTGTTTTTCAATAGTTTCTAATCAAAGTATTTTCTGATTGTTTTATGTGTACATATCATGTGTATATTTTCCATGAATTAATTTTAAACCTGTTACCTCAACAATACAGAATTTGAAATTTTAATTTTGAATCACTAGTTATTGGTATATAGGCATAAACTCAAAGCACATATTTAGGACATTTCATGATTTTGATGAATTTACCTATACTGTTATACTGTTAGAAATGCCTTAATATTCTTATGTATGTGAACATGTTTACCAAAGTTCTAACCATTTTACTTTTCCTTCCTCTTCTCTTAGGTAGAATCAAATGAGACATTATCTATTGTTCAGAACTATAGAATACACACACACACACACACACACACACACACACACACACACACATATATATATACCTACAAACACACACACACACACACACACACACACACACACACACACACACACACACACACACATTAATAGAAGGAGAATTTTCCTTTTATTTCTGGTTTCTTGAGAGTTGAAATCATGTTCCATTTTGACAGGTATTTTCTTTTGTTGGTCCAGAGAACAGTAGTATTTCCTTTACTTTGCTATTTTATTGTGACTATATTGATGGGCATCCATCTTTTACATTCAAAACACATAATCAGAAATATAGCCTGTCTTTCATTTTGGTAGATTTGCATGTTAAAATCATGCTCAGATTTTATGCCTTGATACTTATTTAAACTTATTTTCCTTTACTTCACTTTTTCTTATATTGTCTTTGGTTATATTATGATAATATAAGTTTCATAAAACGAGACAGATCTCATTTTCCTCTGAATTTTGTGAAATATTATAGCTAGAATGGAGATTGTTTTTCACTTAAATGCCCAATAAAATAGACATGAGAAGTTACCTGAAAATGTTATTATAGGTAAATTTACAATGATAAAGTCATGTTATTTCCATTGATCAAAGTCAGCCCAGTTGTCTATTTCTTTTCTGATTTCTTTAGGAAATTTGTTCCATTAAATGATTTGCAAACATGAATTCCCATATTTCTTGTAGTAAAATTGCTCATAATATTCTTTTAAAAATTAGTGGTATTGCTCAAGGAATGTGCCCTCTTTTGTGTCCATACTTTTTGTCCTCTCATAGTAGTTATTTCATTTTATTGATGTTTTCAATGAAATCCATTAAGAACCAATTTTTAATTTGAATGATTCTAAGCGAGCACATGCCTTTAATCTCAACACTTAGGAGGCAGAGGCAGTACAAATTTGAGTCCAACCTGGTCTATATACCAAGTTCGAGAACAGCCATGGCTACACAGAAAAACACTATCTCAAAATACCAAGTCATAACAACAATAATAACTGATAAAATAATAACAATAAATACAAATAAAAAATATATATCTACTGATTCCATCACATTAATGATTTTTTATTTTTCTTTTTTTTTTATATGTTATTAGCTAATATTTACTCATTTATTTAGAAAGGATTTCTCTCTATTGCCCAGGTTTGCCCAGAACACTCTATGTAGCTTAGGACTGTATTTATAACACCCTTCCTGCCCTCAATCTCCCAAGCAATAGACTTAAAACAATGAACCACCAAATCTGGCAATTAATTCTGCCCTTTCTTCCTTATTTATTGCCTTTCATACTTTTTAATTTAATTTCCTTAACTTTAAATTGAAGCAACTACTTTAGAATTCTCTTGTTTTTGAAAATAAGCATTTGAACAATAATGTACCCTTAACAGTTCAGTAACAGAACGAAACCATTCTGAGTTAATACTATTTTGGGCTATATATGCATTAGTCAGCAAACTGATATGAAAAATGTGAACTCATTGTATATAAATTAAAAGATAATTCAAATAATAGAGAAATAAACATTGCTTTGAGTTTGGATATGGTATTTAATCTGGTTTTAACTTCAAGAGAAGGTATTTAGCAGGAAGTAAAGACATCTATTCCTTTGGAAAGAGATGCTCTGAACTTAGGTCACAATGATATTCTACCATGTTCTGCTTTTTATAGCAGGACAGTTTGAAAGTCCTGCAGTTCCAAGAGGTGGATATTGTATGAGGGTTGAGCTAATTAAAGGATACATTATAGTAATGAAAACTGATTATAAATATGAAAAGGGACAGTGCTTAAATGTAACTAGTGAAACTAAATTGCTGTAGGAAGTGTTAGCGTAAACTCATACGAACTCATTTTTAAACATGAATTAAAGCATTTAAGAACATAACACAGCTGTGAATTTTAATTGCAGTATTGTATAATACTTGTATATAAGGGAGAACTCAAAATGTAAAAGCACAAAATAAATGACATTATAGGACATATTTTTTCCTTCATTTTAGGTGTTTTTCCTGCATGAGTGTCTGGTGTACATGGTACAAATTGAGGTTATAAGACAGTTCCAGATTCCATAGAACTGTTGTGACTGACAGTTGTAAGCCACCATAGGGATGCTAGAAATTAAACCCATGTCTTGTGGAAAGCATTAGTGCTCTTAACCATTAAGCCAATTTCTCTACCTCTGAAAAACATTTGAAAGAGTTCTCAATGACTGTAGTTGCAATCATTAAGAAAAAGATAAATACTAATGGCATTATACTTTAATGGCAGGAAGGTTCAACAACAACTTTTATTTAGTTATGTGGCTTAAAAATACTTTGTGCTTGAGATTCACTGTGTATTCTGGATCTGTGACTCCATAGCTTCATGGTATTTGAAAAGAATGTTCTATTGTTTCAAATATTTTTAATGTTTGTCATTACTTTGGTACCCTTAGGAAGAACATCTCTTGTATGTATATTAGTCCATTTGAAGTGTTCTCAGTTCTGAGGCATGTTTTAATTACTTTGATGAAAAATTTATTACTAATTTTCCTTCCATTTTTTGTTTGTTTGTTTTGTTTGTGTTTTTGAATAGTTTCTGTCTATGTTTTCAGGTTTTCTGAAATTGTCCAAATTGTATAATCTGCTTTTATCTATCTAGAGTGTATACGTGCACTTGTATATCATTACTCATTTATAAATATTCATTTTCAGCTTGTTTATTACCATACTTTCTCTGTGGACCTCCCTGCTCACCATTGTGACAATTATTTGAGTGCCTTTGGGAGATAAATATAACACTGTGTCATTGTACACATTGAATGATTTTTCTCTTTATCTCAAGCTCCTTTGCGGGCAGGATAACTTTGATTATGTTAAATACTGTGCTTTGTAAATTAATGTTGAATATACTTATAGCTTTACATTCTTTGTTCCAGAGTACCATTAAGAATTTTTTAAGAGAATCTATCTTCTAAAGAGCTTTGGATATTTATAATATGAAGCCACAAACATCTTTACTTTTGACCTAATCATTCTCCACTATTAAAGCAATACTTCTCTAAGTCTGTTCGCCATGATTTTATAGAATTTGTTTTCTTTCTAATCTGATTAGTAAAGACAGTCACTGTTCATGAGCAGTAGGCATGTTTTAAGCTTTGAATTCTGTAGAAGAACTTTAATTCAGGAACATGTCTTAGATAGCAAAGGATTACTTTTAAAGACCTTGTAGAACTATATGATCCAGCTACAATGCAAACACACGCTGGATTATAATATGATCTGGCTGGAATCAGCCGTACTACACAAATTTATTTATTTATTTTTAATTTTTAAAAATTAATTTATTTTTAAATCTTATTTATTTATTTATTTATTTATTTATTTATTTATTTATTTATTTATTCACTTTACATCCCCATAGAAACCACCCCTCTCCTCTTAGACCCATCCTTACACAGAACCTCTTCCCTTGCCCACCTCCTGTTCTCCAAGAAGGAGAAAACACTCGCCCTGGGTACCAACCCACCCTGGCACAACAAGTCACTGCAGGACCAGTCATATCCTTTCCCACTGTGACCAGACAAAAACAGCCCAATCAGGGGGACAGGATCTACAATATCCAAAAGATTAAAGAACAATAATAATAAAAATAAATAAAATATCTTTCACATGACAAAAATGTGACACAAATAAGGGAAAATCACTGTTGCCAGGTTTTCCATTTCTTCCAGACTGAGTTTGGAAACTTGTATATTTTTAGAGCTTTACTATTTCTTTTATACTGCTTACTATGTAATTGTACAACTGTTACTCCCTTACACTTCTTAGTGTTTCAACATTAGTTTATAATGTTTTCCCTCTCGTTTCTGGTTACAGGTATTTGAATCCACTTTTTGTTGTAATTCTCAGTTTTGTGGAGGTTTTGGAAATCTTTAATGATTGTTTTACTATTTCTGTCAGTTATTCCTCATAAGTGCAATGTGCTTTCCTAACTCACTTTTCCTAGCTTTAGACAGTTGGTTCAGCAGTTTCTTGACCTGGAGACTTAGCTGCTCATCTGAGATGCTGCTGATTCAATGTGCATGTTTATCATTGTAAAAGTCTCTCTTGGACTCCCCTTATTCAGCCCTATAAAGGCTAATATTCTATATTTCCATTTCACTACTTTGTTTCTATTTTCTGATGTCTCTTTTTACTTGACTCAGAAGTTGAATATTTTGTCTAATTTCTAAATTCCAGTTTCCATCAGACTATTAATAATTATAATTTCATTCACTGGCATCAGAAAGAAAGATGAAAGATGAGTCATTTTTAACTCATCAAGACTTACCTTAGAACTTAATTGTTGTTTTAGACCAGGATATATGAACAGATCTTGGGAAGTATTCTATAATGCTCAAGAAGAATGAATGTTCTGTTGTTGTACACAATTTTTTTATATTAAAAATAAATCTTCGTTTTAGTATACAACTTTAAATCCAAACAGTGCAGGCACAGTTATTTTATAAAAGGAAGATTCCAGATTGGAAATGTGACATCTAGTTAAGGGTCAGAGAAGTTAGTGAGTTGGAGAAAGATTTGACAGAATGAGTCAGAGATAGGAAACAACCAACTCTTATGAAAAGAGACAGGAAATAGGTGCTTTTTAAGCAGTGCAGGGGGAAAGTCAATTGAGTTAGAGTTCACAGAAAGGCAGTTTAACCTGGACAGTTTTACAGAGACAGGTGTCAGATGAAAACAGAATGAGCCAGAAGGTGCCAGAAGATTAGAATAAATTGCCAGAGTTCGACTGAGGGCAATCAGAGCAATTCAGTGAGAAGCTGAGAGAAGCCAGACTGAATCAATCACCATGGAGATCAGTTTGAGCCAGAGAAGCTGAGGTGAACAAGCCAGCCAGAGTTCAGAAATAATGAGAAAGGATGAGCTTATTCAGCAGTAAGCTTCCAAGATGACAGTTATACCAGGTGAATAAAAGTTACATTTACAGAGTTCTCCAACTCAGTCAGCACTTAGTAGTGACCAGGTGAATTTTTCAGAGACCTTGTCATTTGCTCTTTCTGTTAAATTTTTATCTTTATTTGTGATGTTTATTATTTTAGAAGATAATTCCAACTACAGAATTCCAATCACTTACTGGGAGACAAGGGAAAGAATTATCGGACTTAAGGGGAAAATCAGTTGAATCATTGATGGATTATCAATAAATTATGCTGATGACATTAGAGTTTCACATTAACTAGGAGTATAAATGTTTAGTTTTGTCATTGTGGAGGTCTTTTTTTTTTTTTTCTTTCAGAAGAAAAGCCCCTGTAGATGATGCTTTGTAATGCATAACTAAGTTTGGCAAATAATAAAGTGAGAAAATAAAATTAAAGATTAGTAATCCATGCAATAGAGAGAACAAGAGTTTAGGTAGGTTACAAATGGAGCTTCCAAGTCACTCAGATGGAGTTGGAGTGAGGTGGGAGCGAGGTGACATGCCAGAGCCTTCTGGGGTGCTTATGTACCAGGCAAAGGATGGCAAAAATGTTAGAGAAAGATGCACATGAATAAGCTTCAATGGAGGAACAATTTTAAATCTGTGAAATACAGTGAAGTACTTGATAAACTTATGTAGATGCTAGCATAAAAAATAAAACAAACAAAATTGTATATCCATTTCAACACTTAACCACATTATACGCAACAATGAGATATTTGTGTATTCTTCTAGGGACATGTAGGACATTGACTGGGAAGTTCCCTAGGGTGATTGGATTATCTATGAACATGTACAATTTTTAATTTTCTATATACTCTAGCTAAAAACAAATTAAAGGAGAAACGGTTAATTCTGATTATAATTCCAATGAGTATACAGTTAACAAGCATGGAGAAGATGTGAGAGCAGGAGCCTTAAGTAGAATCAGCATATCACATTTGTAGTCAGAAAGTGGAGTGGGGTGGGGTAAGTGTGCAGAAGTTAGATAAGGCTGGAGGACTTCAAGACCTGCTTCCAGAAACCTACTTCCACCAGCAAGGCTCTACCTCCCAAAGATTCCAGAATCTTCTCACATAGCACCACCATCTGAAAACTTTTTGTCCGAACACATGATGCTATGGAAGACATTTGGCATTCAAAGCACAGCATTTTTATTTTTGGAAGTAATTGGTTTGAACTGTAATATCTGATTTCTATCAATGGAGAAATTGGACTGAATGATAATAAATACATTCAATACAAAAATTCAGAGACAAACATGTAAGCCATGCATTTCCACAAGTGAAAGCAGATTCCTACTCTGAATTACCAAAGGAAAATTGAATAAGAAAGAACAGGACTATAATTCAAAATACAAAGGGGAGAAAAATTGTACTATGCATTTCTCATCCATCACACAGTTATTATTATGAACTAACTAACAGACTTTAATTCAACTCATGGTAACTAGATGGGTCCCATATGTGAGGTGAAATGTGGCTTGTGCTTAAATTCTTTAAGCTCTTAGATCTATATATAAAGTTATAACATGCTTCTTGGTTACAAATTTAGTGAGTTAGTAAAATAAGTGCATAATCCTAGTATCTGGTAGTAATATTTATAGATTTTTATCACCTTATCTAAAAAATCTACATGCTTTATACATATACAAAAAGAGATATGGCTTTATTATTGCCACAGGATGCACACACATTAGCAGGGTCAAGGAGTTTTAAGACACAGTCTAAAAAACAGAGAAAAATTATTTCATGAAATTCACTCCTTCTGACCCCAAAAACTTCCCTTAAAGCAAATCCTGCAAAAAATAGTACTTCTTTGTGTTTAAAAAAGCTTTGTTATCTTATTTAGCATTGCTTGTCTCTGTCCCCAAGGCTGGGTATGCTGTATGCAGAAACTAAGTACTTAATGTGTGCTTATTGAATAAATGAATAGAGAAATGAAAGAATTCCATTTGATGTAAATTTTATAATAGCTGTAATTGATGACATCTGACCCACCAGTTGGCACACATGCTTTTGTTGTTGGCTAACCAGCTTTGAAAGCTTACATTTATAAGCTTGTTATTCAACAGGAATCCATTCACTAAGCTTCATGTGAAAGGCAAGAGGAGGAATCATTGGGAGCCACCGATCTCCATAAAAATAACATGAAGAAATAAAGTTGTTTACAGATAATATGCCTCCCCTAAAAACCTGAATCCTAATAACTCTTTTAGTTTCCATAAACATTAGTGATAATAAACCTGAAAAAAGGGCAATAGACAGATGATTCACCTAACAACTTACCCCAAATCTGATTTCTTTGTCAAGTATAGATCAAGAATATTATAAGAAAACAAAATCTTCTGTTCAGTAAAATTAGATACTACAGATAAATACATGATATTCATTTTTAACTCGTTATCTGTGGTTACAGATCAAGAAGTTATAAGCATATCATACAACTGACCTTAAGAAATAAAGTAAGGTAAGACATCATGGGAAAGTAGATGTTATATCTGAAACCTGGGACCAATGGTTAACTCGGGTGCCTATTAACACATCAAAGCTGACTCTGGCTGCAGGTTCTCCCATTATCCCCTAGTTCCTACCTGTAATAGGGTATTCCTAGCAGGCATACCCTGATCCCTACCCTGAACTCTTCAGCCCAGGGACTGGGCTGCCCTTCTCCAGCTCCTCTGGTTCCTAAACAACCCAGCCATTTTAGTTGTGTGGCCCTTTTTGCCTCGTGGTCTCCCAGTCTCCCGGATCCCCTCCACCTCTTTTCACATGGCCAAACTAAGTCTGCCGGTCATGTTCACTCACTCTGGACTCTCCCAGATGCCTCTGTCTGTAATCTCCCTTTTTATCTACAGAAAACCTTCACGTCAACTCTTTAGAACCAGTCATGCTTCCATTTCTTTTTTTTTTTTTTTTTTTTCATTCAATAGACATATTTGTTTCTTTTTGTGTTAAGCACTCATTTAGGTCTCTTACCCATTTTCTCTTTTTACATTAATTTTTCTTATTGATTCATAGACCTTGTGAATGACTTCATTTTTATCTGGTTTGTATGTTTTGTGTATATGAGTGGGAGGGGACGGTTATGTGAGTGTAAAATTACTAAATAATCAATGTAATAGAAATCCCATTTCAATAATTTTATTAAAAATAAGAAAGTTTGGTAATCTCTTCTTTTCAGAAAATTTTATAATTTGCCAGTGATTTCATGAATCATCATTGTCAGGGTACTAAAATGCTACTTCCAGGTATAGTCTATGCTTGAGTCACTGACTCCAGTCTATTTATGAATTTCCTGTTCAGAGATATACCAATAACACATTATCATAATTGATATCACTTGCTGGGGAAATCTTTATTCTTCTTATTTATAATTTAACTAAATAATTTGGCCTTTACAAATATAGAGTCTTTTATTCCATTACATGGAATATCTTTCAGGATGATAATAGAAGTTACAATGAATTTCAAATTGGGAAATTTGAGACTAAATGCATTTTCTCTCTACATTGCCAATATTTTTTACTGCTATATCTGCAAATTCTGAAACACTGATTTGTGTTCCTTGTTTATTGTTAATTGGATTCCTACACAGCAGTGCATGTACTAAGTGTTCATAGAACACCCCCACTGCTGTAGAAACTTGGGGAAAACATTCTTTACAAAACAATGCAGATGTGCTTAGCACTATGTGGTGACCATGCTTCTGTGAAGGCAGTGTTTGATACAACATTGTTCACTTGCTTTCACAGGGTATCTCACAATATATTTTAAATATATTTTAAAATAACTTATACGTTTAAGAGTTTGTGCTTTCAAGGAAAACTGGTTAGTCTCAGAGTTTCAGTGCAATATTTTTACTGATTCATACGCATTTGTTCCTTTTCTTTGCATTATTTGTACTTTTTATTTGTATTTAATTTTTAAATTAAATTTGTTTCTGAAAATGTTATGCATGTATGAAGCAAATTATGTTATTTTTCTATCATCATTATCTTCCCCTAATTTCCCTCATACCTCTTCCAACAAGTTCCCTCTGACTTTGTCTTTTTACACTTTGGTTACCCATTAGGTGCAGTTAGTGCTGCCCATTTGTGCATGGGTATAGTACTACCACTGGGCCACTGGAAAATTACTAGTGACCACACTCTCAAAGAAGAATGATTTTCTTCCTGAGCAGCTATCCATTTCCAATACCTCCTCATAGAGGATTTGACCTGGAGATCATCTTCACACTACCTTGGTCTTCTGTAGATCTGGTAGCATTACCTACTGTGAGTCCAATGATGGATAGTCGTAGCATTCCTAGTAGGCATCCTATCATGGCAAGTCTTTATCCTCTGCCTATTGTAGTCCCTCAAGTTCCTCATCTGTAATTTTCTCTGAGAATTGATGGTGAAGAGATTAATAGAGATGCCTGATATAGAACTGAGCACATAGCCTTCATTTGCCGCACTGTGACCAGTCATCTATCTCCCCAATGACCGATGTCTACTTCAACAGAAGCTTCTCTGACAAAATGTGAAGCCTGTTGTTATTAATACAAATGTGTAGATGTTAATTTAACAGTGTGAGTATTGAGTAAGATAGGGAGAGAAGATTACACTGGAGGGCCTATGATAGTCTCAGACATGGACGTTTGACAAGATGTACATTGTCAGGAATTAAAGTCCCCTTTCTAGTGCAGGCCTGAAATTCTATCTACTAGACGGATCTATATGTTGACATACTAGCCAAGAAACAGACGAGATGTAGAACACTGTAGTATTTAAGTTAACATATGTCTTGGTTTTAAATCATGAACTTGAAAGTCCAGTGAACACATGGTGGGGCTCGTTTGTTTTTTGGATTTTGCTCTTTTTATTGTTTATTTGTTTTCTAAGTCATGAAGCAAGTAAATAAAAAAAAAAAGGAAGAAGAAGAAGAAGAAGAAGAAGAAGAAGAAGAAGAAGAAGAAGAAGAAGAAGAAGAAGAAGAAGACAGAATAAATCCCAGTTATCTGGATAACTGTGCCAACTGTAGTCTCCTCCAAACAGGTGTTAGGCATTGATTTTTCAAAAAAAAAAAAAGAAAAAATTAGCTACCTACAAAATTTTTTGGCCACCTAAAACATTTAACCATTGGGGAGAATATCCATTTTTCTGTTACAAAGTTAAATTTTAAAATTCTTCACCCATAAGTAAAGTTACTTGACACCAGGGCGTCATGTAACTGTTGACATTGTTTTTAATTAGTAACATGCTGTTCTTTCCTTACTACAGCCTTTTGTCAAATTTTTAAAATGATAATAAATGTGTGTGTTATATCCTCTGTATATCCAGTTTGAGGGAATGCTGTTATGTGAACAGGATTCTTCTACATTGTAAATACTTGGTAAAGGGCTAGTGGTTTAATCAAGCCTCACTGTACCACAGGTCATGAGTTATAAAATGTTTGCTAAAACTAATTGCTTAGGAAATAATCATCTTTGGTTTTAAAAAAAAAAGTAAAGCCAAATACTTCTCAGAAACTAGAAAATAGTCCTGAATTACATTTTTTATTGATGTGTTTCATGATATTTAAGCAAAACTTGTTGGAAGCTGGTAAATAAAAGGGGAAATAAGCTATTTGTAGTTCTTCTTAATATACATTCTAAACATCTGTTTATTATAATGATTGAAAACAGCTTATTCCTGGCAAGAAGTGTCAAAAAAAAAAAAATAGACACACCAGGCACAGAAGAAAGGGGGAAAATGAACAGATAACTTAGCCTCTACTTTTACGTTTTTTATTTATTTCATTTATTTACATTTCAAATGTTATTCCCCCTTCCCAGTTTCCCCTCCACAAACCCACTATCTCCTTCCCCTCTCCCCTGCCTCTATGAGGATTCTCCCCCACCCTCCCTCTTACTCCGACCTCACCACCCTAGCATTGCCCTATTCTGGGGCGTGGAACCTCCATATGACAAAGGGCCTCCACTCCTATTGATGCCACACAAGGCCATCCTCTGCTACACATCAGATGGAGCCAGGGGCCCCTCCATGTGTACTCTTCGGTTGGTGGTTTAGTCCTGAGAACTCTGGGGAATCTGGTTGGTTGACAGTGTTGTTCATCCTATGTTCCCAACCCACTCACTTCCTTCAGTCCTTCCCTTAACTACTCCACTGGGGCCCCCATGCTCAGTCTGATGGCTGGCTGCAAGCATCCACATCTATATTAGTCAATTGCTGGCCAAGTATCTCAGGGGACAACTATACCAGACTCCTGTCAGAAAGCATTTCTTAGCAGCAAAAATAATGTTGGTGTTTGGTGTCTGCAAATGGGATGGATCCCTAGGTGTGGCAGTCTCTGGATGGTCTTTCCTTGAGGTTCTGCTCCATTATTTGTTCCTGTGTTTCCTTTAGACAGGAACAATTCTGGGTTAAAATTTTTGAGATTGATGGGTGGCCCCATCCTTCAACTTGGGTGCCTTTCTACTGGAGGTGGCCTCTACAGGTTCTATCTCTACTTTCTTGAGTATTTCAGTTAATGTCATTCATTTTGGATTCTGGGAACCTCTCACTTCTCAGGCGTCTTGAACTTTCTAGTGACTACTCCCAGTTCCCCAACCCCTACTGATACATATTTCCATTCATTTTCCTGATCCTCTGTACTTCTCTCCTGTCTCTTCTCACACCTGGTTCTGCCCCCTCTTTTCCCTTACCCCTTCTCTTTCTCTCTCTCTTCTTCATCCCTCTCTCCATCTACATCACTTGATTATTTGGTTCAACATTCTAAGTAGGACTGAAGCATCCACACTTTGGTCTTCCTTCTTGTTAAGTTTCATATGGTCTCTGAGTTATATAGTGGATATGCTGAGCTTTAGGGCTAATATCCACTTATCAGTGAATAAATACCAGGGATGTCCTTTTGTGTCTGGGTTACCTCATTCAGCATTATATTTTCTAGTTCCATCCATTTGCCTGAAAATTTGATAAAGTAATTATTTTTTAATAGCTGAGTAGCACTCCATTTTGTAAATGTACTACGTTTTCTGTATCCATTCTTCAGTTGAGGGACAACTGGGTTGTTTCCAGCTTCAGGGTTTTATAAATAATGCTGCTATGAACATAGTGGCATGTGTCCTTGCTATATGTTGGAACATCTTTTGGGTATATGTCCAGGAGTGGTATAGCTGGGTCTTTAGGTAGAACACTTCCCATTTTTATGAGAAACTGCCATATTGTTTTCCAAAGTGGTATTACCAGCTTATAACCCCACCAGCAATGAAGGAATCTTCCTCTTTCTCCATATCCTTGCCAGTATTTGCAATTGCCTTTATTTTGATCTTAACCATTCTAATTGGTTGAGGTGGAATCTCAGGGCTTTTAAATTTGCATTTCCTTGATGACTAATGATGTCAAACATTTCTTTGTTTGCTTCTTGGCCTTTTGAGATTCCTCAGTTGAGAATTCTTTGTTTAGCTCTGTACCACATTTTTAATAGGATTAGTTGGTTTTCTGGACTCTAACTTCTTGAGTTCCTTGTATATTTTAGATATTAACCCTCTATCAGATTTAGGGTTAGTAAAGACCTTTTCCTAACCCGTAGTTTGCTGTTTTGTCCTAGTGACTGTGTCCTTTGCCTGACAGAAGCTTTTCAATTTTATGAGGTCCCATTTGTCAATTGTTTATCTTAGAACCTGAACAGTTGGTGTTATGTTCAGGGAATTTTCCCTGTGCCAATGTGTTCAAGGCTCTTTTCTACAATTTCTACTATTAGATTCAACATATCTGGTTTTATGAGGATGGCCATGATCCATTTAGACTTGAGATTTGCACAGGAGATAAAAGTGCATAAATTTGCATTCTTGTACAGGTGACCACCAGTCCCTCCACTACTCAACTGAGGAAATTCGCAGGGTTAGGAGACTTTTAATGACTGCTTCTTTTACCTTAGAGATTATGGGATTGTTTAGATGGTATCTGAGCCTGATTTAACTTTGGTACCTGCTTTATTTCTAGCAATTCATCAATTTTATCTAGATTTTCCAGTTTTGTTGAGTATAGTCTTTTGCAGTAGGATCTGATGAGTTTTTGAATTTCGTCTGTTTCTGTTGTTATTTCTACCTTTTCATTTCTGATTTTGTTAATTTGGAATCTGTCTCTCTGTCCTTTAGTTAGTTTAGCAAAAGGTTTATCCTTCTTGTTGATGTTTTCTATCAACCAGCTTCTAGATTTGTTGCTTCTTTATATAGTTCTCTTTGTTTTTAGTTGGCTAATTTCCGCCCTGAGTTTGATTTTTACCTGCCATTCTAATGTCGAATAAAATTTACTTTCAATCAAAAGTAATCAAAAAAAATGGGGAAGGACACTTCATACTCATCAAAGGAAAAACCACCAATATGAACTCTCGATTCTGAGCATCTATGCACAAATGCAAGAGCACCCATATTTGTAAAGGAAATGATGCTAAAGTTCAGAGCACACATTGAAGCTCATACAATAATACTGGAGACTTCAACATTTCTCTCTTACCAATGAACAGATCATGGAAACAGAAACTAATCAGACACAGTAAAAGTAACAGAATTTATGAAACAAATGGATTTAATAGATGTCTACAGAACATTTCACTCTAAAACAAAAGAGTATAACTTCTTCTCAGCACCTCATGGTACCTTCTCCTAAACTGACCATATAATCAGATACCAAACAAGCTTCAACGGATACAAGAAAATCAAATTAATCCCATGCATTCTTTCATACTATGCCAGACGGTTGGGGTCCATTTGGCCCTGGTTTGGGCCTTGAGGACAAACCCGAACCTGACTCAAGTTTCTGAGGCCTTGTGGGAGAGCCTAAGCCTGGCTCAAGTTTTGAGACCTGTCTCAGTCACTTCCTTATCAGGGTGACTCAGCAATACCTGTTTGGCCCTGCCTCTGTACCACCATTTCTTATGTGAAGCTTTCCATTGGCCCAGTCAGTTACCATTTACCCTCTGTCACACTTCCCTGCCTCCTATGCCATCTCTTCCCATACCTAAGTGCCCACCTCCTTGCCTTCTTTATATAAGCAAGTACCTAGTTTAATAAAGTGAGCTCCTGCTTCGACAAAACTTCTGGCCTAGTGTGTTTCTTTTGGGCTGTCAGTACTCACCATCCTGCTCAAAGACCGGGTTCTCTCCTTTCTCCTGGACTGCTGGCAAGGGAGTCAATGACAGACTAAGGCTGGTCATCCACAACAACAAAAACAACAGAAAGTCCACATTTTCATGGAAGCTGAATAACTCTCTGCTCAATTATATCTTTGTCTGGGAAGAAATAAAGAAAAAAATTAAAGACCTTTAAAATTTAATGAAAATGGAAGCAGAGAATACCCAAACTTATGAGACATAATGAAAGCAGTGGTAAAAGGAAAACTCATACCTCTGGGTGCATTCCTAAAGAAATTGGAGTGAACATACTCTAGCAGCTTAACAAGAAGCAAAGACAGCCAAGAGGATGTATTTGTACCTTTAGTTTCAAAAGACAAAAATAATACTGCATAGGTTTATCTTCATAAATGTTTAGTGTTAAAAAGGTAATTCATAGTATTCGTTGGGTGTCTAAATAACATTGTTAAGACAAGAAAATTGTTCTGAAGATGTAGGGGATATAACTGAGAGAAAAATGTTTTGCCTTTGGCATAGTACTTAGCTCCATTACACACACACACACACACACACACACACACACACACACACACACACACACACAGAGTAAAAGAGAGAGACAGAGAGAGAGAGAGAGACAGAGAGACAGAAAGACAGAGAGACAGAGAGAGAGAGGAGAGAAGAGAGAGAGAGAGGAAGGAAGAGAGGCAGAAAGACAGACAGACACAGAGACATGGAGACTCAGAGAGACACAGAGAGAGAGAAGGAAACAGAGAGATAGAGAGGCAGACAGAGGGAGACAGAGAGATAGATGCACACATATACAAACACATACATGTATACACATCAAGAGAGACATTTATATAGACATATATGTCTATATACACTTTATACATATATGTCTATACACTCACTTACAGAAGTGGCAGCTCAACTGAGGACTTCACTTGTAAATGAGTGTCATCTTACATATGAGTTAATTAAAGTAATTAGAGCTGTTACTTGAGCATATGAAATAATCATGAATGAATGAAACAAATGGAAATGTAACTGAAGGCATATGACAAATGTTAGAGAAAGGTATATTTACTGAATGATCACTTTTAGAATTGTTAACAGCTTCCTTCTTGGATATCTGAGTAAGGAGCCTAGAAGACAGCTCAATGGATAAGAGTTCTTGCTGCTCTTTTAGAGAACCCAAGTTTATTTTGCAGCAGTCACATTGGACATCTTACAATCTTTTGGAACTCCAGCTCTGGGAGATGAAATACCCTCCACTGAACCCCACTGGAAATTGCACTCAAGTGCACATAATATCCACCACATATGCATACACATAATTAAAAATGAAAATAGTCTTTATAAATCGGTATCTTTTAAAAGAAAGTCATTTAACTAAAGCAGAATGGAAATCTTTTGGGAAACTTAAACTTCAAATGAATTAATCGTACATTTTAAGAATGTTACCAGAGTGTTTAGATTATAGGAACACACTGCTCTTAGAAGAAAAAGACAACTTTACTTCAGACTTTTTCTGTTCTGATATGGAGTCTCAAAATGATGACTATTGTTCTAGACTAAAATATTTTCTAACATTAAGATTAGTATGTACTCCAGAAAAATACATACCAGATTCTACAAGGAAAGAAAACTTTTCCTCAGAGCTACTACAGTGGACTCTTAAGGAGATCAAAGACCACTCTAGATGCTAAATATCATTAACAGTCTATACACAGTCTACCAGAAGCATGCTGAGTAAAGGTCACCTAGAGGCCAAATCTAAGCAATGGTGAGTGGCACAGTAAAGTGGAAAGAACAGCAACACAGCTACTTCTTTCCATAAAGTACAACATTTGAATAACCCCATAGACCTAAGGCATCTGTGAACACACATCTACAAATATAAAGAGGCATTCCAATCTGTCTCAGCCCCAGCCTTGGAACAGTGTTCCCTAGGTAATTTTTTATCTGTGGATACTAGTCTGCTCATTTTAAGAGGTTTAGTATCATTCCTAGCCTATATCTATTCGATGACACAGAGCATGCTTCTTTATTTTTTCTAGTTATAGATATCACAACAAAAATACACAGCAGTTTGTGTAAAAATATATTAAAATATATCTCACCCTTAGTCACATAGCAAAATGAATCTAGACATTTTCAAATGAATTGAAGAAACTAACATTTATTTAGCTATGATCCAATGGTTTATTTAATATAATGAAAGAAAATATCAGCTTTTGAAAATTTTTCTGGAGACACTTAATTCTGCCTAACTCAAAACACACTGTATTTCAAATTTCTATGTTTTTAATATTTGCTAATTAGACAAAAATGCTATAACGGTATTCTCTTTTAAAACAGGCAACTTTACACAGAGAGAGAGGGACAGAGATAGATTGATAGATAGATAGATAGATAGATAGATAGATAGGTTTCATTCTCAAAAAATTATTTCTGTTCCCACAAGATTTTATTTTTAGAAATTTGGTTTTAAAATAATGTCATAAATATAAACATTTGAGCAACATTGACTCAAAAGATAACCAAATTGAACGATGGTAATGTTAGAAACACAGCAAGTCTGAAGTCTGTATCAGCAGCTGAATTTTAATAAAAATTTTAAAACAATTTTGCCTCAAATCCCCTTTACATTGTAAAGATTCCATGTACACAAAAATATGCAAGTAAGAGCAGCTAGAATTAAAGAGAGAACTTCATATTTTGTTTTTGGTTTTGTTTTTATCTAAAACAGTGGTTATCAACCTTTGCCCCTTTGTGACCTTGTACACCCGAATCCAGCCACAAAACCACATCTTTAACACACAATCTGTCCTGTCTGGAAGATGCATTGGAAAAATGCTGACACATAACTTGTGGGAGTGGCTAACTAATGTCTGACTTAACTTTATACTCACTCCATGAGAGGGAATCAATGTCTAATACTGCTTGGATGACTAGGAACCAGAGATATCTTTTAAAAATCAATGAAATGATCACTAATGATATTTTGCTATACTCTTAGATTAGTGCTCTGCCCCATTATCATTAAAGATTGGCTTCCTCCTACAGCAGATAGACACAGACCCACAGCCAGACATTATGTGCAATTTGGTCCCTTTTCTTGAAGCTCAGTGAATCCTAAAGAAAAGAATCCTAGAAGAAATATTGTAGAATTGAGAAATCATGAAAGTCACCAGAAAAACAAGTCTCACTGTATCAAGCAGGGTGCAAATAGGATCACAGAATCTGAAGAAGCAACCTGGGGTCTGTGTAAGACTGCATTTGGTACTCTGCTTATATCTTGTGACTGTTAGCTTGTTGTTATAATGGAACTCTGAACTGTGGGAAAGGTGTCTTTGGCTCTTCTGCCTGCCCTTGGGACTCTTTTCCTAGTATTGTATTTACTTGTACAACTTCAGTCTGAGGGATTTTGCCGTGTCTTTTTCTTTCTTTCTTTCTTTCTTTCTTTCTTTCTTTCTTTCTTTCTTTCTTTCTTTCTTTCTTTCTTTCTTTCTTTCTGTCCTGTTTGGCTTCTTTCTCTTTTCTGCTCTTTTCAGCGGGGAATATAGGTCCAGAAGCAAGGGAATGTGTTTATGTACTAGGAGAAGTGGAGGAAGGAGGAACTGTGCTTGGAACATATTGTATGAGTGAATAATCCATAGAAAGAAGGAGGGAAATAAAGAGAAAAGGAAAAAAAGAATGAAAGAAAGACTTAATTAAGCCTAGTTACATGATGGAAATATCTTTTGATTCAGCCAGTCTATTGTGTTATTACATTTGAAATACAATCTCATATGACATTTAGGATGGTATTTAACTACACAGTGAGCAAAAAAAGCCTAGTCAACTTGACACTGATCTTCACCATCACAAACATACATACATATATACACATAAATACATTAATTCTTAATTCTATAAATAAATATAAGTTAACATAATTTCAATGCAAAAGTTCAGTCTAGATAATTTCTTTTTATGAGTTGATTTTATTTTTATTTGTGGGTATGTGTTACTATGAGTGTATGCCACCTATGAGCAGGTAGTTGCAGAGGTTAGAAAATGGCTTCAGAGTCTCTGGAGCAGTAGTTACAGAAGATTTTGAACCCCATATGTAATTGCTGGGAACTTTTCTTCAGTTTCCTGGGAGATCATTTCAATAGCAAGGAATTGATTTTAATTTAATAGAATTAGACATAATAATCAAGTTCACAAAGGTTATAGAGAGTACATGTCTAAGTAACCTCTTTTCTTCTGGTAGATTATAAGGTTTAGATGACTGTGATATAGGATATTCTTCAACAGTGGAAAGGTTCCATCTTCCTGCTGTCTGCTATGGTAGGCAGTAGTTAATGGATACTGAATGCTTTATATGTCGCTAGAGAGTCCAATGAACAGAATCGTAAATACGTTAATCTGCAATTTAAATCTGAATAAACGCATAATGCTTTGGAGACTCTTCAAAATAACTCAGTGCCAGACAAAATAATAAGAAAATAATTTTAATATCATATGCATGGTAAGATATAACTTTATATAAGGTATACAGTCTTTACTGGTCACCACTGTTAAAACATAAAGAGCTCTAAAACATTAATCATATAAAATTTCAAAGACTTAGAGGAATTCCAATTTAACTGAAAAACATAAACAATGATTTTCAGACATTTATAATATTAACAATTTTAAGATAAAAAACTACACAAATAGGATTATGCTGTGGATCAACAGTTAGCATCCATATTGTTTTTAAACAAAATCCTCAACATTCAATTTTACTCAAGAAAACTCAGGAGCCAAATGGTGATGTGAAAGCTTGCTACCTCCAAGATGCAAAGAAAGCACCCAGCTAACCTTCCTACTCCACTGTAGTCCCGGAGGGGAAAAGCTACTTCACCATTCTCTCTTTCTCTCTCTCTCTCTCTCTCTCTCTCTCTCTCTCTCTCTCTCTCTCTCTCTCTCTCTCTCTCTCTCTTTTTAATTTTATGATACTTTATTTACATTTCCAATGTTTCCCCCTTTCCAGGTCTCCATTTTGGAAACCCTCTATCCCCTACCACCTCCCCCACCCACCCACTCACCCACTCACTCCCATCTTCTCACTTTCACACTCCCCTTTACTGGGGCCTCTAACACCCTCAGACTCAAGGGCCTCTCCTCCCCCTAATGGTCAACAAGGCCCTCCTCTGCCACATATGTGGTCCAAGCCATGGGGCCCTCCATGTGTATTCTTTGGTTGGTGGTCCAGTCTCTGGGAGCACCAGGGGGAGGGGGGAGGGGGAGGCGGTCAGTCCAGTTGACACTGTTAGTCCCTCCATGGGGCTGGAAACTCCTTCAGCTCCTTCAGTCCCTTCTCCAACTCCTCCATCTGGGATCTCACTCTCAGTCCAGCAGTTAATGTAAACTAAAACTTGGGTATTCCAAACTTTTGGGCTAATATCCACTTATCAGTAAGTACATACCATGTTCATTCTTTTGTGACTGAGTTACCTTGCTTAAGATGATATTTTCAAGTTCCATCCATTTGCCTGCAAATTTCATTATGTCATTGTTTTTAATAGCTGAGTAGTACTCCATTGTGTAAATGTACCACATTTTCTGTATCCCTTCTTCTGTTGAGGGACATCTGGGTTGTTTCCAGCTTCTGGCTATTATAAATATGGCTGCTATGAACATGTGAAGCATGTGTCTTTATTACATGTTGGAGCATCTTCTGGGTATATGCCCAGGAGAGGTATAGCTGGGTCCTCAGGTAGTATTATGTCCATTTTTCTGAGGGTCCGCCAAACTGATTTCCAGAGTGGTTGTACCAGCTTGCAGTCCCACCA
>CM052700.1:66743648-66765606 GCA_028551405.1 Uromys caudimaculatus | reverse complement strand
TGTTCTTCTTTCTCCACATCCTCGCCAGCATCTGCTGTCACCTAAGTTTTTGATCTTAGCCATTCTGACTGGTGTGAGGTGGAATCTCAGACTTGTTTTGATTTGCATTTCCCTGATGACTAGGGATGTTGAGCATTTCTTTAGGTGCTTCTCAGCCCTGGGAATTTCCTCAGTTGAGAATTCTCTGTTTAGCTCTGTTCCCCATTTTTTGGTAGGGTTATTTGGTTTTCTGGAGTCTAACTTCTTGAGTTCTTTGTATATATTGGATATTAGCCCTCTATCGGGCGTAGGATTGGTAATGATCTTTTACCAATCTGTTGGTTGCCGTTTTGTCCTATTGACAGTGCCCTTTGCCTTAGGGAAGCTTAGTAATTTTCCATACTCTCTTAAATTGCCTTCAACTCAGTGTCTTGAGTCCCTCTCAACTGGTCACTTAGGCAATCTCTTGACCTATTGTTGCCTTTATTTAATTCTGTTTACAAAAACCAATTTGGATTAAAGGTGTACATTAGGGCTGAGTCACACCAGAAGGTCTTTCTAGTTCACAATCTTGGATTTCACAATTTGATGAAATATTCTGCAACATATCTACATAGTTAATATAACTGAAAACTCTCATTTTTTATTCAATAGATACACTAGAATCCCCCAAAGTCACTTTCTAAGGGAAACAGAGATAATAATTGTATCATTCATTCATTCATTCATTCATTCATTCATTCATTCAACTGAGTCATTCAAAGAGTGCTTGCTGATTCTCCAACGACTTTGAGAAACGTGACCAAGACTAAAATCACAACATTCTGACAAGGTTGAAATCAGGAATACACAGGAAAAAATTCATCTTGAACAAGTACATATTTCACTTGAATGTTGAAGAATAGTAAGATAAAGGCAACCAGTATTGTTAGCATTCCATTGTGTGATGATAGTCAGCACATGTGAGAGCATATTTCCTTGTACGTTGCAGGTCTTGAAGCATTTATTTAGGAAAGGAATAATGACCTTTCACTGTTTTAACTACCCCCAAACTAATAAAACCCAAGAAAAATTTTAAAAAATCCTGGTGTTGTATGAAATCAGTCTGAAGTCCTGAGACTAGTTACCCTTTCCAGCATTTCAAATTTTCTGTTTTTCAAAATGTTATATAAATGAAATGGTACATGTGTGTGCGTAATATATGATATTATTGTAATATTGACTTACAATCTATCAATTGGAGATGCTGAATATTTCAGCCTATTGTAACAGAGCCAATAGACTGATATTAGTGCATAACAAATAGTTTCTATGAGAGATTCGTTTGTGGAAAAAAAAGAGAGAACAGAGAAGACAGAGAAGAAAGGAAAACACAAGGACTTTGTATAGGATGGTGTACCAGAGGATGAGGGGTACGTAATGAAGAAGAAAAGGAAAGATTAGTGAATCACAAAAATCTGGGTAAAAATAAAAAGACTAGAGAGTCTGTCCTTTCCTGAACTAAGCCTGTGTTTTCCATTACCCTTTTCTCCATTTCCTCTTTTTACAAAGTAGTCACACAGAGTTTCATTTTAAAAGGAGAAACAACAATATAAAATAATAAATATCATTTCAAAATACAGTGAAGATGCGGAAATGTCCTGAAGTACTGTTTGCTACTAGATTGCATGTTCTATACTGAACAAGAACTTGCATCCATGAATTATCAATGATATAGTTACCTAAAATATAACAGCATAATAACTGCATTGTTGGACATGCGGGCACAATGGTGAAAATTCCCTAAGAGCCCACTTCTAGATACAGACCTACAACAATCAATAGCTGTGAGAGAATCAGTTTTCTCCAGGGACTCGCTTTCTAATCCCAAATGATTCAGCTCTAAAAACATCTACAGATGAGCAACACTAAATTTTTCTCAGTTTTATAACATAAATATATACATATTTTATGCATTGTATACTAATATATTACATAATTTTTTATTATTAATTGTAAAGATTTATAATATAACATAAATTATATAATATATTAATATTATATAATACATTGATATAATTTATATATGGCATATATTTAGTTTATATTTTACAAATAAATAGATTATGTGAAAGTTTCAAATAAAATAAATTAAATTATAAATTAGCAAAAAATACTAATGTATTTAACTATTTTATTTTAGTTACTACTATTCTGGTTTTATTTCTATTTATAAAACAAATATAGAAATAATATATGAACCTTTATAGTTACTAGATTTTTCATTATTGCCTTCCCTTTATATCAAAATCTATATAATTAATAGTGTCATTTAATTAAATTGAATAATATGTTAGTCATTTAGTTAAATTTCTTTAGGTCACTGTAAGTTCACAGAAACTATTCTGTCTCATTTATTCAGAAATACCCATGACTGTTAAATGGGCAGCAATGCAAGTATGAAACTCAATGACCCTCAGTATGCTCAATTATTCATTGCAGTGCAAAAGATTAGTTTAAGTGGTTATTATAACTCATGAGAAGGAAGACGTTTCACAAATTACATGAAAAATGGAATAAGGCTATCTGTCAAGAAATCCTATTGCCTTATTGCCTTATTTGCCAACTTGACTGTGAGAAAAAAGTTGCCACTATCATTTCTAGAATTCATCAACCTAATTCATGAAACATAAAGCATTCTTCTAGTTTGTGCACATTTCTTTCTCATTACATCTAGATTCACTTCCCTCTACTTATACACGGCAAATTGTCTTTACCATCATTTTTGTTACATGATAAAACACAAGTCTCTTCAAAGCACAGCTTTTTCCTCCTGCTGAAATTGACCTCCAAAGCATAATTATTTTGTTTCCCACCAAGATCACTTTGTTTAAGAAAAGAAAATAATAATTGTTCTTAAGAAAACTGAGGTTCCTAAACTATAGTTTCTTATCATGTGAGTTAATCTTTGGCCATAAGCACTGCTTTAAATACCAAAATATAAATGAATATAGCATTATGATTTCTTTCTTCTCATTTTTATTATGTACTCTTTATGAATGTTTGCTTTTAACAGTGACCAAGTCACTGGCGCATAGTCAACACACCAGAGGTGTACCCTTAAAATAAACTAATTCCCTGTCCCAGTGGCTATCAATTTCTAATGTCTTTAGTTAGAGCTAGAACTTGATTCCCACATCCTCTCTCCATGAGGGACTATTTTTTGTCCTGAGCCAGCACAGGTCTGCTGTGCTTCATCTTAAATTCTGTGAATTAGTATGTGCAATTGTCTCACTGTGTCCAGAAAATGTTATTTCCTTATAGTCATCTACTTTCTTTGAATCTGACAATCTTTACAGCTTCTCTTCCAAAATGATTCTTGAGCATTTGGAGGAGAGATTATGATATTTAGAATTTGTGTGTGTTTATATTTCTCTTCTTGACTTTGTATATTCTGTACTGCTGGAATATTTGAAGAAATACATTAAGAGGAAATATTAATATTCTGTCTCCTGGACAGATTATATGGAACCATGTAAGGTTAGGATCTTATAGATTTTCTAGGTGTAATTAGAGAAATTTCATTTGAATTTTACTGTAAAATTTTAAGGTTTTTCTTTATTATATTACAACCTAGCCTGGATGAACAATCAGACATATTTTGACAATTTGACATTTCCTTGTTCTCCTTTGTTTTCTTTTCTTTTCTTCAGAACTTATTACTTTCCAATGTATGATGATTTTTTTCTTGTTATTATTTTCATGATTTTATTTCTCTTTCAATTTCAATGGTAAAAATTTCAACCACAGATTCAGTGGCTACAAAATTTATCAGCAAATGTGGACATAGAGTAATCTAGATAACCTAGTAAATCAATTCTTCTCTGTTATATCAACTGTGCTTGATATCTTTTTCTATTAATAAAGGACATTTTTTGAACATCAGATGGCTGAGTTGGCAAAATGCTTGCTCCCCAAACAGAAAAACTTCAGTTCAAATCCCTAGAAACCATGTTAAAAAAAAAAAACAAAAAAAACAAAACTACTACCACCACCACCACCAACAACCACCACAACAAAACATAAACACAAACAAACAAACAAACAAACAAGGTACAGCAATTATCATTCCATTGCTGGGAATACTACTCAGACAGACAAATCTCTAGATCTCACTGAAATACAGCATAGCCAATTGAAAAACTTCAGATTTAGTGATATAACCTGTTCCCAAAACATTAGGTGGAGACTGATTGAGAAAGATCTCTGGCCTTTACTATTGACTTCTTAGATCCTTGGTGGCAAACAAAAATATATGTACAACATCACCTCCCACACATATATGCGATAAAGCAATGAACAGAACAAAATTCACATTCCAAAATTAAAGCATCATTATATATACACATTATTTAAATTAAATGATTGTATTTTAAGAAAAATACAATTTAAAATAGTGTGAATAGGTGCCTTGTTAGTGCATATCAGTCTCATAAAAATGGTGTGAAAATTAGGGCTAACAATCAAACAAAGGGAAATAATTTTCAAATTAGCAAACTTTAAAATGAATCCACATGTTAAAGATGTTAGAGAGCTCATCTTGTCTTGCACTTACACTGCAGACTCTGTAACTTTTGCCTACCCGGTTGGGAGTCTTCATGGTTTCCACACTTTAAAACTTGAATTATAAAGAGTGTACATCACAGGTTCATGTAGAGTTTAAACAAAGCAATATTTAAGACCTCTCAGAATTGAGGGCAACATCTGGGCATTGCAGAAAGGAGCCATGTTGTAACAACACTGACATTGAATGAATGGATTTCATATAGGCTCAAAAAGGCAATTCATCTTCCTTCAGCTTTGTTTAGTCCACTATCAGTGTGTTAATAGAACATGCCTGTATTCCTAAATGAAGCAATAGTTACTGAGAGTTTATAAGATCAGAAGGTGATCAGTTGCTTTTTCAACATCAAATTGAAGAATAAAGGAGATGTGGTGTGTGCTGCATCTCTATGCACCACAGGAAGAGTGAAAGCAGAGATATATTGGAAAACTGTTCAGTTTTACAAAATTGACCGTAGTAGCATATACTTGGAATGACAATGGATATGCCTCTGCTTGCAGTCAAACTAAACATATGAATCTAAAAGCAAGTAAGATGCCTAATTATTCACAAAATATCTAAGTAAGCAATTTTATTTCACAGAGGTTATAGTAAATAAGACTTTTATATTTGAGTCAGACAAAATAGAGAGCTTGGATTTAATAAAAATGCACTGCGTGACGTAATATTGGATTCAGTAGCAGAGTCAGAGTTCCCATACAATCCTCTACAGCCAATTCACTATCCTTAGAGCTGTATTTATTCAAGAATTTATTGTAATGTCCTTATTGATGTGTTTATAAAAATACAGAAAGATATATGTGTTATGGAGGTGTATGAATGTATAGGGAGGTGTGGGGGAAGGGTGTACTTGGTAAGCCCAAGCCCAGGCATCCTTTCCCCCTGAGGGACCAGACACAAGCGAAGGTATAGTATAGAAATAGTTTATTTAGGGCATGGGGAGGGGAGGTAGGAAGGTAGTAGAGGCAGAGAAAGGCAGAGAGAGGAAGAGAGTAGAGAAGTAGAGAGGTGGAGGCCGGCCATGACCACGTGGAGAGAGGGGGAAAGGGAATGGGGAGAGGTAAAAGAAGACAGACGCAAGAGAAAGAGATAAGAGAGAAAGAGAGAGAAAGAGAGAGAGAGAGAGAGAGAGAGAGAGAGAGAGAGAGAGAGAGAGAGAGAGAGAGAGAGGGAGGAGGGGCAAGCAGCCCCTTTTATAGTGGGCCAGGTCCACCTGGCTGTTGCCAAGCAACTGTGGGGAGGAGCATACCTGGCTGTTGCCAGGTAACTGTGGGGTGGAGTTTGGACAGAATGATAACACTTATAGATGGGGACTTCTTGAAATAAGCATTTAATTAAAATGAAATTTTATGTTAGAAATAAGTTTCCTCATGTGGACATCTATACTTGTAAAGTTTGTGTAGGAAAGGTATACTAATGAAAATTTTAGTGATAGAATAAAATTCCAATGAGGACACACAGAGCCTTAATCCTCTTTGGGTAAATTTATACACAGCTTGAATATCAATTCTTATGTAATAACTTTTCTATAAAAGAAGTACACAAAAATACACATACTTTATTATGATAACTTCTGCTTTAAACATACTTGGTCTCCAAACCACAATCCAGAATAAGAAATTTACCCTAACCACCATTTTATGTTTATGCCCCATAATTCTTTCAAACTTGCATTAATGTTTCTAAAGCAGAGGTCAATGATTTAAAATTGTGCATTTGTGAGCCTAGGATAACACTAACATTTTATATTTTCTGAGATTTCCAACTGGATGGCTTTTGGAATAATATTGATTATTTTTTTAACTCATTAGTAACTAAAGAAATTATACTTTCTATAGAAAATATTTCTTGCCTGTTTTCTTATCACAATCTTCCATCCTCAGGATTCCTTCCTCTAATTGTGAGCAAGCTATACCACTCTAGCACACACTACAAGGACTCCTATTCCTTCAAGGTGACACTAGCTTGTTCCTGTTTACTGCTGCCCTTTTCACAACAGGGTGGAAATGAAATAATTCTGGAAATCCCCAAGAGATAAACAGATAAGTAAAATGTAATTCATTTATACAATGGAATTTTATTCAACTGTAAAAGCATGAAATTGCAAAAATTTCTTGAAAATGGATGGAACTAAAAATCATTACTTTAAAATGGTTCACCTAAGTCTGGAGTGACAATATTTTAGCAGGATTTCAAGTTTCTCAGGCTGGCCACAAACTTTCTCTACAGCAGAGGTGATCTTGAACTGAATTCTTCTCAACTATGCCTCCCAGATATTTACCACTGCATCTGGTTCATGAGGTGCTAAGGATCCGTCTAAGGGATTTGTGCCTGATAGTGAAGCATAATACCAGCAGAACTGTATCCTAGGCACTTCAAGTGGATCCCTTATTGTGTAAATACAGCAGTAGAACTGGCCATGCTAAATATTTAATGATTTTGATGCCAATTTAGAGATGCTATAGTTACTTAAAAGGCAAAAGTTAAAATATGAGAAAATAATGTGTGATAGTTTACTGGGAAACTCAAGTCTATTCCCTGTGCCCATATTCCTAAAGAAAGCAGAATCACATATTGTCCTGTTAAGTTTTAATAGAATGGCAGGAGGGTTGTAAATAAAGAAAAGTATTGTCCCCTACCCTCTCTCTCTGCATATATATATATATATATATATATATATATATATATATATATATATATGCACACACACACACATATAGATATAGATACAGATATAGGATATATGAATATATAGGAATGATTTCATTTCCACTCTGTTGTGAAAAGAGCAGCAGTGAACAGTGTCTCCTTGGAGGAACAGGAGTCCTTGTAGTCTGTGCTAGAGTAGTGCAGCTTGCTCACATTTAGAAAAAGGAATGCTGAGGATAGAAGGGTGTGACAAAAACATGGGCAAGGATTTGAGGTGTAAATTAAATGTGGAGCATATATGTATATGTGTGTGTGTGTGTGTGTATCTATCTCTGTCTCTATCTCTACAATGTGTGTGTGTGTTTGTGTGTTTGTGTGTGTATGACTAATTAGTCAAGAAGCAGAAAACCAATTGCATTAAGCATAAAACCATTCTAACTTTTTGAAACAGGAATTTGTTGGAAGACAATGATAGCTAGATTTTATGTTTCAAATTGCCTAGTCCAATTAATGCCTAGGTATTTTGTCATGTTTCCTTGAATGGTTCTGGATGAGACTGGTAGACTGGTCAAATGAGATTGCCTTACCCTTCTTTAGTGTGAGTGGGTTTACATAATTATGTGAAGGTCCATGTAGAACAAAAGTCTGGCTTAGCTTGAGAAGTAGTAAAAGCTTCCCACTTTAATGTCTTTGGAATATTGGCCTTCTTTCTTCTATGTAACTCCACCTGAACACTAGGCTTTCCTGTTTCTCACAACTGCCAGGCTTCACACAAGGCTCCTCCATCTGACCAGCATATTGACCTTGTAGATCCTAGAAGACTCATGAGCTCCTGTAGCTTCATGAGACATATTCAAATATTAAATATTTATATGTACATAGATAGGTCTTAGACACACACGCGCACACACACACACACACACACACACACACACACACACACACACACTTAAGTAACTGTCAAGGGTTCACAAAAGGGTCAGACTTGCTATAGAAATGCTTAGAAAAGGTTAGGAACCAGGATAATTAGCCAGGACCACCAGGAGAATGACACTGAGAAATGGCCTGGCCAGAAGAATGATGTCTTAGCCTGGCCCTTCATGCTCAGCAGACACCCTATTAGCATCACCACTACCTTAGCACCTGATGGATACTGGGTGATAGGCATATCACCAGACTGAGCACTTGCTCCTTTTGCTTCTTTATTTACCTTTCTGAAATTTATGGTTCCTTGAAGCAACAATCTGGCAATATGTGCACAATCTCTTAGTCCCACTCAGAAAGGAAGAGGCTTCACTGCTTAAGGACCACATATTTTAAGATAAATTTAAATTAAATTAAATTAATTATTTTAATTATAATTGATAAAATTAATTGTATTTTATTTGATACAATCAATTTTTATTAATAAAATCCATTTAAATTAATTTAAATAAATTTAATATCACATTAACTATTAGGCTTCAACACATGAATTTGGAAAAGAATACATTTAATCCATAGCATCTACCATGTACTGTTTACTAATGTGCTTCACACAGTTATAGATGCTTGTATATTTATCCTATTATTACCATTTAGGGATAAGTTTCTCTCATCTCTCTCTTTCTATTGGCCTCATGATTTTTATGGAAATATTTACATGTTGACTACTCCAATACAGATTTCCATAAACAGAATAGGAAAATATGTTTCAATAATGACCAGAGTAGTAGACTAGTAATCCATATTTACCACAAATATATATGTATTAATTTCTAAATGTAACTTGCTCAATATGTGTAATGTCACTTGTGCGTATGCTTTCAGGGCTAACCATTTGGTACTGGATAGCCAATTGGCATGCTCTTCCCTAGAGAATATTATGTCTACTCTGCTCAGTAGTTAGGAATACTTTCTCCTGTTGTAGAGGACCCTAGTTAAGATCCTTACACCAACAACTCCGGAACCTCTAAGTCCTCTGACTTCTGCTGACACTGTGCTCACATGCATGCACACACATAAACATGCACACAAATAGAAATAAAATGTGAACTTTAAAAAGAGAACAAAGGAAGAATGTTTTGGTTTGAGAGTTGACTGAGAAACTGAAGGCTTCTGGGAGACTGCCCATCCCCACCTTCTCTCTTGTGTCTCTTGAGGATTATGTCCTATCTTATATGTAATGTTTAAGAAATGGTTGTTTAATGGCTAGAAAAAGGCAGTACTAAAAGAAACATTAAAGTCTAAATTTGACTGTGAGAACATATGTCATTTTATTTCTTTTTTTAAAACGGCGGGTTGTACTGCATCCTATTTGTTTAAGCATATCTTATACGCATGCCCATATTTGCATTTCTGCCATTCTTACCAACTTTCCTCTCACTTTCTCTTTCTCTTGGGAACACTTTATCTTTAACTATTTTCTTTATAATGTTGATATATCTTGAAGTCTACAAATTGCACAAAGTAGTAATGAATTTCTTCATTCTTTGGCAATGCATGGGCATAATGTACTTTGATCATAGTCACCCTCATATCATCCTTTCACATACTCCTCCTTGGATTCTGTTCTTCTTCCCAAGTTGTTTACCCTTAAACTTTGTGTGTGTGTGTGTGTGTGTGTGTGTGTGTGTGTGTGTGTGTATGCCAATAAAAAATGGTGTATCATTAGAAGCTATCTTTTCTCACTGAGACTAGTTTTTGGAACCATAGTGCATATATTCAGTTATTTAACTAAAATCTCCATGTGTGTGTATAGCATGATCTGTTACATGTCTATCTGCCTTGACAGAAGGATGCTAAAAGCACTTGTATTATCACATTAATTCTTCTTTCTCTCCAAACCCCAACCTGCTCTCTTTCAAATCCATAGTCTCTTTTCTTAATTGTCATTACATCAATATAAATATATACATTTCCTTAAATGTATATATACACATATATATGAGCATACACACACATGCACACACTTATATGTGTATGTGTTTGTATAAACAAACACACAAATACACTGCCAAGTTCCAGCCTCATCTTAAGAGAGACTCCTGAGGAAGCGGTGAATGGGAGGCTCTATCAACTGAGAGCCAGTGATGGATATAAGCTGACAGCTCAATGATCTGCTCAAGATAGCTCTTAGAGACCAAGACCAGATTTGTATTTGCATAAGCTACTTTCTTACTCCAAGTTCCCTTTGGATAATTCCATGAATCAGCATTTTATGACCTTAGACTCTTGACTTATAGGAATAGAAAGTGAAATACAGAGCACATTCGAAGCAAATGAACCAGACAGCAAGAATATACTTTTAAGCATAGCAAGTCCTATGCAGTTTTCTGGGCACAGCACTTGTGGTTGCCAAGGCTAGACATAGAGGCAATTTTTATGTGAGAAAGTTAGCTTTATGTAGTGAGCTCTTATTTATACTGATTCAAAAATCACTGAAGCTCATGTGTATAATTCTTAGCTATTTCAATATATTCTTTTAGCCTTTGGACTTTTTTCTTATTTTATCTCAACAACTTCAAGGCTAATTATTGGAACATGCTAAGCAATAGGAATTTCACTAAGCTATCATCATTATTTCTTGATATCAGTCTTTTTGACCACCCCCAACCTCTATTTAAATCATGTGTATAATTACATCCTTTAGGGAGGAGAATATCTGGGTCAAATTTAATTGTTGATGACTTCCATGGAGATTACAATTTTACTATTATTATATAACCATCTATCTGAGCTTTGTTTTTTAACTACCCTTTTCTCTTTTGTGATCCAGATTTATTCCTCTTTTGACTAAATCTTGAATCCTTTAAAATATTTCTGACTAAACTTACATTAGTACAGTTGCCTCTGTTCCTTCAGATTCATGAGGTCCCTCATACAATTCATATTACATCCCTATATTTTGCATAGTTGAACAATTCTTATATTACATGCTGGCAAGAATGTGGAGCAAAGGGAACACAACTTTATTGCTGATGAGAGTGCAAACTTGTACAACCACTTTGGAAATAAATTTGGTGCTTTCTCAGAAAACTGGGAAAAGTTCTACCTCAAGACATAGCCCTACCACTCTTATGTATATACCCAAAAGATGTTCCAAAATTTCACTAGACACTTGCTTGACGTTGTTCATAGCAGCTTTATTTGCAATAGCCAGAAACTGGAAACAACCTAGATGTCCCTCAACTGAAAAACGCATAAAGTAAATGTGGCACTTTTACAAAATGGAATACTAATCAGCTATGAAAAACAAGACATTATGAATTTTGTAGGCAAATGTAGTTATGTGTTCTTAAACTCAAATTCTAGGTCTTTTGCCAACAGCCTTAAGGGCTGTCCTGAAGGTCATAGTCTAACCATTTTGCTGAGGATCACCAGACACATTTTTGCTTCCTGGAATCATGCTGTTTCTGATCATCCTGGAGTCACTAACCTTGGCAAGGAGAACATTTTCCGATAACTCTGAGAGGGAGAACATTCCCCAATAACTTTGACAAGGAGAATACTCCACAAAGGAGGATATGAAGCAAAATATGTACATTATTATGCAAACAAACTTTATACATACAGCAACCATCAGCAGTCGAGGAGACCTCCATCTTGCTGCCTCTGCACAAGGAACAGAAACTGTGTCATACCTTCTCTTCTTGGGACAAGCTGTACCCAGCAAAACACACACACACACACACACACACACACACACACACACACACACACACACACACATCCACACATATAATCATTCTTAATATCTTAGTTTATATGTATTATTTGTATGTGTGTTTTTCCAACTGATCATCTGGTATTAGTAATCTTTATTTAAATTGTAAGCATATTAAACAACCTTTGGAACTTTTCTCTTTACTTCCCTCAAACATATTACCTTCATGTATATGAAGTTGTAGTTTTTTTAGCATCTTGGGTGACAAGAAATTTGGCGATATATTTGTACCCACAAAGTTTCTTCTTAGTGCATACATTGTATACATTACAGATATGGATAGGTAGATAGAGTACTTGGATAATAAAATGTAAACTTGCTTCTAGAATGTTCCTTATCAAACTCTCCTTTATTCCCTCTACTCATGTGTTCAACTCTCCTTTGTGCCAATTTTAATTTAATTTGGGAACAAGCAGGAACAATTGATAAAATTTCAAATACTTAATTGGGGAGCATTCTCAGGTTCAAAGTTAATGCTTTACCTTCTAAGTCATCCAATGCTAACTGGAAAAGACAGTTGGCATGTATGCCAAAGTCTATGCACCTTAGATCTTCATCAATAAAAGTGTTGTATGTTACCACTTGTAAAACACTCAGTATACACTGCATACAGATTTCTCTAAAAACTCTGATGTTCAATGTTGTTGCTATCTTGCAAAGTATAATTTTGCAGAAAGAATAAATATGGGACTTGGAGCTCAATCCTTCTGCAGTTTGTCATGTGGAGTGATTTATTCCACAAAGAAAAAACAGATTCTATGAAGTAATAAACCCCTTTGGCAATGAAATCATTTAGTCAAAACTTTAATCTGTCCTAGTGACAAATTTTCTCTTTAGTTTATTGTTTAAAATTGAGTTCTATAATTTTTTCAACAAAATAAAAATAACTCATAAAATTATCTAACTTTGATCTTAGGTCACTTGAAAAATAATTGTTAGGTAGCAGCTGAAATTTTGTACTTTTAAAATGGAGTCCTAGGCTTTATATAAATGTATATCTTTAAAGCATACACATTTTATGGTTAATAATTGACCTTACTTTAAGTATTCTTGTCGTGAAATGATGACTTGACCCTCAGTGGTGTGAACAGTGCACTATTTCTGTGAATGTGTCCACAGTCCAGTAAGTGGCACACACTTCCTGCTGCGCCATGTCAGGTGTTGAATTGAGAGATGACAGAAGATTTTTACATTTATAATATGAGCATATTCAAGGCTTTTCTCATTGTCTTCTTACATGAAGGAAAAAATGTGAAATGAAGAAGGAAGAATGAAGGAGGAATGTAAGACAGAGATGCTCTTCTTATGAGGACACTATTCATATTAACTTCACGTTCTCCTCTGACCCCATTTCACCTTATTTAACATTGTATAGACCCTATGCTTAAATAAGCACACCATGGAAGACAGATTGTCAGTGGACAGATTGGTGGTGATACAAAGATCAATGTAAAATAAGCTCCCATCTAAGGTCTCTAGAAAATTTATTTAACATTTAATTTATAGATGCTACGGCATTCCTTAGCCCATAGCTTTCTCCAGCTCTCTTCATTTAAGTCCAGCAATGGTGGTATGTATATATCTTTCATTGTATCATGTATCATATTGAAAAAAAATGTTAAGCCTTTTAGTTCTTGTTATCACATTGAAACACACACCAATATTTTCTCTTTATACTCATATCCAAAAACAAAGGAAACAAACAAACAAACAAAAAAAAGTGTGAAGTGCACAGAAATCAGGTGGTTTCACAATGCTCATCCTTTATAATAGACTGAGTTTATCAAGCAGTGTATTAATTCACCCACTGATAATTGCAGGAACCACCTAGAGTTTCAATAGGAGATGCAAAAATGTAATTGAAAGTTTATTTGCCCAGAATGCACATAAGGTTTTTATCTTATTATCATCTTGCAAACCCAAAGGTGCTCAAATTCTGAGCATAAAATATTCTAAACTCACTAGTCCATGCTGCCTTTTATATCAGTTTTCTCTGGACATCAAGGACCTGCAACCACCATTGATATGTGTTCATGCCTGCAACAGCTGCCAGACCTAAGCTGCGGTTCCTTTCAGTTGACATATATTGCTTAGCTGCTGGCATGACAAGTAGTTTTCCTTGTGAAGTGCCACTAAACCACTATTGATTTTGGCTGCCTGGCAAAAAAAGGGCCACTATCTTGTTATCATCTCTCTTGCATTGGTTTTTTGACTTCTACTAGACTGGCATCTTTCCTATCTTGGTGTAACATAACAGGAAATTCCAATTGCATATACTCAGGGGATAGAAAGAGCCACTTTCTGTTTTCTTGTTCCTGAATTGACCCCTAGGAGCCTCCCCAGATCTTTGGGACTTTCTAGAAAATCCACCCATCCCCCACCCCTGGCAGATCCTGGTCTCCCCATTACTGATCCTTCCTCCTATCTCTCTAGCTTTCCTGTCAACCACAAATTCATTCCCTCCTTCTATGTTCCATGACAATTTTGCTTTTGCTTCTAAGTGGGATTCAAGCATCCTCACTTGGGCATTCCTTCTTGTTTAATTTCTTTGAGTCTGGGAAGTGTATCAAGGGTATCCTAAATATCTGGCTAATACTGAGCACATATCATGCATGCCCTTTTGGAAATGGGTTATCTCACCCAACATGTTATTTTTTAATTCCATCCATTGCAAAATTCATGATGCTCTTGTTTTTAATAGCTGAGGGGTGTTCTGTTGTGTAAATGCAGAAATGCCAAACAATTGGGATATGGAATCTGAAGAGGCCACCTCCAGTAGCAAGCCAGGACCCCAGGAGGAGAAATAGGATTACCAATCCACCTCCAAAACTTTTGACCCAAAATTTGTCCTGTCTAAAAAAATGCAGGTACAAAAATGGAGCAGAAATTGAAGGAGTGGCCAAACAATGACCCATTTTGAGACTCATCACATGAGCAGGCACTAATCCCTCACACTATTAATAATGCTGTTTTTTACTAGCAGATAGGAGTCTATCATAGCTACCCTCTGAGAGTTACTACCCAGCGGCTAACTGAGACAGATGCAGATATCCACAGACAAACATAGGCCTGAGGTCGGAAACCCCTGTGGAAGAGTTAGGAAATAGATTGAAGGCCCTCAAAGAGATGGCAACCACACAGGAAGACCAACAATGTCAAGTAGCCTGGACCTCTGGGAGTTTCCAAAGACTGAGCCACTACCAAAAAGCACAAACAGACTGGTCCATGGTCCCCAACACATATGCAACAGAGGGCTGCCATGTCTGACCTCAGTGAGAGAAGATGTGCCTAATCCTGCAGAGATTTGATGTACCAGAATTAGCAGATATCAGTAGGGGGGGACACTTTCAAAGATAGAGGAGAGGTGTCTAGGGGGAGGAACTCTTCCAAGGGCATCAACATTTGGGATAGAATTGATGAATTAATTAATTAATTTAAGATATTGTATGTTTTGCCTGCATGCATGTCTATGCACCACTTGCTTGCCTTGTGCACACAGATACCAGAAGCAAGCATCAGTTTCCCTGGTGCTGGAGATGCAGACAGTTGTAATCCACTTTGGGATGCTGGGAAGCCATTCTCGGGCTTTTGGAAGAGCAGCCAGTGCTCTGAATTGCTGAGACATCTATCTGTCCCTATATTTTACTTTTTTAATCCAATGAATTTAATTTTATTAACATTTTTGTATCCTAGGAAGTTGCTGTAACTGTTTCCAAATTCCAGTAGTGTTTATTTTGTTGATGAACCTGTTTTCAGTTTAGCACACAAGTGATTATATCTTCTGTAAATAATGGCAGTTTTGCTACCTGTGTTGCAATCTGTGTAACATCTACTACGTTTCTGTGTCTTGCTAAGTTACCTTTGATGATATTTTGTTTGTCTTTTTGTGTGCTTATTGCCTGTATTGGCAATGAGGAGACATTCTTCTTATCTTTCCCGCGTGCATCCATGGCATTACAGAACAAGTATGAATCATCAGCATCGAATATTCTTATTATACACTAAAATTTGTCACTCTTACAGGAAGAATTTACCAGTGGGTATATTAATTTTCTTCTTGAGTTACATGATTCAACAAGATGTCTTTATAACAAGTCTTAAAATGTCAATTTTGGTTTCTGTGTATAATAGATAAAGATTAGAAAGGAAAACAAGGAAATTAAGACAGAGGAATTTACATGGTCCTTACTATTGTAAATATAGCCACCATTCTTGACTCCTTTCAGCCTAACACAACAGTAAGATCACATCCCTTATTTTACATCTTTACTCCAGAGCATAAAGCAAGTTGATTTATTTCATTTTACAATGAGAAAAACTAATGCTCACAGATCTTAACAGGGTACTTTTTCTCACTGCACATATGGTGTGTAATCACTTTAAATGATTTGTTTAATTCAAATCTTCTTTTGTCTAAAAGTATAAATTGATGAAAAAAAGAGAGAATACCTCTGAGATGGGAATGATGAAATAAAACAATGAAAAAAGCTATCAATGGGAGCATATGGAATCTTATGGGCATGGCATTAGGCATATTTAATATACACAGTGATCTGAGCAATATGGAAACAGGACCCAGTTTCCAGAACAAACCTTTTCCTAGAGCTTCTTCCAATATTGTTCTTGTTTTGCTATAGTTGTCTGTTGGCAGAAACAAATAATTATTTCAGATTAACACATGAACTGAATGTTAATTGACTTTCTTGAAGTGTTGATTTCAAAATGATTGACCAGAATAGCAACTAATCTAAAGTCCATTATCAGCTCTCTGAAAGAGCAGAAAGTACAGGTCAGGAACAAAATTTCATTTGTTTTTGTCTTAATTTATTTATCTTTTATTCAACAATAAATCAAGAAAAGTTTTGCCTGTTTGATAAAATGCTTTTTTTGACTTACCAGAACAAAAGAAGTAATAAAAAAAATTAAATGTGTCTTCTAGTCATATTGCTGTCTTATTTTAAGCATACTTTGAAAAAATTATACTCTTTAAATTTAACATTAAAATGTGTCTTAAGTAAAATAAATAGAAAATGTATGTAAAATATATTTTTATATTTTGGTTCATGAAACAAATATATTTTGTCTGAACATACTTATATGGCATTTGGGATTAATAATATTATAATATGTCAAAGAGCAATATAAAATGAAAATAATTTGTACTATAAAATAGAAAAAAGCCAGAACAAACTTTGAATATTGCTAATAAAATTAATAAAGGGAGACATAGGTTGACATATACAAGATAACAAATAATGATGTGACTAGGTAGTAGAAATCCTATACATATTCTGAATGTTTATGGGTATCATTATTGCTAAAAGGTGTCTTCTGGAGTTTTAATCATAAACATTGCCTGTTATCTCATTAAAATATGTGAAAAAAGTGGAATTTTGAATTCTGATGCATATGTGTTTTTATAGAGAATGCACAAGATATTTTATTGTATATAAGATAGGGCAAAAACTCTTGGTATTGCCAATATTGTATTTTATGTTTTCTAATGTTACTTGATCGTACAATATTATACTTAAATCTTAATTATTTGATATAGAAAATGGTATGATTAGGAACATAAAGAATTATGTTCATATTGAGAGTATACTCATGACAAGCATTTAGTTAAATAATCCTTTTCTATAGAAAACAAAAGTTACTTTCAAATGGGCATAGTTGTGAAAATATCTTTTATAATCCTGATGTAATTGTCATCTTAGAGGCTTACTGCTGAATAAGCTCACCCTTTCTCATTCTTTCTGAACTCTGCCTGGCTGGTTCAACTCAGGTCTTGTGGCTCAAACTTCTGTCCAAACTGACTAATTCAATCTGGCTTCCCTCAGCTTCTCACTGAATTGTTATGCTTGGTCTCAAACTCTGATAATCTGTTCTAATCTTCTGCATGCTTTTTATTCTCCTTGCTTTACCTCCCTCTGCTGACCTGCACTAAACTACCTAAACTCATGAATTCAACTCCATTGCTCTGCTGTCACCTCAGATTCCCAACTGACTGAATTAAACTCCACTCAACTGAACTGATTGAACTGAAATGACTCTCCCTCCTAGCACTGCTCTTAAATAGTTTTGTTACTGAGAGTTGGGCATATCCTATGATTCATTCTGTGAAATAGGAGCTCTGATTCATCACTTTGACCCTCAATTACACATCATTTAATTGGGATTAAATGTGTGTACTAAAGGATTCTAGCCAGATTAAAGGTGTGAACTAAGGGTGTGTCTGCATTCTAGCTAAGTCAGAGCAGAGAGGTTGCTGGATTAATATTCCTCTACCCATAGTATATTGTGCACATGTAATATAACCTACCAGAAGTCTGGTTCAGATAAATGGAAAGTCACATTTAAATCCATCTACAAAACTATTTGGGATTGTCAACTTGGGATACAAAGAGAACTTTCCTTAGTAATAGGCAAATGATAATCAAACCAACTGATACAATGCATTTAGATTTAACAGAATCGAATAATTATTCATTATTTTCAGTGACTTGCATATTACTATTATCTATAATTAAATAATTGATTTAAAATATATTACAAAGTAATAATATGAGAAAAATAATTTTGGAAAAAGTTAGGTGGATGGAAAGTAAGGTGGGTGACAAATTAGGAATAAATAGTAGGTCTCCAGAACACTAAATCACCACAGCACTTCCCTGATAAAATATAATTAGTAGTGCAAACTAAAAAAATATATCTATGATTATACATGAATACTTAAAAATAACAAAGCATGAAATACAAAAATTAGCCCGGTGGATAACTGAGCATTCAATTTTTCAGAAACAAAATTTGAAAGAAATATTGCCTAGTCAATATTCTACTTGAATATTAAATTGAAATATAAAGCTACACAAACATAGTTTTCCATAATGAACACATATGTTCATTATTATAAGTGAATTAGGCAGTATGGGAATTTCTGCAACTGATCTGTTGCGATAAAATTGCATAAATAATAGGAATCATTCTGATCTCAATAACATTGTGAAATACCCTATGTACCCAGGTATCCAAAACTAGGCTATCATCCAGTGTTTGGGTGTTATTTTTGTTGGTGTTTATTTGTTTGTTCAAATGTTTTTGTTTTAGGGGGGTTGTTTGTTTGTTTTGTTTTGTTTTAAGTGATATAAGAAGAATTTGGAAATCCTAAAATATTTTATTCCCTACCAAATACTTCATGGTCTTACATGCACCTAATTGTAATATGAGGAAATAGGGAGATCTATACACATATAATTCACCAAAAATATAAAATACAGTGAAAATAGAAGTAGCGGATACAACTTCACTAACTGTCAATTGCTGTCTACCCGGTTTTTTTCACCTATAGAGTACTCTTGCTGTCAACTTCATTCATGCATGAAACTTGTTTTTGTGCAGTAAGTGGTAGCTACTGTGGAGACTCATGGTGAGTCAAGTCTCTGAGAATAAGTGACTGTTGATATTGGCACTGTGACCCAATGCTAATTCATAAATGGATGAAAGAAAATTATGCATTTATGTAGCAGCCCAGGCCTTGAGAAAACATGCCAGAAGCCAAGAATAAGATGTAAACGCTGAGAAAGGAGTGGTGTTCTGCAGAGCTATGTCCTATGATATGATACACATCTTCCTGGAGGGGGGGGGGAGAAAAAGGACGAGGAAGGATGGGGAAGGGGCTCTTGAGACTTCAGCATCTAAAAACAACTTACCTGTTTTAGGAAGATCAGCAAAATTATTAAAAAAAAATTATGAAGTCCCTACTTGAGTCCATAAGCAGTAAAATTGATGGAGAAGAGGAGATTGTTCACATTTTATTTATCTTGCAGGTACGGGGAGTTCCTGCAGTTTTTATGATGTATGACCCATGTGGCAGTGTGCAGGAGACTCTGAGTCAAGCATCCTTCTACAAGAAGCCACTTGTCTGCTGCTGAACATCAGCCAGGAAACAGTGCTTCACCAAGGTGGTCTTGAGGGCAGATGCTTGTTTAGTGTGTCACTGGTTCTTTATTGGGTTAATAATTATTTTATCATTTATTTTCTGAAAAGGTGGCACACCAAAAAAACAGTGTAAAGGTATATTGAATTAATATAACTACAAGGAAATATTTGCAGAGAAACATACAGATTTACAGGAACATGTAAATCATATAACGTTGTTATCTGAGGGAGGGGGGAAATGATAGTCTAAGCAAAAGAAGGTTTGGCATTTTGGTTTTAATACAATTCTTAAGTGAAAAGAAATAGGGCATCTTGAAGATTTTTTTATTCTAGAGGTGAATAAGAAATATAGAAAAAGGACAGAAAAATATGTGAAGATCTTAAAAATGAGGAACTGGCAGTTTCCGTTCACTCAGAGTCATATGTTGACGGAAACCAGAAGCTAAGGTTGTTGTTCCTAATGTATGGACCAAATTGAAGCCAGAGCATAAAATATATATTCCTGTCCAGAAGATATCTATTCAGGTTGAATAATAGAAGAAAGAAACTTTCTACTTGTTAAAGGATTTAGATTATACCTTATAGAAACTGGCTATTTTTCAATTCTTGAAAAAAATAAAGCTCTTACAAAAAGAACATCGCTGGCTAACCAGTGAAAAATATCACAAACACTAACTCAGAAAGAAAGGGTGGTGCCTCTTTTAAAATGCAATACCAACAGATAATTTTAAAATGTCAAAATGATCCATGTAGATGGTTATGAAGTTGGTTATGAAGTTTCTTTTCCATCATGATGAATGCTCAGTGAATTATGAATTAATGCACTTAGAGCATATCACTCAGATGGTAATAAGAACAGAAATAGGAGTAAGGAACTTAGACTTGCCAGTGACCCCTTAGCAAAAGAAGTCTCATTCGTATATCATCATTTAGACCAAAGAACTCTAGAATCCTCATATAGCAGAGGAGAGAGATTAATTAAGTTACTTCTTTTGTTCATATCCAATGTGTTTATTTAAGAGAAAAACCTATAAAATGTGTGTTTCCTCCTGCCATCTGCATTAATTCACCTTCTTTGGACATTTTCAAATAACTGGTTCGAGCTATCTGAATGAAAGCATCATCAATAATTTGAGTATTTTCATTTTCAGGTTTTAGTATGACTAACAGTGGATTACCTTAAAATTAAATTTAGAAATAGGTGGCATGGCAAGGATGCTTAATTCCTTAAAGTGGCATGCCATGATACCTCCGGTATTAATCTAAAGTCTGCAAAGTAGAAAACATATACAACATGCATCACTATAACTTAAGTTTGCTTAATAAAAATCCCAGAAAATTAAATTCATGCCTGAACTGGGCCCTAGGGTGATGATCGATCTAACTATAATTTTTACAGCTTGGATATAAACCTCTGCAATTGCTAGTTTGTAATAAAATCACTGACAAAACTTTTAAAGTCTATTTTTCTGTCCTTGTTCCCAGGCTGTTGTGCTGATATAAATTCTAGTTGATACTTGAAAGTTTTAGAAGCAGAAAGAACTTCTGCTCTGCCTGGGCCTCCAGGAGTCATTAGCCAACGAGCACCGGAGAGGGGTGCCCTCCCAGGAGCCTGGAAAGGCCATGAGTGGGGTTGAGGGGAACAACATCTCTCACCCAGACCCACCTGGATCTGCCGGGATCCGGGGCCTGAGAACCCGGGGACAGAAAAACTCTGAAACTTCCGGATTTCACCAGCGCATGGAAACCTCTGCCTGGGCCGCCAGGAGTAGGTAGCCAAAGAGCACCGGAGAGGGGTGCCCTCCCAGGAGCCTGGAAAGGCCGTGAGTGGGGTTGAGGGGAGCAGCACCTCTCGCCCAGACCCGCCTGGATCTGCCGGGATCCAGGGCCTGAGAACCCAGGGACAGAAAAACTGTGAACTTTCCGATTTACACTGGTGCCTGGGGACCTCAGCCTGGGCCACAAGGCTCCAAGTGAACAGGGAATCCCAGAAGTGCTGACACACCTTTGAGCACAGGCAAAACCACCACTTCTGGATCAAGAGAGACCTTTACAGAACCTTTGGGGCATAGGAACCAAGGGAC
>CM052700.1:66721298-66743148 GCA_028551405.1 Uromys caudimaculatus | reverse complement strand
CCTACCTCAGTCCCTGTGTCTCGCGGGTTCAGGGCAGTACCTGGTGAGCTGTGGGGCGTGTCTTTGGCCCTCTGCTGGGTCTTGCGATGTCCTGAGAGGGATCTTTGTCCCGGCGCTGATTAGCTGTGGGGCCCTGTGGCCCAAGCTGGATTTATGTTTCTTATCCATGAGAAATAGAGAGATGGTGCTTGGTCATGGATAGCCAAGAAAACCATCAAAGACCATCTTCTAAGTCGTCAGCCATGGTCACCTTTGTAAAATCTTTTGCAATCCTTGCTGACATTAAAGATTTTGTACAATAGGAAATACTTTAGCTTCATAACTTTGTCTGTGTTATCATACATCATAAAAATGGAAGCCCTATGCACAGTAACTTCAGTTTTCCTGGAATTCTCATTCATTGATCCTTTCATGCTCATCTCCCATACCCTGATTTTAGAAATATATTTGTGGATCACTGCCTCCAAGTGTGCTTATTGCCATGAAGCCAGGTTTGCAAATCATCTCCAAGCCAGTGTACTAATATTTTATAGATTGCCTAGTCATTAGTTCTGACTGTTTTTCCACCATGGGTTTCTACATTCAGGTTTCTGAATTACAACTGTTCCTGCTTCATTCTTCACAACTTTTCAAACTTGTGAATTCCTAGGTACCAGGTAACATGCATTCACTATTTTCCACAGGACCTGCTATGGTTTCTCAAAAAAGAAAGGGAAAACTCAGACCTGTACCGTGCTTATGTAAATATCATTCTCAGCATAGAAAATAAAAAGTAAAATGGACATTCGACAAGTCACTGACTGAGATTAACCTGTGGATTGAAGAGTTTGCACTTTAATTCCTGCTTCCTTATGACTAATGCCAAGCTAGATTCCAACATCATATTCTTCTACATATTAAAATGTGTCAAGTATTGTTAATATGTAGAACAAGATGCATTTGTTATTAACTACTTCTGAACCTAATGTGCTATGATTAGGATCTGTGTTCACTGCTCCTAGAGGGAAACTCCAGTTAACGATTGGGGAAATCTGGCTTCTTCACAGGACAAGTGCTACTTAAATGAAATGCAGTCCTCATCTCAGAAGACTGAAATGAACTGTGTAAGACTCCAAATGTGAGGTGTTGATTCTGCTCCCGTAGTTGTAGTTCAAGTAAATTCATTTTCGTCTTATCTAAGTTGCACCTAAACACTCCCCCTTACATTCTCAGAAACAATATAACTTAAGACAAGGGCTTGATATCACAGCACATTGCAAAAGTTAAGGTACTTTTTCTACCTTCTTAAAGTCACAAATCTTGGCCTGGAAAGATGACTAGATGCATTGTTTTGCTGTAAATACTTTAACAATAATATTAAACTGATAAAACTGAAGAAGAAAGTAAAACACTCTATTTCTCTGACTCAAACCCCCTCTAAAACTTATGAACCACATGTAACACGGAAATTATCAAAAATTTGATGAGAGGTAAAAAATATGGTGCACTCACAAGTTTTCAATAGTTTATTTTACTTTTTATATACTTTATTAGCTTATTAATTGTATATAATTACATAGTATGTACTTCACTATGACATTTTCTAGAGTGAATGTAATAGATTTCATTTACATTTATCCCACATTACCCTTTACTCTTCCATACTTTCAGTGATCCACTTCTTCCTAGGATGCCTTCCTTTATTTAAAAGTGCACAGTATATTGCCAGTGGCTATACCACTGAAAATGTCTCATTTTCTCCACCAGTTAAAAGCCTGAAAGTCCTCATGGAGCAGTTGATCCTTGTGAGCCCCTCCCCCTTCCAGGATGAAATACTGATAGGCCCAGTTTCGAATTGGTCCTCTATAGGTAATAATTGCTGCTGTACATTCAAGAGTCATAAGGCAGCATCATTCACAGAATACAGAGTTGCAGAAGGCCCTGCCTCCTCTTCTAGATCTTTCCTTCTCCAACTCTTCTTGTGGAGTAGTCACTGACCAAGAAAATGTGGAATCTATTGTATACATACATATACATTGTGTTTCTGCACATATGAAGCCAAGACTGAAAAAACTCCATTAGATTATTAAAAAGTATTAGGTGTGTAAGAACAAGGGTACAATCAACAAATACAAATAACTCAACTTGACCTAAATGAAGAAACTATAGCTTAGTTACAAATTTTATACACACAAATAGATTAGTATTTTTTTTCAAATTACTGAAAAATAAAATGATGATATTTGTAGTGTCATGGTTCACGAGTCACCCACAAACCACACAAACATTGGCTTCAGTCAGAGAGATATAGTTTACCCACACCCTAAGACTAATCAGAATTTGGAGTTGAGGCAATGACCCCAAATATCTCTCACTGTCATCTTATAACCTCTAAAACCACAGTGAGCTCAAATGCAAGTGTAGGAAGTGCTGCCTGGTGGTTGGTTCTGACTCAAACCATCTTAGATATAACAGTTCACATTGACCTTTGATTTGATGGGTTCTATGTAATGTTTTGTGGAACTTCTTATGATTAACAAAACTCATATAGAATATAATAGGATATGTGATCAGCATGACCTTGCTCTGAGTCAGGTAATTTTTCTGTGTCAATGACTGGCACGGATATTACAGCAACAGTATGAAATAAATATCAGGCATGGAACAAAATGGCTACAGCTATGCTGGTGGTGGAGGCAGGCCTCTCTATTTGTTTCCATATCACCTACTAAGACTTAATTTAGGCCATTGTGTATGTGTAATAACATGTCAGATTCAACTTACTGCTTACATTATGGACTCTTGGAATATAAATTTTAGTGATTAAGGAACTTCAGGAAGTATTTCTCAACTATGTTAAATATTACACATCTCATTCAGCTACAAATTGAGCATTTTTTTTTGAGAAGTAAGAGTAAAATGTTTGTAATCTCCAGTTTTGTTTGCACAATATTTGATATTTCTTAAAATGCATTGAACCTCAATGTGTAGAAAAATGACCAGATTTTAGATATATTGCTCATTTTAGTACCAAGTGGAGAGTGGAAGAAGCAGAACAGTTATCTCAAAATTGCCTTCAGATATTGGAGTGAGGTATTTTCATGAATATGGTTTTCCTTCTTATCTCATCTAGACTTAAGCCTCTAGTGTAAACAAGAGTAATTTAAGTCATGAAGTATTTTGTAAGAATTCAAGCCAGTTATGCTGGAAAAACAGTAATGATAGAGTACATGAAACATATTTTCCTATTTGAAAATATTGAAAATGGAAATTCAAGGAACAGTCATAAAGTAAACTAACAAACATATATACATAAGAATGGCTAAGACCAAAAACTCAGCTGACAGGAGATGCTGGCAATGATGTGGAGAAAGAGGAACACTCCTCCATTGCTGGTGGGATTGCAAGCTGGCACAACCACTCTGGAAATCAGTTTGGCAGACCCTCAGAAAAATGGTCATAATACTACCGGAGGACCCAGCTATACCACTCCTGGGCAAATACCCAGAAGTTGCTCCCACATGTAATAAAGACACATGCTCCATTATATTCATAGCAGCCATATTTATGATAACCAGAAGTTGGAAACAACCCAGATGTCCCTAAGCAGAGGAATGGATACAGAAAATGTGGTACATTTACACAATGGAGTACTACTCAGCTATTAAAAACAATGACTTAATGAAATTTGCAGGTAAATGGATGGAACTTAAAAATACCATCCTGAGTGAGGTAACTCAGTCACAAAAGAACAAACACATTATGTACTCACTAATAAGTGGATATTAGCCCAAAAGTTCGGAATATCCAAGATGCAATTTACATCAACCATTGGACTGAGTGTGGGGTCCCAGATGGAGGAGTTGGAGAAGGGACTGAAGGAACTGAGGGAGTTTGCAGCCCCATGAAGAGAGCAACAATGTCAACTGGCCTGACCTCCTGGTGCTCCTGGAGGCTGGACCACCAACCAAAAAATACACATGGAGCCACCCATGGTTCTGGCCACGTAAATGGCAGAGGAGGGCCTTGTTGGCCATCAGTGGGAGGAGAGGTCCTTGGGCCAGAGTGTGTTAGATGCCCCAGTATAGGGGAATGCCAGGGAGGGAAGATGAGAGTGGGTGGGTGGGTCGGTGGAGGAGTACCCTCATAGAGGCAGGGGGAGGGGAAATGGGATAGGGGGTTGCTAAAGGGGAGATGTGGAATGGGGAAAACATTTGAAATGTAAATAAAGTATCAAAAAATAATATGTACTTTCTGTTAAAGTAACTTTTATTTCCTCATATGAAATTGTTGTACAGGAGACTTACTGCTTCTGTCTGCTAACTTAGGCCTAAACCTATAAGCTTCTAGCCTCCTCAAAATATTACTAGGCATAGAATGTTTTCAGCCTCTGAGACTTACTGCTGAATAAACTTAACCTTTGTAGTTTTTTTCTAAGCTCTGGCTGGCTGGTTTAACACAGATATTCTGGTTCAAAACTCTTTTCCAAGCTGATTGATTCAATCTGACATCTCTCAGCTTCTCCTGAATTGCTCTCCATGGCCTCATACTAACTTTGGCAATATGTCATAATCTACTGGCTTCTCATTCTCTGGCTTGTTCTATCTTCACCTGCATCTAGCTTGTTCTCTCTACAATCTGTCTTTGTAAAACTCTTCCAATAAAACTACCTGATCTCTCTCTCTGCATAGCCCCTCAAGTATCTTCCTTTTTTCTCTCTTTTCATGAAATTGAACATAACCTATTCTGTAAAATCTGTTTCTGATTCATCACTTTGTCTTCCACTCAATTAGATATCATTTTCAAACATTGTTTTGGGTTAAGATGTGTACTTAGAAATATACACAGACCACATGAAGCTCAAGAAGAAGGAAGATCAAAGTGTGAGTGCTTCAGTCCTTCTTAGAAGGGGAACAAAATACGGGAACAAATACAGAGACAAAGTGTGGAGCAGAGACTGAAGGACAGGCCATCCAGAGACTGCCCTACCTGGTGATCCATCCCATATACAGTCACCAAATGCAGACACTATTGTGTATGTCAAGAAGTGCATGCTAACAAGAGCCTGATATAGCTGTCTCATGAGAGGCTCTGTCAGATCCTGATGAATACAGAGGCAGATGCTCGCAGCCAACCATTGGACTGATCACAGGGTCCCCAATGGAGGAATTAGAGAAATGACTGAAGGAACTGAAGGGGTTTGCAACCCCATAGGAAGAACAACAATATCAACCAACTGGAGCTCCCAGTTGGTGGACTAAACCACCAACCAATGAGTACACATGGAGTGACCCATGGCTCCAGCTATGTATGTAGCAGAAGATGGCCTTGTGGGGCATCAATGGGAGAAGAAGCCCTTGGTCCCGTGAAATCTGGATGCCCAAGTGTAGGGGAGGTGGGAGCGTGTTGGTGGGTGGGGGCACACCATCATGGAAACAGGGGAAGGGGTAAGGGATAGGGGTTTTGGGGAGGTGGGAATCAGGAAAGGGGAAAACATTTGAAATGTAAATAAAGAAAATATCCAATAAAAAAATAGAAAAAATAAAAGAAAATATTTCTGGTCCTTAAGGCTGGGACTTTTCACTTTCTTCTATTCCTGTTATTCTTAGGTAGATCTTTTTGTAGTATCCCAGATTTCCTAGATCATTTGTGACAGGGATTTCTTTTTTTTTTTTTAGATTTAACATTTTCTTTGACTGATTTATCAGTTGCTTCTGCAGTGTATTCTACACCTGTGCTTCTTTTTTCTATCTCTTGTATTCTGTTGGTAATGCTTTCATCTGTTGTTTCTGTTCTCTTCCATCCCATGATTCCCTCGGTTTGCTTTCTTTATTGCTCCTATTTCCATTTTCCATTGTCTTGAATAGTTCAGCTTCTGAGTCTGTACTGCAGCCTTGATTGATCAGTACAGGGGAGAATGTTCAATAAATTATTCCTTTCTGACTGAAAAAAAAAAGATGTGTACTGAGAGTATGTCTGTATTCCAACCAGTGAGATTAAAGATGTTTGCTAAGGGCAGAGGCACACCATAACTAGAAACAAGTTTTCAGTAAATAACAGAATCTTGGGCTTTATGGTCTGACCAAATATCCTGTAATAGATTTGTGTTCTTTTAATATTTGTTTGCCTTATGTGCAGGTTTGTGTGAATATAATGGCCTGAGTATGGTGGGTGTGAGTTGCCTTGGCACTAATAAGACCATCAGATGGTAACATTTGGGAGTCAGTTCTCTCTATCTACATGAGTTCCCAGTGTCAAGAGCTTGAAGTCAGGACATCAAGCTTTTCCTTACTCACTGAACTATCCACCTTGCCATATGTATTTTGGTTATTTTATTTTAATAATTGCTTCTTATTTAGTAGGCAAGTGCCCTCTCATGGAGTTATAATCTCTTACTCTGAGAAATTTGCTTGTAAAAATGCAGATTTATTCAAGTAACACCTGGTACCTCAACCAAATAATTCTAGTATATTCCTAATAATTATATGAAAAAAATCATCTTTAAGTATATATAAATTTGGTGATGCAAGTTGCCAGAAACATTGTTCAAATACAGTTTAAAGAGAGAAGATAAATAAGTTGCAAGTGTTAAATCATTTTACTTTTTCTGTAACCCAAAACACATGTGGGAGAGACTGATCATAGTTTTTGAAATTATGAATTAAAAGTATTTTTCCCATGTAATCTTTAATTTTTATTAGTTTTTTGAGAAAGCCATAGAATGCATTTTGATTATATTTATCCCACTAACTCAACTCTTTCCAGATCCACCTGTATACATAATTTGTGTCTTCTCTCACCCCATCCACCATCTTTGAAGTGGAAGATTATGGTCATGTCATGTGATGCAAACTCATGTGGTGTTTTGTTGAGGCAAGATCCACGGGAGGATGCATGATGCTTGGACAAAGTATAAATAGGACTCAATGGACAGTGACAGGTACTTACATCTAGCTTTGCTATACTACTTTGGTCTCAAGTCTCTGCTGATCTTTGCTTCATTGAGAGAAGCACAGCACAGAACTTCTGGAATCCCAGCTTGTCCTGACTCTTGCCAATTCACTGGAGGCCTGTTCTTTTCTGCTAGATTGTGCCACCACTGCCGATTCATGTACAGTATCCTGACACCACTGAACTGGACTGCTGGTATCCTGACAACAGAGATTGGAATTGCCTCAAAAAAAAAAAAAAAATTTCTAAACAGGTCCATATCCGCTTGTCCTAGTTACCATCTTCCCCCACCCCCCCACCTTTGGATGGAGAGATTGAAAGGGAGTTCAAAGCTTTTGAGAACACTTATTAAAAGTAGGTTTAAAAGAAATCTAAGCCTATACACCCTTTTGTTGAAAATAGATTATTTTCTCATATAATATATAGTGATTACAGTTCTCTCTCCCTCTACTTCTCCCAGTTTGTTTCAACCTAATGTTCTATCAGGATCCACTCCTTTTTGTCTCTCATTTAAAAAAAAGGGGGCTCAAGAAGATGGCGGCAAAACAAATATAGCAAAATAAAATATAATGGAATAAAACAAAAACTATCAAATCAAAGTTGGACTAGGAAAACTAAGAGAAGAAAATGAGCTCAAGAGAAAGCACAAGAATCTCTAGGCTATGAAGTGTCTGGTTCTTGGTAACCAAGCAGTGTCATGAATGGGTTTCATTACGTGGAGTGGGCCTTAACTCAAAATAGATAGTTTATTTTAATTTCTCAAGTTTTGGCCCACCATTTCTTGAAAATATTTTGCAGGAAGAACAGCATTGTAGATAAAATGTTTTGTGTCTGGGATGGTGTTTTCATTTCTCTTTTTATAGCCTTCAAAGTATCTTCCCATAGCAAAGAATATAAATCATAGGGGTGAGGATTCTATAAAGGGAATAACTCTCATTTTCCATATTCAATGAGTTGTGTGGGTGCTGTCTTAGCAATGAGGCACTGATATCAGTTTATGGAGAACAATCTATTACTGTTGCCAAGACAGCACAGCAGGTTGTTTTGTCTATTTTTTTAACCCATCTATTTAATATTTGAGCAAAAGAGAAACATGAAAGCAAGAAAGTTGGTGTGGAAACAAAAAGAAAGAGACAGACAGACAGAGAGAGATTGGAGAGAGAGAGAGAGAGAGAGAGAGAGAGAGAGAGAGAGAGAGAAGAACTAAGACAACAGGGACTTTTTTTTTTTTTTTTTTCTCGAGACAGGGTTTCTCTGTATAGCCCTGGCTGTCCTGGGGACTTTTTGATTATTTAAAGAAGAGATGAAGTGTAGAAGATGCTTGTGGCATATATAAAATGGAAGCAAAAAGAAAGGCAAAAACATGAAGTGGGATGCAGAGAATTAGACTCTTCCTGAAGGAGCCTGTGTAAAGAGGGAACATTACAACCTCTAATGTAATAGAGAAAGCAGGTAGGGAAGAAGGATCCTGAGGAATGGAAGGCATTATACATTTCTGAGGCTGCCTATGCGGCAGCCCATGCAGCAACCATGGCTTTTACCAGTTACGTGCCTTCCCCTTGACTACCAGCCTGGTGTTACTGTCAAGTTTTATATATTATATTTTTTGACACAATGAGCAATAAATTTGAGTAACACAAAGCAATTTCCCTCTTTCATTAACTTCACAAAATGTGCTCCAAATATAATTGCATGAAATTCTAGATGTTCTGTGTTTATAGAAATTAATTATATCTTGTTCGTGAGAATTTCAAATTTCTCCCCATTGTTAAAGTTAGAGGAATAGTAATAGTCAGCTTTGCATGCAAAGGATTCCTTGTAGCCTTCCAATTTTGTTTGAATGGTAATATCACCCTTTCGTTTTGGCCTTTGTTCTTGAGTAAAATTTTCACCAAAGCATGAGATGAGAACTTCTTCATCCCAGTCTACATTAGTCCTAGCTTCACTTGAAGAGTTCATGTGAAAATTTGCATTTGGGGATAGGAGATGGCTGAGTTTATTATGTTGTTAATCTGTGTGTGCACACAATTGATTGGATAACATGTAGGTTCTATTTACTATTAACATAAATGTCTCTCCAAAGGTGTTTATAGCTGGAACCAGTGACACACTAGTGTTTATAGCTTGAATCAGTGATACACTAGGCTTATGGTTTTAGGGTAGTAGAATGCTTATTTAGTCGCTATTCTTGGAATCCACCTGTACACTATATAAAAGATTTAAAAAAATCACTAGAGAATAATATTTAATATAATTAATATTGTAATTTAATCCTGATGCTCTAGTTGAGCTAATATTTTTTTTAGGTTTATACAGTCCTGGTTGATATGCATGTCATTGGAGAATATCTCAAGGACTCAGTGTCCTAAATTGGACTGGATTTCTGCTCATATATATGTCACTTACTTATAACCTGAGTGGAGAAGTAGAAAAACAGATGGCTTGTGAGCATCCGTGTTGATATACTGGTTGTCTCTAATGAAGGAGCTATACTATGGTAGATGAACACCACTCTGCTCTTAAGATTCTGTTTACCTTGGTGCCATCACATCTTTAGCATGATTCTGAGTCTATTGATGGCTAAGTCCAGACCATTCAATCCTAAATATGTGGCCTATATATTTTGTATTTTGTCTCCTATGCTTGAAGCCCTGTTATGTTAGGTTATGCCACTTTGCTTGTGATTTTCTCTCATATAACTCCCACCATATACATGAGGATCGTCTCAACTGATCAGTGATTACTCCTGAGTAGTTACAATGAGCACATTGGTAATTAGAATTGGGTGCTATGAAAGAGCAATGCCATGTCTTGACTTCTGAGCTTCTCTTAATCATTCTTTATAGTTTCATTTTTTCATTTCTAACACAAATAAGCTTATTCTGCACTAGTTTACCTTTTAAAACTATGCTTTTAGTCTTTCTTCGACTCAATCTTCCCTTCTCAGTCTTTTGTTCCTCACTTATATCCATGTAAGTCTTGTCAGGAAATTACTGTCATGAAAATAGTGCAATTCTGTAGTTTTGGGTTGAGGCTGAATTGGTGTTTCAACAGCGTTCCATTGTTTCATTGTTCTATTCAGATGAGATAGAGCAAGTGTTTTCTGTTTTGAGCATGCTCTCTAGACTAGGACTGTACTAGGGACTAGTTCCCTTTATGATCTTTTAATCAGAATTAGATCTTCACAGTTAGATCTTGAGAATGGATTTCTCCATTTATGAGATGAAATTTCTTAGGAAAGAAAAGCCAGGTTATTCATCAGGATCTCCTTTCAAGGTTAGTGCTGATGAGAAGAGACTTCTCTGTGAGGAAAGAGACACACAATCAAATAGGATGTATTCATCTTGAACTTCCCAGATTTCAAAGATGTGAGAAGAAACATTACTATTGTTTATGAACTATCCAATTCATAGCATTTTAATTAAAATTAAGACAGCATCTATGCAATGTAAAAAAGAAAAACGTGACAGTATGTTCCAAGGTAAAATTCAACATGCTTTGTTAAAATTGTAAAGATAATTTAAAATCATGTGTATGTAGGTGTGTGTGTGTGTGTGTGTGTGTGTGTGTGTGTGTGTGTGTGTGTATGTCTGTGTATATAGGTTTGGGTAGGCTATGTACACTTGAGTACCATGTTCATGAAGGCCATAAAAGCACATCTGATCCCTTAGAGCTATTGTTACATGAGCCATGAGCCACTAAACATGGGTGTCAAGAATTGAACATAGGTCCCCTAGAAGAACAGTGCCTGCTATTGACTTCAGAGCCATCACTCTAGCCTCTTGAAGTGAAATTCAGAAGATTAAATATAGCTTTTTCATGTTAAGAGAATTACAATAGCACTTGGCCAGGGGAAAAGAAAGTACTGACTTTGAAAATGCCTAAGAAAAATATTGAGGGTTTTGGAGACATATCTATCTTAATAAAGATGTAGTTGTATGGATATTTCCAGACAAAACATCATCAGAGGAAATGCTTAAACATTAAAAAAACAAAAAACAAAAAACTTAGTTTCTTACATTAAAGTCATGCTATGCCTCAAAACCAGAAAATAATTATCTCCTTAAAATAATTATTAAAGTTCAAATTCTATTCAAACTCTGCTCAGTTAAGAACTAAAATGAAAGTTCACATCGGAATTATTTACAGAAATGGAAATGACTGCAAAATAACTTTCTCCAGACTCAAAACAGCTATTTTGTGTGTCATTGTCTCACAATTGTGGCTAGCTGCAATGGATTGTGCACCCACTGCTGAGCCACCATGCCCCAACAGATTGCTCCAAACCCATGGTCACACAGATGATTTTGATTATCTCAGGAGGATGCAAAACAATACTGATAGCGAGAAACATGAGAGAAATTTGTGGAAAAGGTAGGGAATGGACAGGTATAGTTGGGTGGATGAGAACTGTTACTAAGCCTGAGATGTATTTGTAAAATTATTTTAAAATCTAAAAAGAAGTAATCAATAAAGATTAATTAAAATAAATGTAGCAATGTTAGTAAAAGAACCAAGGAGACAGATACACAGAGAAAGCCAATTATGCATGCACTAATTTCTGCTATCTCTAACAAGCTTTATTGACAATGTGGATAATATACTCTCTTGGAATAGTCCAGTAGAGAACAAGAAAGAGGAAACCTGTATAGGGCAGTGTTTTCTACTTGCTGATGAGGAAGCTTCAGCTTTTCCTTTCTGGGGTAACATCGTGGTTGAGGGGTGGTATTCAACCAGCAACAGAAAAGTTTTCTTGTTTCTGAGAATGAAAAACAGTGCAGAACATCACAGAAAACAAAAGAAAATCAAAGAAACATGCCCAGAGAGTGTCTCCGGCTTTAGAAGTAGGGACATATGGGAAACTGATAAGTGCCGAGACAGATATGTCCAGCCCCCTTCCAGGACACACACTTGTTTTTAATCTGTAAATAAATATTTGATACTCTAATGTGAAAGAAAAACAGTGACAAAATAAGAATTTCATAAAATGTAACATTTAATATACTAAATGTCTGAACTTATAGGTAGTCTAGGGTGGTCTAATACTAACAGCCGCAGAGTAAGAGAATTGGCTGTAGCATTATAAAGACATTCAAGAAAACAATTAAAATCCAAATGAACAGGTCTGGCATACACGTTTAATAATTGTTGAGGATATTAATAGTTTGGCAATGTGAGTCCTCCAAATTTGTACTTGTTTAAGATTGCATGGACTTTTATCAAAACATAATATCCTTATTTGTCTCACAATAGTCTTAATTTAATTAAGGTTAGGATTGCTATTCCATCTCTCGTTTTGGTTAAACTTGCATAGAAATCTTATTACATTCCTCATTTTAAAGGTATTTGTGACTTGAACAAATTGTTCAACAATCAGGTTGAACAATGATTTACAGTGGGCAACAATATTGTCTTCTACAATATTCATACTCAAAAGTAACACCCAAAATCATAAATAATTTCTTGATTTTTAAAAAAACTTCTGGGGTCTGTTGTTGTTGTTAGGCCATATTCCTAGCTATCTTTGGGAAAATGTAGCCCCATGATAGTTCACAGGCTGAAACAGGTAGGGGATTAGTGGATCATGTCTTAAATATTGATTCAGTGTTTGGCAATGTAGTTTAATGGTAGAGCACTTAATTACCATGCATGAGGTCCTATGTTCTATCACCAGTAATACCAAATATGTATATATTATAGTCTGTCAGTTTTCACTTTCATGTTCAAAGTGTAGACAATTTATATGTAATATGATTATTGATTGCAAATATGTCCCCATTTTACTTGTTACACATTAAAGTGTATCTTACTTTATTCTTTCTTTTGTTTAAAAATCTTTTAATGAGTTATTTTATGCTCTACTATCTCCTCCTTTTTTTCTCCCCTACCACCCCTCTGTCCCTCTCTCCCTCCTTTCCTCATTCCTCTTCTCCTTCTTTCTTTCCCTCCTTCCTCCTCTCCTTATGTCTATATTTCTCCTTCTTCCTTCTTTCTCCTTTTTCTGACTCATTCTCTTTCAAGCTGGCCCCTAACTCATCATCTTCCTCCCTAAGTTTCCTAGTACTGTTTCACTTCAGATCTTTGAGCAAGGCGGATTACTTTAGCTTTCTGATCCTATTTAAGCTACATAATTTTAAATGATTCTTTCATAAATCTATTTGGGCTTCCTCAGGGTCAGTTTCTGTTAAGTACATTTTCAACATAAATTGGGTCATATTTCCTTATTTATTTGTATTTTCTGTCCTAGTAGAGTGGATAATCTGAATGCAACCATACGATCTCTTTCAACCTGGCTTGTTGCTAGTTATGCTTTTTGATTTAAATTTCAAATTTTTTAAATTTCTTTACAGATGATTAGACCTGATCAAATTGATTCAATGCAAATGGCTGGAGGAATAATTGAAGTGGTAACAAAATGGGATTTTCTATACTCAAGGTAGATTTTGCATCTATGCTGGTTGCTTTCTGACTTCTTTAAAGTTGCTTTGCAAAGTCTGTAGTTTTCTCTTGTGATTTTATTGAGCCATGTGTTCTCTTTATTTATTAGTAATTTCTGATTTGATAGGAAGTTTCTATTTTGCTACTTCTCATAGTTTATTATATATATATTTTTTCACTTTTTATTGGTTATTTTATTTATTTACATTTCAAATGTTATCCCCTTCCCAGTTACTCCTCCACAAACTCCCTATCCTCTCCTACTCTTCCTGCCTGTATGAGGGTTCTCCCTACCTGCCCACCCACTCCTGCCTCAGTATCCTTTCATTTCCATACACTGGGTCTTCAAGCCTCCACAGGACCAAGGGACTCCTCTCCCAGTGATGCCCGATAAGGCAATCCTCTGCTACATATCCTGCTAGAGCCACAGGTTCCCCCGTGAGTACTGTTTGCTTGGTGGTTTAGTCCCTGGGAGTTTTGGGGCATCTGGTTGGTTGATATTATTGTTCTTCCTAGGTGGTTGCAAACCCCTTTAGCTCCTTCAATCCTTGCCCTAACTTCTCCATTGGTGTTCCATCAATCAGTCCAATGTTTGGCTGCATTCATCTTTATCTGTATTGGTCAGGCTCTGGCAGAGCCTCTCAGGAGACAGTTATACCAGGCTCCTGTCAGCAAGTGCTTTTTAGCATCAGTAATAGTGTCTGGGTTTGGTGTCTGCAGATGGGATGGATCCCCAAGTGGGGCAGTTTCTGGATGGCCTTTCCTTCAGTCTCTGCTCCACTCTTTGTCCCTGCATTTCCTGTTTACAGGAGCAATTCTGGATTAATATTTTCGAGGTGGGTGAATGGCCCCATCCCTCAACCGAGGACCATGCCTATGCACTGGATATGGTTTCTATAGATTCTGTCTCCTTCCTCATTGTTAGATATCTCGGCTAATGAACTATCTTCCTGTTGGGTCCTGGGAAACCCTTGGGTCCCTGGCATCTGGGACTTTCTAGTAGCTACCTTCAGTTCCCCCCTCCCCTTCTTTTATACAGACAAATATAAAATACTCGACTCTCAATATTTTCAGTGTGAGATGGTAAAAGTTCCCTAGTTCTTAGCAGCTTGTGTGATATGCTACCTTAGACTTGCGTTCCTTTTTAGACTGAATCAAAGATGATTAATCTTATTCCTCTTCCTGTCTTCTAGAGGATGCCACCCCTTGCCAGACCTGGACTCCCTAGGGCCTCAAGTCTCTCCAGGGTTAGGTGCTTCTTCTTCCACTGAGAATAGGGAGTCCTCTACTGTGTATGTGTTGGGGCCTCAGACCAACTCCCGTATGCTTCCTGGTTGGTGACTCAGTATCTGAGAGATCTCTGGGGGTCCAGGTTAGTTGAGACTGCTGGTTTTCCTATGGGATTGCGTTCCTCTTCAACTTCTTCCAGCCTTTCTCTAATTCAACCCCTTGGGTCCCATGTCTTAAGTTCAATGGTTGGGGGTAATATCTGTGACTATCTCAGTCAGCAGCTCGTTGGGCCTTTCAGAGCACAATATGCTAAGCTCCTGTCTGTAAGCACACCATAGCATCAGTAATAGTGTCAGATCTTGGTACCTCCCCTCGAGATGTATCCCAAGTTGGCCAATCATTAGATTGCCTTTTCCTCAGTCTCTTTTCCATTTTTGTCCCTGCAGTTCTTTTAGACAGGAACGATTCTGGGTCAGAGATTTTGACTGTGGGATGGCAGCCCCATCCCTCCACTTGATGCCTTATCTTTCTACCGGAGATGGATTCTACCAGTTCCCTCTCGCCACCATTGAGCATTTCACCTACGGTCCCTCCCTTTGAATCCCGAGAGTCTCTCACCTCCCAGGTCTCTGGTACATTCTAGATACCTCCTATCTCCAGAGGTTGCCTGTTTCTATTCTTTCTGCTGGCCCTCAGTGCTTCACTCCTGACTCCCCCGACAATACCTGATCATGTTCTCCTTTTCCCCTCCCTGACCTCTTTCCCACCAAGATCCCTCCCTCTGTCCCCCCACCACCGTGATTGCTTTCTTCCTCCTGCCAAGTGAGATTGAGGCATCTTCACTTAGGCCCTTTTGCTTGTTAACCTTCTTGAGTTCTGTGGATTGTATCCTAGGTATTCTGTACCTTTTTGGGTAATATACACTTATTAGTGAGTACATACCATGCATGTCCTTTTGCATCTGAATTCATTGAGGATAATATTTTCTAGTTCTATCCATTTGCCTGCAAAATTCATGATGTCCTCTTTCTTTTTTTTTTTTTTTGATATTTGAAAGATTTATTAACATAAATCATAAATGTAAATTTGATGTGAAAGAGTATTTTAAGTCTCCTATAAATTGTTTTCAGAAGACTCATGCATTTTCAAAAGGTATCTTTTAAATTCTTGAAGAATTTAAAGAACATGATGAAGGAGAATATAAAATTAATCATATGACCAATGATTAAATAATTTTAGTAGCTTCTTGCTTCTGGGAGATTTTTAACCATAAAAGAATGAATATAAATTTTATAGAAAGTATAAGAGCAAGGTTAGTGTAAATAGTTGTCCATTCTAATCCTCTTTCTTAATAGCTGAATAGTATTTATTCTACTGTATAAATGAACCACATTTTCTGTATCCATTCTTCTGTTGGGGAACCTCTGCATTATTTGCAGCTTCTAGCTATCACTGATAAGATTTCTGTAAACATAGTGGATCCCGTGTTCCTGTGGTATGGTGGGGCATCTTTTGGGTATAAGTTCAAGAGTGGTACAGCTGGGTCTTCAGCAGACTGGGGGAGGGGTAATGACTGGACTGGAAAAAAAAAACAAAGGTAATAATAATAAAAACTAATAATCTCAAGCATTTACTGATCACATATCCATTACTAGATATCTCATACTTGCCATGTCATGTTACAAAAGTTACTAACATACCTGTCCATATTGGAATGTGTTTAAACCTCTCAATCAGTAATTGACTTATTTATTCATAGTATTTTTACTTTTCCTTCTAAAATACTTGAAAACTTGATGCAATAAGTTAATCTATATCATCATAATAAAGTTTTAGTGATTTATTATAATGCTTAACTACAAATTAAGAAAACCATAAATCAAAACAAAACAATGTATGTCAAACTGTTAACAACAATTTTAAAGTGGTATACATTGCAACCATGGGCAAATTAATTTCCTCTGTTCTGATAAAAGGCACATATAGTCACCTACCAAATTGTTTTTTTTTTTTTTTTAATCTATTTTAGTTGACAAAGTTGCATTGGGTTAAAGTTACTTGGGTTTGACATCCTGAGGGAAATTCAAACTGACTTCATAACATGTTTCTGCCATTTTAAAAGTCCTTGCTTTTTAAGGGTTATTTCACTAGATAAAATTTCCTTATAGGACAGTTTATGATTCAAATTAATTAGTTGAAATATATGAAAATTACCTGTATAAAAATATGGTACAAATCAGTGCCTTGTATAAAAACAGGGATGATGTTCTTGATTCTGTAAATAGCAAGACAGAGAAGTACTATATTCTCCCCATGCCCAGTAACAAAATATACATTTCTAAATTAAGCAAGCTTGTTGTAAACTATTTACTAACCAATCTCTCGGTTAAATAGGCCAAACATGTGAGGAGTGAATTTAGAATGCTTATTTCTAAAATTCCACTTCTAATAATTCTTTTGATATCACCAGTATGTTTTCAACTCTATACATTTGCCTATACTTTTCATTGTAGCTGTCACAAAAGTCTCAAAATTTATTGAAGTTTTCAATGAATAAAACTGATGGCTTCCTGTGGCTTGATTTGACATTCTATAACTCTTAAACTAGGAAATCTTTTCATACCACTTAGAAAATCTGGCTTTTAGATTGATAGTTGCTGAGGCTCCGTTCTTCGCATCACTACCCTTGGAAATTGCTTCAACACACAGTGTCACATACTCATAGTAAATTGAAGAAAACATTCTTATGTGTCTGTTTTTAAGAACAGTGATTCACGGTTCTTAAAGTTTTGCTTGTACTGTTAAAAATGTTATTTCATCAAACCTTTAGTCCACATTACAGCCATCTATGAATTAATCTGAGTTGATGTGCGTTACAGTCCAAATTTAGAATTACTAGACACAAGGGAGCTTCTATCTGATTCTGATACTGCATTTACCTAACTTAATGAAGGGAAAAGGGGGAATGATAATTTTCATTATCATGAAGGTTCATTGCTCTGGCCATGGCGCTCCTTCTGTTGCTCTTACCCAGAGGGTATGAAGGCAAATAGAAAGCAATGTATGAGCAGGAAATCCTGACACAGTATTGGTATCTCAGCTTCTTCTTGTCAGCCAATGTATTAAACAAATGTCAGTCAAATTCATTGAAATCCATCCAGGAAAATTATATAAATTTGTGTAATATAAATATAAGATATAAATGTATTCACACAAAGAGATGATTTGAAATATACTTCTTAAGGGGAGAGAAACCAAAGTAGTTTACTAACAGGTTATCATCAGTCCAGGTATATGCTAGCTCTTACTTGAAAATCTATTAGAAAGCTGCAATGTTAAATGTGATGCCTGATAAAGAATGTACAGTCCAGTAATACTCATGCAACAAATTTATTTTCATGTCTAAATTTACACTTTCTTAGCCCTTGAAGACTGAAATATGTAATCTTACAAGTTCTACAAATTTGTTAAAGTTTGTTTTAGCCTGAAGGTATGACACAGGTATATTGACTTAAAATTTATCAAACTATTAAGGTAGAAAGCCATATCCAATGACCTCTGTACTATCATCATGTGAAAGCTACACATAGTAAAAATAAATTGCAGAGAATATAGCTCAGTAATAAAACATTTTCAATGCATTCAAAATACATTGAGTTCAGTCCCACTACCAGCAAACAAACAAATAATTTCTTCTCTCCAGAAATGCTTATATAATCATAAGTAAATCTGTCTTTAATATATCTCTATATAAATATAAAAGCTATTGTGTAAACTAGAAACTTTCATGACTTTCATATTTCACCATATATTTCACATTCTCCATATATGTGAGATGTGCTGAATATTTTATAAGGTCCTAAAGGTGTATCACTAATCATGTTCTCTTGAGCTATGTTTGGAACTTCATCAGAACTGATCATTGAGCCTGCAATTTGGATCAATGGAAGAATGCACTTTATAGAAACCACAAAACCTCTGTGCTCCTTGTGATCATATGATTCATTCATGAGCTGACACATAGCCACAGATCTATAAATAAATAAATAAATATCAGTATATTCAATTACACATAAAACAGTCCTTGTTCTAGGACACTATATTTTATTGATAAATATGTGTGTGTGTGTGTGTGTGTGTGTGTGTGTGTGTGTGTGTGTCTATGTGTGTGAAAGATGTGATAACTTGATGATATCCAGAGAGTAGAATCCCAGTCTTGACTGCGAGGTCTAGATTTAGAGACAGTCATGTGGATTCCTGTTTCTACCACCCTATCTAAATGTAAATTTACTAACATGTGAGTACAAATAAATATCACATGTAAGCCAAGAGATAAGCTGTTTCTCTTTTTATTTCAACATGCATAAACCCAGTTCTTCTACGTGTGAAGGTTTAGGTTTATGAGTTCCTGTTGATTTATTTTGCCAGAAATTGTTCAGCTTTTTAATGCTAAGTTGTCATAAATAAATATTATTAACATTTAATAGACAGGAAATGCTTAATTTTTTCTTTGAACTATATGGGAACTTAATTGTAGTGATACAGCTACTCATTTCCATCCTGTTTTACAATAAAATTTTCATAAGAACAGTAATTTGAAAGACAGGCCCATGTTATACTGATACATGCTAATTGGTCTTAAAAGTAAATGGGGAAGAGTACTGAGATACCTAAGGAGGTAAAGATGCTTGCTTCGGAGCCTGATGACCTGAACTCAATCTTCAGAGCTCACATATACATATACTCTCACTCATTCAAACAAAATAAATCAGTAAAAATGTGACAAATCTTTGTTAAGAGATAAACTTGATGTTGCAATTTTTTTCACAACAAAGTTATACCAGTAATCCTGCATTTTACAGCTACTATGCATATCACCTCTAAAATAAAAGCCTCCATTTATGATCAATGAAATAATTACTTCTTTTTTACTAAAGACATCCCTATCTTGTTGTAGATAAATGATTTTGTTTAGATTATATAGAATGGAATTGTTAAATATTATTACATATAGCTATACAGAGAAACCCTGTCTCAAAAACCAAAAACCAAAAACCAAAAAAAAAAAAAAAAAAAAAAAAAAATCACATATAACCACTTGGGTATCGCAGCAATATGATTGTTTGATCATTAAAATCAATAGCTATGTGCTATTTTTATATTATTATTATCTGGATTTTGTCAAGAATGGCCTTAGAGTTTAACCTTTATATCAATTTAGGTTACTTCATAATCTTCTGAAAGATTAATATATTTGAAGTAAAAATAATTTCTCTTAAGAAGATTCTAGAAATATTAAATCAATGTGGGTTTTTTATGGCCACTAAAGTATATCATTGTTGGTTTTTATCTCTGAACAGTGCAAAATTGAGTATTTTCTATTTATTTTAATCTGGTAGTTCATAAAATGATGTATTTAATACATGTTAACATCTTTTCAATTGAAATAGAAAATCATTAGCATTATAGTATGATTTATATTATCAAATAATGGAATTGCTTTATTCTATTTATCTGCAGAAGTATACACATGATTTCTTTAAACCTTAAGAAAAGTAAAACATTTTATTTCTTTAATAAAAACAGCCTCTCCTTTGTTGTCTTTTCACTAACTTAAAAAATTAATCATCGTAAAACAATTAAATGCTAGTGCAGTATATGTAAATCAGAGAATGAATCTTGGTGTGAGATTGCTGGCTTGTTAAGATGTACCAGGTATTTATGCAAATATCTCTTAGAGATCACATGTACATGAACAGCTACCTCATGGTCATTTTCCTCAGTTGCATTCTTCAAATTGCTACCAGTTATTGGGCTCACACACAGAAGAAAATATCTGTGGGTGTTTCAGTTATCAATTTAAAAAGCAGCTGTTAGTGGAAGTCTAATTTCTGAGCTGAACAACCAATACACCGCGGGTAGAAAAAATATTCACTTTTCAACACTCACAATAAAAAATTAAAAATCAGGTACACATTTGATAAATATTTATTTCATTAGGGGATGGAGAGATAGATCAGTAATTAAGAGCACTAGCTGATCTTGCAGGATATCTAGGTTTGATTTCCAGAACCCACATGCTAGCTTAGTGAATTCTGTAACTCCAGGCCCAGTGGCTCTAAGATCCTTTTAAAGTATGCACGAACTGAATACACATTGTGGACAGATATCCAATGTAGGCTAAACAATCATACATCTAAAATAACAAGTGAAAAAAAATGTTTACTTAACTGGTATTTAATTTATAGTCTGTGATGGTCCATTAAGTTTAAGTAGAAATGATATCATACTGGGCAAAAAATTGCAAAGGACATGTGTAAGTGGAAACTTTCATTTATGTTGGATGTTTTCATATTCCAACATGTTTTATATCAACTATAGAAAATGTCAATATCCATTCATTAAGAAAAACCTACATTCATATTGCTAGATTTATATGTAGAACAAAAGCTCTGGCTCTGACTCTTTAACTCAACTTTTGCTTCTTCTTTTTTTTTTTTTTTTTGATACTTTATTTACATTTCCAATGTTTCCCCTTTTCTGGGTCTCCTCTTTGGAAACCCCCTATACCCTCCCCATCCCTGCCTCTATGAGGGAATTCCACCTCCCACCCACCCGCCCACCCACTCCCATATTCCCACCTTGACATTCACCTTTACTGAGGCCTCTAACACCTTCAGGCCCAAGGGCCTCTCCTCTCTCCCTGATGGCCATCGAGGCCATCCTCTGCCACATATGTGGTCCGAACCATGGGTCCATAGATGTGTATTCTTTGGTTGGTGGTCCAAACTCCAGGACGACCAGGGGGGGAGGGTCAGGCCCATTGACTCTCTTGCTTCCTCTATGAGGCTGCAAATTCCCTCAGCTCCTTCAGACCTTTCTCCAACTCCTCCATCTGGGACCTCACTCTCAGTCCAGCGGTTACTGTAAAGTGAGACTTAGACATTCTGAACTTTTGGGCTAATATCCGCTTATCAGTGAGTACATACCATGTGTCGTTATCACTATTTGCAGATGATATGATCTTATATCTAAGTGACCCAAAAAACTCCACCAGAGAACTCCTGCAGCTGATAAACAACTTCAGCAAAGTGGCCGGATATAAAATTAACTCAAACAAATCAGTAGCTTTCCTATACTCAAAGGATAAACAGGCTGAGAAAGAAATTAGGGAAATGACACCCTTCACAATTGTCACAAACAATATAAAGTATCTTGGTGTGACTCTAACCAAGCAAGTGAAAGATCTGTA
>CM052700.1:66689148-66711619 GCA_028551405.1 Uromys caudimaculatus | reverse complement strand
ACCCACAGTGTTACACTTCCTCCAACAAGGTCCCACCTAATCCAGCAAGGCCACATCTCATAATAGTGCCACTTCCCATGAACCAAGCATATTTAAACAACCACATACCCTATGAGTAGACTCATACTGATAGCCCACAAAATGTTCACATGACTGTTGTTAGAAAGTAAACTAAATAGGTGTAGATTCACTCAATTTTAAAGGCATCACTATTTCCATTTTGAGTCTTTTATGAGGTTTAGGTGGCTGTAATATGGATCTAGAAATTAAACTGAGCTATAGAATGCACTTGTCACTAACTATTACCTCACACTATTTACAAATTTATTGAACTTTTTTCTTGGTTGAGATCACAATTCCAGTAGAATCAAAAGGCCTTGAACTAGATATGCAATAATTGTTGACATTGAACTTCTGACCCTCTTGTCTCTACCACCCTGAACAAGTATGTGTAACTAGCCAGAAAGTGCTTTCTCTTTCTTCAGATCCTTCTAGACGTTTGGATCCCAGTTATCAGGATATCTTACTATTGGTGTAGTCAAATAAAGATATCAGGGTACAATTATTTGTCAGATATATTTAAGTCTTTAACTATGAAACTTTTCAAAATTTAACTATTAACTGTCCCATGTAGACTCTTACCTTGCTCTTCAAATGTGTCTCTTTTGTGTGTTTTTATTTATGTTTTTAAGTTTGCATGTACGCATGCATTGTATGTTGAATATATTCCTCACATATTCCCTACTCTACCCTTACCCACTGCTCTCTCTCCCATTACTCACCATTTTATTTTCCATAAAGACTTTTATTTCTAATTTCAAAGCAGATCTGCACACATGTTTTATATATCTGTATACAATTAAGGAACTGTGAATGATAGAACACATATTACATTTGTCTCTAAGGGCATGCTTTATCTTAAAAGAAACTTGAGCATTAAATTCTCCCAAATCATAGACCTAGTCTAATTAACTAGGTATAGTCGGTAGTCAAAACAACGATGCTCAGCTCATCAAATGTACGAAGTCTGCAGAGTGAGACTGGCATAAGCTTTCAGTTCAATTTGCTTAGAATGTGAGATAAATGAACTACTTATGCTTGGTGCCAATGTTTCTTTCCAATTCCAGACAAGAGCTACAAGCTCTGTAAAAAGTAATGTATGATTACTTGACAAATAAACTAATTAATTAATGCATTTTCTTAAGCTTTATTGAAATATTAAAGTTGGATTCTGGAGAAAAGCACACGTATTTCTGGAAAGGAAGAAAACACAACTTCAATTGCCATGATGTCTGGACACAAATCCTGAGATTTAGGTCAATTTTGAGAATAATGTGCACTTAATTACAATGATTAGAACTTAATTTTAATATTTTTTGAGTAAAACATCACAGTATTTTAAACTTTAGAGATGTTTTTATTAACGTTGCAATTCAAATATAGCTCTTTTTTAAGCAAACAAGTTAGGATAGAGTTAAAATAGTATTTCTATGGATAAGAAGATATGACAATGTTTTCTGACAGAACCAGACAAGGTATTGCTGGCATTGAGTTGATATTGAAAGTAAACATGATATAAAGGAATAAATGATCACTTGATTAGTACATCTGTGGGCTTATAAAATTTACATATTCAATTTTTTTTTCAGATTTAGTATGCTTTTGTTTGTATGTTTTTTAGTATGTCTCTTCAGTTTTCTGTTTTCCTTCTGTAACTCTGGTAATGCACATATTCTCTTTTTGAAATTGTTTTATTTCTTTATATTCCAGATGCTGCCACCATTCCCAGTCCTTCCTCCAGGAGTTCTTCACCCCCTTCCTCCTCCCCTTTGCCTCTGAGTGGGTACTTTTTCATCTCACCAACGCATCCCCCTCACCTACAACCACCTTACCCCTCTCATCCCCCTTCCATGGGGCATCACATCTTTATAGGATTCTGAGCATCCTCTCCCACTGAGGACCGAAAAGACAGTCCTCTACTTCATATGTGCCAGGGTCAACAGACCAGCCCATATATGCTTTTTCGATGGTGGCTTAGTCTCTGGGAGCTTGGATGGGTTCAAGTTAGTTGAGACTGTTGGTCTTCCTATGGGGTTGCCGTCCCCTTCAGCTCCTTAAGTCCTTTCACTAACTCACATAGAGGTTTCCGACCTCAGTCCAATGGTTGGTTGTAAGTATCTGCATCTGTCTCAGTCAGCAGCTGGTAGAGCATCTCAGAGGCCAGCCATGCTAGGGTCCTGTCTGCAAGCACAACACAGCATCAATAATAGTGTCAGTGTTTAGTTACAGCCCATGCGATGGATCCCAAGTTGGGATGGTCACTGGATGGCCTTTCCTTTAATCTCTGCTCCATTTTCTCCCTGCGTTAGTTTTAAACAGGAACAGTTTTGGGTCAAAACTTTTGAAGGTAGGTTGGTGAGACCATCTCTCCACTGCGGGCCCAGTCTATCTACTGGAGACTATCTCTTCAGGTCCTTTATCTTTGCTGTGGCTATTTCTGCTAAGGTCATGTCCATTGGGAGCTTCTCATGTCCTAAGTCTCTGGGACTTTCTAGAGGCTTCCCCTGCCCACCAAACCCCACAGCTGTACATTTCCATTTCATTCTCCTGGTATTCTAGGCTTCTCTCCTGCCTCCTCATAACTGAGCCTGCCCCACTTTCCTCCTCCACTCTCCCACCAAGGTCTCTTCCTTCCTCTGCCTTCTGTGATTCTTGTATTCCCCCTTCTAAGTGGATTGAAGCATCCACACTTGGGCCTTCTTTCTTATTAAACTTCTTATGGCCTGTAGATTGTATCATGGGTATTCTGTACTTTTTGGCTTATCAGTGAGTACATACCATGCATGTCCTTTTAAGTATGGATTACCTCACTCAGCACAGACTAGGTACCTTTGCAAGAGCAAAAATGGTCTTTACAATTTAGCCATCACTATCTCAATTATATGGGATCTCATAGATATCTAAGCTTAATAGAAAAATTAAGATTTTAATTTTCAGTTGTTTCTCAGATAATTCATATGTCCAATACAATAAAACTCTGTTAACTGAAAAAATGACTGCTTTCTTTGTGGGTATCATGATTTCATGTAGAAGTTTCAGCCAATTTTTTTAACCAATGACAGTATATTTTAGAATAGTCAATTTTCTCAGATATTTTGGCACGAATTAAATGGGAAAATATATAAGGTTCAAGTAGAGGAAAGGATGTCAATATTTTTAGGAAAAATAGTAAATCCCTTTCTCGTGTGGTGTTTTTAGTTGCAATTTCGAGACAGCAAAATTTTATAATACAAAATATAAAAATACATAAAAACAAGACAAACAGACGAGAACATACAATGTAATTGGATGAAGCACTCAATAATTCCTGAAAATACCTGATACATTATTGACACCTAAAGTGTATATGCAACTAAAACCAATCAACAGAAAAGTATGTTAAAAACAGAAAATGATATATTAAGCATGTCTTAAAGAGGACATCTGAATGGTCAACAAGTATATGGGAAGTGTTAAACATTATCAACCATCAGAGAACTACTTAAAGTCCATATTGGGAGGCATAGACAAAGTAAATAAAATAATTATCCCCTGCAATTAGAATGTTCTCTTGTGTTCATTTCAGAGTTATTTGAAAAGAACACAGATGTCCTTCAACAGAAGAATGAATACAGAAAATGTGGTACATTTACACAACAGAGTACTACTCATCTATTATAAACAATGACTTCATGAAATTCTTAGGCAAATGGATGGAATTAGAAAATATAATCCTAAGTGAGGTAACACAGTCACAAAAGAACACACATGGTAAGCACTCACTGATATGTGGATATTAGCCCAAAAGCTTGGAATACACAAGATAAAATTCACAGATCATATGAATCTCAAGAGGAAGGAAGACCAAAGTGTGGATGTTTCAGTCCTTCTTAGAAGGGGGAACAAAATACTCATAGGAGATAGAAGGTGTAAGGTACTTGGAAGAAAAAGAGGAGGAGGAGAGAGAAAGGGGGTGAGATCAGATATGGGTGGAGACTGTATGATATCCAGAGGGTCAAGAATTTGAATAGAGTTGGTAGCAATGGGAGATGGAGAACTATAGATAGCCACTAGTAAGTCCCAGATGCCAGGAAAACAAGAGACTCCCAGGACTCAACAGGCATAAAATTAGCTAAAATGCCCAACAAAGGGGAGGGAGAACCTGTAGAGGACATATCTAGAGGTAGGAAAGGTCCCTGGTTGGGGGATGGGGCCACCCACTAATCTCCAAATTTTTAACCCAGAATTGCTCCTGTCTAAAGGATATATTGGGACAAAGTGTGGAGCAGAGACTGAAGAAAAGGACATCCAGAGACTGCCCCATCTAGGGATCCATCCTAAATACAGACACTAAACTCAGACACTATGGCAGATGCCAAGAAGTGCTTGCTGACAGGAACCTGATATAGCTGTCTCCTGAGAGGCTCTGCCAGAGCCTGACAAATACAGAGGCAGATGCTTGCAGCCAACTATTGGACTGAGCATGGGGACCCCAATGGAAGAGTTAGGGAAAGGACTGAAGGAGTTGAAGGGGTTTGCAACCTCCTAGGAAGAGCAGCAGTATCAACCAATCAGACCTCCCAGAGCTCCCAGGGACTAAACCACCAGCCCAAGATTACACATGGAGGGACCCAAGGCTCCAGCTGCATATGTAGCAGAGGATGGCCTTATCTGCATCAATGGGAGTAGAGGCCCTTAGTCCTGTAAACACTTGATGCCCCAGTGTAGGGGAATGCCAGGGCAGTGAGGTGGGAGTGGGTGGGTGGATGGGGGAGCACTCACAGAAGCAAGGAAAGGGGAGATAGGACAGGGATTGTCTGGAGGGGAAACCTAGAAAAGGGATAACATTTGCAATGTAAATAAATAAAATGTCCAATAAAAGATAAAAGAAAATAGTAAGGCTACCAGGCTACAGAAAGTACCTAACTTCCTGTCTGTAGATAAACCTATTTTATATAGAGCTCCAGAGGTCAGTATGCTCAGTTAAATCAGTTAGTGTTGGATAGATGAAACCTTTATATCATACTTACTAAAAATATCAGCTTCATAGAAATGGAGTGGATACTGATGAACAAGTCCTAGATGAAGGACTGCAATATAAGTTAGCCAGAAGCCAATATCTTACATTTCTGAAAAATAGATCAGTTCCGAAGGTAAAATTTTCAGAATGTAGTTGACACTATTGTGTTGGCTGTTTTACATGTTTAGGCATGTACATTTTCTGCAATTTCAATACACATGAAAAAAGTATTCACATGAGGCAATGGACATTTCAAGTTCTATGATTGTGGCATATATATATATATATATATATATATATAAATGATATATATCATATTAATATAAATAACTAGTATGTAACATAAAATATTATAATTTCTTCAATGATCATATTATATACCTGCAAGATACATATTTGTTGAACAATTCCCTATTCATCAAACAATGTAGAAAAATGGTAAAAAAGGAATGGATTCTGGAAACTAATTAGGGTATACATAGAACCACTTAGGTGGGATATGGAGGAAAGACGACCTGAATCTGTTTACACTTAATCTGAGGTATGTCACAGTCTAACAAAGATAAGAAAGTCTTTCATTGCAAATAAACACAGGATGTTAGCAGGATTTTTTCTATTAGCTTAATTTTCCTGAGTATAGACAGCAATAATTATGATAATGGTAATTTTATACAATTTATCTCAAGCATAAGAAATTGCTTCACCTGTTTTGTGATTTGGTTGTTGTATCTAAGAAAGTTGCATAGTTTGAATTCATCTAAATAGTGAATTAAATTTTCATTTTTGAATCAGACAAAATTTTCATTACCTCTGCTATAAGAGTTTGAAGCTCACAGTAATGTGAACCATTAAAAGTAATTCAGGGGCATGCATCCACCTTTTTAAGCCACAGTTGGCAAAGCTACTCATGTGATTTATGTCTGACCTGTTATGCACATGTATTGTTCTGCCAACTTTTTATTGAAATTCATTGCTTGTCAGCCTCTTAGTTTTTCATCTTTGACTCTTCAGATGAATTTTTAATGCCGTGACTTCAAAATACCATGGAAGTAAATGATGTTTATATTTTGTTTGCAAAATCAGCACTTGAGAGAATCACTAGCCTACAAATAGACCCTCATAGGATCTTAAAAGTTGTAGCCTCATCTAGATACTCCGAGATGAAAGCTATCAAATAGTCTGTGGACACTTTAGGCTGCTTCTCTTAGGCTGATAGTGTGCAGACAGATTACCAACAGTCAAAAGGAATTGCAAAGCTCAGAGATTTGCCTTTGAAGGATTTCTATCATCTGTGCATGATAAAATCCAGCACAGCACTTTATCAAATGGGCTTTGGATAGCTCAGCTTTCAGAATTTCCCAAATGACCAGTATTTTTGTAAGTAATAGAGTTAATAGCTGAGAATATTTATTTTATTAATTTATGTTTATGAAGTATAACATTTATTATTTGGATCAGTTAGTCCTCATATCTGTTTAGAGTCATTTGTTGGCAAAATTAATACCATAGCTTAATATTTTCTTGGATGGACCTGATAGAACATATTATTGAAAATATTTCAATGAGGAAATCTGTTATAGTCTCTAAATAGGTGGTGATAAAAAAAAAAACTATCATCTGTGTCGATTATTTAATATCAATAATTTGTTGTTAAATTTATTAATAAAGGAAGAAATATATTAAGATTTTTTATAGCAAGCCTCAAGCAAAATGGAGGGCCAACAATAATTGACATATGTGTCTTTAGTGTCAAGTCTGATGATGTGAGTTAGATCCTAAAGAACTAGTTGGAAAGAAAGAACTGACTCTAGCAAATTACCCTCTGATATCCATAAGTGTGATATAGCATATGTGTACACGCAGAGACACAGAGACAAACTATTATTCACTTACATTCACCCACAATTTTGTGTATCATACACATATACAAAATTAATAAATATAATGAAATGATTAAACAGAGATGGAGAAGGAATAGTAGGTAGGAGAGGGAGAGAAAAAATGGGGACAATAAGACTAATGGCCATTGAATGTGTCTTGTGTGAACCTACAACACAGAAACTTGTTATACATATATGAGGGGGACAAAGCCCCAAATAGACATTTTGGCACCATATGAACCCTCCCACTCCCCAAATGGATTCCAGATAATTGAGTTATTGGCCAAAGGAGATGCATGGAAACCCTCTAAAAACGTAGGCGTCTAAGAGGCTATTGGTAGTTTTTCATAAATTGATGGTAAGACCCTGTTACTGAAGACAACACTTACATATGTCTTTGACCCAAGATTTGAGACGTCATCTCTACTGATTAGTGTTTATGATACTGAAAGGTGTTCCGCATGCTACCAGACAAGAAAAGTAAATGTCAAACCAGAGGGAATGCAAGACACCAGGAAAAGAGGGCCTTCTAGATCCAACATACAGATCTATATACAAGCTCACAAACATTGTAATAATCTGCAGAGGTTCAAGCTAAATTGGGTCCCAGCACTGAGATAGGGAAGTGGATAAAAGTCCTATCCCTAACCCAGATATCACCTCTAATTGACAACCACTTGCAAATGAAAATGTAGTTTTCTCCAGGAAAGTCTCACTGGGTATATAAATCACACTTAAAGAAAGGGTGCATTCCAGTCAGAGAGCTACTACACAAAAGCAACTCAAATTATTTCTGGACAACAAAGAAGGAACTCAATGGGAATTTGGAAGATTATTTTTGTCTCATAATGCTTTATTGTATTTTTATTTTTATTTTTTTTTTTTTTTACCCTTTTTGTTTTTATTGTATGTTATAGTTTCTGATGATCTGATTTTGTGGTGTGTGTGTGTGTATGTGTGTGTGTGTGTGCACGCACATGAGTATGCATGCTTGTGTGTGTGTGTGTGTATGTGTGTGTGCCTCATTTTTTCTTTCTATTTTAAAATGTTGGTTTGTTGTTTTTACTTGTATGTTCATTTTCTAAAAAGTGAGTGAAAGAAGGTATGAATTTGGATATATGGTAAGGTGAGAAATTTGAAAGGAGATGAGGGAGAGCAAAGTGATCATAATACATTGTATGGAAAATATTTTCAATAAAAATTAAGATAATTTGATTTTACATTTGACACTAGGATTTGTTACAGCAAAATAGCTCCTTCTCCCATCTGAGACATATATAATTTTCTAATTTGCTATAACTTTAGATTTATTTTTCTGTCTTACAGTTTCATGAAATGAGATGAGTAGATTATACATACTTTGTGTCCAATTTTTTCCTTAGTCATATCATTTTGATTAATCAAAGTGCTGAAGTATCAGTAATCTATTACATTTATCACTGAATATGAGTTTTCCATAGATATAGAATTTTTATGAATTTTATACATTTATTTCAGTCTTTGATTACTAACAAAGGTGGAACAAAGACAGATGTTTTCATGTCTGTTGAATTATAGATATGATAAAATTACTCTTTTAGAAGACAGCCTCCTGATGAAAATATGTTCTTGCTTGAATTTAAACTGACCTAAGAAATACATATCTGGACAAGTCTGTTTTGGGTAAGTAGATTTAAGAGGAATTCGGCCCTATCAAATGGGATGAATCTGGGACATACTAAGTATGAGCAAGTAAGAAAAAGTCATGCACCAACATCTCCTTATCTGCCTATCTGCCTCCCTTTGCTTCTCCAGTGTGATATGTGCCTCATACTGTGAGACAAACTAAGCCCTTCCTTTTGAAGTGAGATTATGATACACATGGATATCCAATTTCAGGATTGTTAACATTTTGATGTATATGGATTATTTTATGTGAGGTCATTCTTAATGTTGAAGGAAGTTATCGATGTCCTGGATTATAGCTAACTAGATGCCAATAACATCATTAACAGTTGTGACAAACAATATAACAACTGGTTTTGCCAAATAACTCTGGAAAAGCAAAATCAGCTTCTAGCTGAAAATGATTATTTAGCTCATAAGAATTTCCAAAATATTTTTTAAAGTTTTAGCATTATGTCTCTTATCTATTCTATCCTAGCATATTCTCCTATCATGGAATATGGTTCCCTAATTATTCTATATAATAGTTGATATTGTCAGAACTCTTTAATTCTTTGCCTTTTTGTAATGTCATCCAGGATTTAGTTTGTATTACCTTAATTTGTAAATATAGTTAAGCAGAGTTAAATGCCATTTATTTAAACTTTATTGGGTTAAATCCATATTCAAATGAGATTTTCAGAGATAAAGTGGAGTTAATTGTGAAGTGCACATGCTTTTGTACAGCAGTAAAAGTTTTCAAAATAATAGTAGTAAATTAAATCCAATATGCAAGAATATAGATCTTGTCTATAAATCTTGCCTCAGTTTTAGCAGTTTATTACATTGACTTGTCATTGATTGGTGTGTGGGGTGTGTGTGTGTGTGTGCGCGTGCACATGCACTTTTAGCATTAAATTCCATGTGAGAAACATGTACAACTTCCATCAGTGTCTATGTGCTGTGTAATCTCAACATCACAGAGAGCCCTGCTAGACTTTATCAGATTGTACCTGCTTTTCCCCTAAGCCAGGTAACTAAACCTGCCAACCGGGACTTCAAATTCTAAAGTTTCATCATTTCAACCAGATGCACACAGAAAGCTCCACAGTGTGTCGACTTGGAGGTTTATATGTTTTTTGGTGTTTTATTTTGTTTTGAGGCTTGTGGTGTTTAATTTTAGCATAATTTCTTAGAAGCCAGCAATCTTCTTTGCTTCGAAGCCAATTTTCATTTTACTTCTGAGCCTAGTTCCAGGCTTATATTTTGCAACATTATATTTTCACATTCACCTGTGTAAGTACTTTGAACTGTTTTCCAGATTTTGTGATTGGACATTTATTTACAGGTTTTTGTATGGCACAAATTGATTATTTTCATAAAGAGATGCCAAGCAATATAGTTGCTTAGTTACACAAAAATGCAATGTTTAGATTTATTAGAAGCCACTAAACATGTCTTTAAGCATAGCTGTGTTATTCCCCATGCTAGTCATGATGTCATGATGTGCTGGTGATCAAGTTTTACTTTTATATATCCTCGCTAGTATTTATTCTCTAATATACATATAATATATATATATATAACATATCTATACACACACATATATACACACATATATATTACATATATATAACATATAACATACATATATACATATACACACACAGTAGTAAAGGAGTACTCTTCAATTGCTGACTTATTCTCTTGTGTTTTGGGTTAGGTGTTAAGGGTCCCTTATATGTCTACATTCGAATTATTAGTCAGATTGTCTTTATGTCACCTGATGATGACCTACAAAAGCAATTATCTATGAGTGTACCAGAATGTCATTAAGAGTCATTCAATCACTATATTTTTATTTTTCTGTTTTTTTTTTTAAATTTTAGACCAATAATATTTTATTATACCCTAGGTGTCTGAGCTATCTATTCTCTGATTCTTGATCTCCCACACAGTGTTGTGTATGGGTTGGGAGTCAGCCTTAAGTTAAATCAGATACTGGTTGGTTACTTCAGATAGGTTGTTCTCCACAAACTGACAGCAAAGCCCTATTGCTGAAAGGAATACATACACAACTCATCGAACATGAAGAAGTTGAGTTGGTGTCTACATAGCACCTTTACCCCTTTGTTTTAGTGTCTTGGCTGAAGGAAGATACTCTAATCTTACCAAAGGAAGACATAAACACCAAGATGGCCACAAAACATTTCATCTATAGTACTCCAAAATTAGTGTACTGCCTGAAAGATATACTATTGTATCTGTGACATATTTCTTTAAGTACTTCTAAACCATTGGAGATTCCTGTTGAGAATTCTTAATATATATATATATATATATATATATATATAAAATTAAACTTCTGATGGATGCAGAGTTGGTGAAAATCTTTTCTAATTCTATAGGCTGCAATTTTGTCCATTTGATGATGTTCTTTGATTTATAAAAGTTTTTCAGTTTCATGAGGTCCCATTTATTAATTGAGCCTGAGCTATTGGTGTTATTGGGAAGTTGTCTCCGTGCCAATGTATTCAAGGCTATTCCCTACTCTCTCTACTATCAGGTTCAGTGTATCGGATTTTATGTTGAGCTCTTTGATCCACTACGACTTGAGTTTTGCACAGGGTGATAGATATGGAACTATTTGTATTCTACTACATGCAGTCATCCAAGTAGTTGAATCCCAAGACCATTTGTTGAAGATACTTTTGTTTTGTTTTTCCTTTGTATAATTCTGATTTCTTTAGCAAAAAAGCAGATGTTCATAGGTGTGTGAATTTACCTATGGGTCTTCAATTTGATTCCATTGATCAACCTGTCTGTTTTTATGCTAATAACTCTGTAGTAGAGCTTGAAATCAGGGATGGTGATACCTCTGCAAGTTCTTTTATTGTACTGGATTGCTGTAGCTATCCTGAGTTGTTGTTTTATGTTTTTGTTTTTTCCATATGAATCACAATACTATTCCTTCAAGGTCTGTAAAGAATGTTTTGGAATTTCGATGGGGATTGTTTTTGGTAAGATGGCCACTTTTCCTATGTTAATTATACTGATCCATGTGTATGAGAGACCTTTGTATCAAAAGGTTAGCCATTCTTGTCTTATAGGTTTTTCACTTGTTTGGTAAAAGTTACACTAATATATTTTATAGTATTTGTAACTATTGTGAAGGGTCTTGTTTCTCTGATTTCTTTCTCTATCCATTTATGGTTTGAATATAGGAAACCCAATTTTGTTGTTGTTGTTGCTAATCTTGTATACAGCTACCAGCTACTTTGATAAAGGTCTTTATTAGCTATTCATTTCCTTGGTAGAATATTTTGGTTTGGTTATGTATATTATTATATAATCTGCAAATAATTATACTTTGACTTCTTCTTTTTGTATTTGTAATCCTTTATTTTTAGTTGTCTTATTGTTCTAGCTAGAATTTCAAGTACAATATTGAATAGATTTGGAGAAAGAGGAAAGCCTTGTCTTGTTCTAGGTTTTAGTGGAATTTCTGGAATTTCTTTCCACATAATCTGATATTTGCTGTAGGCTTGCTCTAAATTGTCTTTACTATATTTAAATATGTCCCCTTTATCCCTGATCTCTCCAAAACTTTTATCATGAAGGGGTGTTGGATAGTACTAAAGGCTACTTCAGCATCTAATTAGAAGATCATGGTTTTTAATTTTCTTTCAGATTGTTTATATTGTGAAATACATGGATAGAATTTTAAAAATTATTTTATATATTTACATTTCAAATATTGTCCCACTGTCCAGTTCCCTCTCCCAGAGTTCTTCATCCATTTCCACTCCCCTTTACCTCTGAGAGGGTGCTCACCCAAATCCCTCATGGACCATCCTAGAATCTCCCTTTCCTGGGGCATAAAGTCTCTATAGTATTAGAGGCATCCTCTCCCACTGAGCCTAGACAAGGTAGTCCTCTGTTATGTATGGACCAGGATCCCATGTATGCTCTTTGGTTGGTGGCTACGTCTCTGGGCAGCGTCCGGGTTAGTTGATACTGTTGTTCTTTCTATGGATTTCCAACCCCTTCAGCTTCTTCAACCCTTCCCCTAACTCTTCCACAGGAGTCCCCAACCTCAGTTCAATGGTTGGCTGCAAGTATCAGCATCTGTCTCAGTCAGCTGCTGGTACAGCCTCTCAGAGGACAACCATGCTAGGATCCTGTCTGCAAGCACAACATGGTATCAGTAACAGTGTCATGGTTTGGTGCCCAAGCATGGGAATGACCTTTCCTTCAGTCTTTGCTCCAGTTTTGTCCCTGAATTTTCTTTATACAGGAACAATTCTGCTTCTAAAATTTTGAAGGTGGGTTGGTTGCCCCATCTCTCCACTGGGGACACTGTCTATCTATAGGAGGTGGTCTCTTCAGGTTCCTTCTCCCCACTGTTGGGAATTTTGGCAATCAAACGATTAGCACTCGGAAGCATTCTAGCCGGATTCTTAATCTCACTAAACATCCCTCCAACCAACATCCAAATTCTTACAATACCTTTATATCTTAAAACCATAGCATTACTAATCTCTATTATAGGCTTCATAATTGCCCTAGAACTAAACAATTTTACTCTAAAATTATCCCCAATCAAAAATAACCTATATTCATCATTTTCCACATCACTAGGATATTTTCCATCAATCATTCATCGAATTCTTCCACTAAAAACTTTAAACACAAGCTTCAAAGTATCATCAACTATACTGGACTTAATCTGATTAGAGAATATCATTCCAAAATCAACCTCCATAATTCACATAAATATATCAAAAATATTAACAAACCAAAAAGGACTAGTAAAACTCTATTTTATATCTTTTCTATTATCAATCTTACTCATCAGTATCTTCTACATCATTAATCCCGAGTGATCTCAATAATAATAAAAATCCCAGCAAATAAAGACCATCCTGCAACTACTATTATTCAAGTAGCACAACTATAAACTGCTGCAACCCCAATACCACCTTCTAACATTACACCAACATCGTCAATCTCATACATCAATCAACTATCTAAACTATCTCCACTGAGTCCTGACAACCTCTCACATCCCAGGTCTCTGGGAATTTCTAGAGGTTACCCTGACCTCCACTCTATGCAACCATATAATTCCATTCATTCTTCTGGGCCTCCACGTTTCTCTCCTGCTTCCGCCATATCTGATCTTGTCTCACTTTCCCCTCCCCCTATCCTGTCACACCTAGGGCCTTCCTCCCTGTACATCCCATGATCATTTTTGTTCCCTCTTCTAAGTGGGATTGAAGCATTGTAACTTGGGTCTTCCTTCTCTTTAAACCTCATATGGTCTGTGAACTGTATCTTGGGTATTCTGTACTTTATGTCTATTATCAGTGAGTACATACCATGCATGCCCTTTTGGGTCAGGATTACCTCACCCAGGATAATATTTTCTAGTTCTATTTATTTGCCTGTAAAATTCATGATTTTCTTGTTTTTAACAGCTGAATAGTATTACACTGTGTAAATAAACTACACTTTCTTCAGTTGAGGGACATCTTGGTTGTTTCTCCCTTCTGACTATTAGGAATAAGGCTTCTTTGAACATTGTGGAGCACATGGTCTTGTGGTCTGGTGGAGCATCTTTTGGACCCAGGAGTGGTATAGCTGGGTCTTCAAGTAGAGTTATTTCCAACTTTCTGAGGAACTGTCAGACTGTTTTCCAGAGTGGTTGTACCAGTTTGCAATCCCATAAACAATGGAGAAGTGTTCCTCTTTTTCCACACTCTCAGCAGCATGTACTTTCACTTGAGTTTTGATCTTAGGCATTCTGACTGATGCAAGGTAGAATCTCAGGGTTGTTTTAATTTGAATTTCCCAAATGACAAAGGATGTTGAACATTTTTAAATTGGATATTTTATTTATTTACATTGCAAATGTTATCCCCTTTCCCTGTTTCCCCTACACGAAACCCCTATCCTATCCCACCCCCGCTTTCCTGCCCTGGCATTCCCCTACACTGGGGCATCTACCCTTCACAGGACCAAGGACTTCTCCTCCCACTGATGCCCAACAAGGCCATCCTCTGCTACATATGCGGCTGGAGCCATGGGTCCCTCAACGTGTACTCCTTGGTTGGTGGTTTAGTCGCTGGGAGCTCTGGGGAGGTCTGGTTGGTTGATATTACTGTTGTTCCTATGGGGTTCCAAACCCCTTCAGTTCCTTCAGTCCTTCTCTAACTCCTCCATTGGGGACTCCAGCTCAGTCCAATGGTTGGCTGCGAGCATCCACTTCTGTATTTGTCAGACTCTGGCAGAGACTCTCAGGAAACAGCTATTTCAGGTTCCGGTCAGCAACCACTTCTTGGCATCAGCAATAGTGTCTGGGTTTGTTGTCTGTACATGGGATGGATCCCTAGATGGTGAAGTCTCTGGATGGCCTTTCCTTCAGTCTCTGCTCCACACTTTGTCTCCATATTTCCTTGTATGAGTATTTGGTTCCCCCTACTAAGAAGGACTGAAGCATCCACACTTTGGTCTCCTTCTTCTTGAGCTTCCTGCAGTCTGTGAATTGTATCTTGGGTATTCTGAGCTTTGGGGCTAATATCCACTTATCAGTGAGTGCATACCATGTGTGTTCTTTTGTGACTGGGTTACCTCACTCAGGATGATATTGTCTAGTTCCATCCATTTGCCTAAGAATTTCATGAAGTCATTGTTTTTAATAGGTGAGTAGTGTACTCCATTGTGTAAATAAACCACATTTTCTGTATTCATTACTTTGTTGAAGGACATCTGGATTCTTTCCAGCTTCTGGCTATTATAAATAAGGCTGCTATGAACATAGTGGATCATGTGTCCTTGTTATAGGTTGGAGGATATTTTGGGTATATTCCCAGGAGTGGTATACCTAGGTCCTCAGGTAATCCTATGTTCAGTTTTCTGAGGAACCACAGAGTGATTTCCATAGTGGTTCTACCAGCTTGCAATCCCACCAACATGGAGGAGTATTCCCCTTTCTCCACATCCTTGCCAGCATCTGCTGTTACCTGAACTCTTGATTTTAGTCATTCTGACTGGTGTGAGGTGGAATCTCAGGGTTGTTTTGATTTGCATTTCCCTGATGACTAAGGATGTTGAACACTTCTGTATGTGTTTCTCGGCCACTCGATATTCCTCAGTTGAGAACATTTCTTTAAATGCTTTTTGGCCATTCAAGATTCCTTTGTTGAGAATGCTCTATATATCTTAGTACCCCATTTTTAAATTTCATGATTTGTTTGTTTTGAAGTTTAACATCTTGAATTCTTTATGTAGTTTGGATATAAGCCCTGTATTGGATGTTGGGTTAGTGAAGATCTTTTCACAATCTTTATGTTACCTTTTGTCCTATTCACAATGATTTTGCCTTACAGAAGATTTTGATTTTCATGAGGTCCCATTTGTCAATTATTGATCCTAGAGCCTGAACAATTGGTGATCTCTCTAGGAAAATTTACCCTGTGCCAATGTGTTCAAGTCTTTTTTCCAATTTCTCTTTACTAGATTCAGTGTATCTGGATTTCTGTTGATTCACTTGGACTTGAGCTTCCTAGGAGGTGATAAATACAGATCTATTTACATCCTTCCACATGCAAACTGTCAGTTAGACCAGCACCATTTGTAGAAGACGCTTTCTTTTTTCCACTGTATGGTTTTGGCTTCTTTGTCAAAGATCAAGTGTCCATATTTGTGTGGGTATATTTCTGGGTCTTCAGTTCTCTTCCATTAATCAACCTGTTTGTGCCTGTATCAATAACATGTGGTTTATATCACAACTGCTCTGTAGTACAGCTTGTGGTCAGGGATGGCGATTTACCCAGAAGTTCTTTTATTGTTGAGAATTTTTTTCACCATCATGTTTTTTCTTTTGCTTTTTTTCTATATAACATTGAAAATTGCTCTTTCCATTTCTGTGAAGAATTGTGTTGGAATTTTCATGGAGATTACCTTGAATCTGTAGATTGCTTTTGGTAAGATGACCATTTTTACAATATTAATCCTACTAATCCATGAGCATGGGCAATCTTTTCATATTCTGAGTTTTTTTTTTTTTATTTCTTTTCAGAATTCTCAATGATGAACAATCTTTTCATCTCTGGGATAAAGCCTACTTGATCCTGGTGGATAATCTTTTTTATGTGTTCTTTGATTCAGTTTTTAAGTATTTTAATTATTATTTTGTGGAATAGTATCATTAGCTCTTCTTTTAATATCTGGTATAATTTTGTACCCAAACTTTCTGACTCTGGGTTTTTTGTTGTGAGGGGGCTTTTATTTGCTAAAAATATTTTCTTGGTCTTTGAACTGGGTTTCTTCTCCTTTTATTTCTATTATTCTTAGGCTTGGTCTTTTCATAGAGTCCAGGATATCCTGGATGTCTTGTGTCAGGAATGTTGTAGTTTTAACAGTTTCTTTGACAGTTGTATCAACTTCTTCTATTGTATCATTTATACCTCAGAGTCTGCTTCCATCTCATGTGTTCTGTACTTGGTTGGTGTTTGAAGCTGTAGTTCTTTTCATGCTTAGCTGGGCTTTCAATCCCCAGAATTTCCTCAGTTTTTTTTTTTTTTTTTTTTTTTTAATTGCTTCCATTTCTGTTTTCAGGTCTTGAACAGTTTTTTTTTTTCCTTTCCATTACTTTATGTTTTATTCACATTACTTCCTGGTTGCAGCACCCCCTCTACTCCTAGTTTCCTTCCATCTACACCCTCCTTTCCTTATCCTCTAATAATGGGCAGGCCCCCTAGTTATCAACCCACCTTGTCACATCAAGTCATTGAAGGACTAGGCACATTATCTCTCACTGAGCACAGTCAAGGAAGCCAAGTTAGGGGAACGGGCAGGCACCAGAGTCAAGGTAGAGCTGTTTCTCTGCTATATATGTGCTGGGGTTGTTTGTCCAGTCCATGTACACTCTTTGGTTGGTGGATCAGTCTCTGGGAGCCCCAAACAGTTCAGTTTAATGTTTCTGTTGCTCTTCCTATTCCAGGTCCCTGGGGTGTCCTAGAGAGTGCCCACATGACCATTTTCAGCAGATTTCCATTCTCTTTCTCCCTTTGGCTCTCCCTACACTTGATCCCACCCCCATGCCAATTCTTCTCCAGATCACCTCTCCCCCCCAGTTTTCTCGCTCCATACAACTTCAATGGCTATTTTCTTTCACTTGGTGCCATCCTTGTTATTTAGTGTCTTGGAGTCTGTGGATTTTAGCATAGATATCCTCTGTATATTTTTTAGCTTCCTATTAGGAATTAATTTATTTCCTCTCATTGTTTGCTTGTATTATTTTGGGAGGAGGTGTTCATTAAGGGATTTATTCATTTGTTTGTGTTTTCCTGAATTTCTTTAAGGGATTTTTTTCAATATTCTCCTTAAGGAGCTCTGTTAGATTCATAAAGTGGGTTTTAAAGTTATTTACTTATGCTTTCACTGCATTGTAATATTCTAGTGTTGCTAGAGTAGGATAGCTGGGCTTTGGTGTTGCCATATTGTGTAATTGTTGTTGATTATATTTTTGCATTGGTGTCTGGGCATCTGGGTGTGGGATTAATATAGGCCTATGAGCTGATCTTTGATTGATTTTGGTTCAGTGTTTTTATTCCTTGAATTTTATTTCCTGTTTCATTATCTGGTGTTTGCAGTCTGCATTTCTGGTAATTGTCTTGACTTCTAGTCTAGCAGGGAGTTTTCAACAAAATTGGAATCTGGACTTCTGGTAGCTAGCATGGGTTTCTGTCCATCAGATCTCTGCTATAACTTGTGTGGCTTGGACTCAACCTGTGGGTATCTGCCACTGTGGGGCAGGGGCATCAGCCAGAGGGTAGGATAGTAGGTGAAAACAGGTGGTAGTGGTAGTGTCAGGAGCTTGGGTCTTTCTGGCAGGTAGGGCTCTTACCTGTTCTAGAGAGTGGGCCTATACATGGGCAAGGGATACTTGCCCTAGGTGGGGTTTGCAAATGGCAGGGGGAGACACAGAGATATGTGTGAGAGGGTTTTCAGTGTAGGTGGGGCTGTTATCTTTTCTGTCTGGCCTGGTGTGCACCTGAGCAGAGAGTGTTTACTCAAGTAGGGATGGGCATATGGAAATGGGTTGGTGGACATAGGGCATAGTGGTGGAGTGTCAGTGGCTTGGACCTTGGGCATGAACCTAGAGAACAGGAGGGTGCACAAGGCAGGTGGAGCTCTTCTTTTTGACTGACCTGGCCTGCAATTGACCAGTGGATGTCTGCTAGCCTAGGGGCTGGCACAAGAAAGCAAGGCTGTGGGAGACATTTGGGGTTTGTGGGTGTGTCAGCAATGTGGATCTTTAGGCTCTGAAGCAAGAGTGGGACAGTTAAGACATCAGGTAGTTCTCTTAACTGTTTTGGTTGTGCTGGTCTCCACATGAGCAGGGGATTCTATATTGTAATTTGCACTGTAACATCATTTATTGAAATTAAGTAGGGGGGTATCATATTCAAGAATATTTTAAGCAAAAATTCTCAATGTTCATATTTAAATGTGTACTTTAAATTGTACTTTCTTCTTGTGGTGCCAGTGGTACTTTAAGACCCATTATCATGTGATTCCCATGTGTTTGGTTTACCTATTGGTGCAGAGAACACACTTCTGTTGCTACTAGTATCTAAGCAAGAGTTTTCTATGGCTTAGTCCTGGGTAAATATATAGGGGTATTCGTGGTAGGTAGGTCTGAATATACTTAGTGTAGCAATCATTGTTCACCTTCTCTGGAAAGGTTAATGCAATTATAGCATCTGGTTTGTATACATCTATATTTCTCCCTACTAGAGCTTTCTCCTATCTGAAGGATTTCTACCAATTCCTTAAATATTTTATTGGGAATAAATTCTTAGTTTCTACCTGGGAATTTTTATTCTTATTTAACTTCCTATTTTTATTGCATGTAAAATTTTGTGTCAATGGGTTTTGTTTGAAAGTTATTTTGCTTTTTTGTTGCTATTTAATTGTGAATTTGATTGCCATATATAAAACTGGCCCAATGGACGATTTGGCAAAAGAATCTACTCATGTCTGGGGCCACCTGGGTTACAGAAAAGGTCCATGCTAGTCTGGGATATAGAACATACCCTATCTCAAAGACAACCTAGAATATCTGTTATTAGTCCCTCTGCCTTACAAATTGTCCCAGTCCCTAACCCTCTTCTACTTTCCTTTTTTCTTAGAAATATATGATTTAATTCATTGGGATTTTGAAAGTAAGTTTAAGTAGGATTTTAGTTCTGTTCTCTTCTAATTTATAGTTCTGTTAATTTTTGTGGTTTCTTTTACATGTGTTTTGAGCTTTTTATCTGTCCCTAATGTTAAACATTCCTTTCATATATTTCTTCACTTTTCTTTTGGTTTTCTTTGTTTTATGATTATATATTCAGATAGTCCCATCATTCTTCTCCCCAAACTTTAGATTACTTGTCTTTTAATTTCATATTTTTTGTGCTATCATGTTTATATTTGGATAACATCATTGATTTGTCTTTGAAGTCATGTCTTCTCTGTGTCAATTCTGATGGACTTATCAAAGACATTCTTAAGCGTAACGTTTTAAAAAAATTAATAATTCTCTTTCTCTCTTTTTTCCTCTTTATGAAGAAGAATTTGAAATTTCCAAGAGACCTATTATTGTTGAAGCTATTCCAATGTAGTTTAGACTTCAAGTTTTTCTATTGATTTCTAGATTTGGTGTCAAGAATTTTTTCCCAGTCGTCTTATTTTCTTAATGTTTGCCAGTATTGACTTTGATATATATACTCCTTTTTGCATCATCTCAAAAAAATTGTCTCTTAGCACTTAACTCTCAGTTTTGTTTTATTTTTTGTTATTTGTCTTGCTATTTTTGTTGTTTAGAAAAGAAAGATAAATGTGAGGACTATTCTTGGAAATGGATGCAACTGTGCTTTCATGGAGGTAATGTGTTAAAGGTCATCAGGGTTTTAGCCTTCAACAACAGTAAGGCCTTCCTCTATGTGCTGTGGTGGGTTTAGCACTTTTCTATAAGTAACCCTTTCCAGAGACCAAATGTATTCTGTTCTTCTTATTCCTTTCCCCATCTCTACTGAGTTGCTGTGTCATTAAGTTGCTTGATATGTTGGTCTTTTATGTGAAAGCTAACACTTCTGTTACATAAAATATAGGGCAGAGATATATTTGAGCAAACTATAAGCAGTTGCTGCCCTTTCTTTCCTATAGCTACATAAGGAAAGATCAACATTCTCTCTCTGATAGTGAAGCTCACTATCAACAGAACTACAGAAATACACCTTTGACCTTGTTTATATAAAGAGCTAAAACTGACCATGGAATATGTGCCTAATCCTGGTGTTATGGTCTCATGCAGTGGATACCTAAGCTGATATAAAGGCCGTGGGGGAACACCAGCAGAACAGTGTAATTCTCTGCTTTCTGACTAGTCCAGATATAAACAAGCAACCATGCTTTTACTGTCGAGATGGACTAGCGTCTCAAATGTGATCCAAAATAAAATTGTCCTGTATTAGGTTGATTATTTTCAAGTATCTCATCATACAAAAGAAAAATAATAATAACAACTTCCTCAGCCCGGCTGTGAGGAACTCTTGGGCTCATGGAGGTAAAACCTTGAAGTGAACTTAAAATGGAAACTTAAGAATTCTTTGGAAGTCTTTAATTTCTTTCTTTATTTCTTCCTTGATCAAGTTATCATAGAGTAGAGCATTGTTCAACTTCCATGTGTATGTGGGCTTTCTGTTGTTATTGTTCCCATTGAAGAACAGCCTTAATTCGTAGTGATCTGATAGGAGGCATGGGATTATTTCAATCTTCTTGTATCTGCTGAGGTTTGTTTTGTGACCGATTATATGGTCAATTTTGGAGAAGGTACCATGAGGTGCTGAGAAGAAGGTATATCCTTTTGATTTAGGATGAAATGTTCTATAGATATCTGTTAAATCCATTTGGACCATAACATCTGTTAGTTTCGCTGTGTCTCCATTTAGTTAGTGTTTCCAAAATCTGTCCATTGATGATAATGGGGTGTTGAAGTCACCTACTATTATTGTGTGAGGTGCAATGTGAGCTTTGAGTTTTATTAAAGTTTCTTTTATGAATGTGGGTGCCCTTGCATTTGGAGCATAGATGTTCAGAATTGAGAGTTCTCCTTGGTAGATTTTTCCTTTGAGAGTATGAAGTGTCCTTCCTTATATTTTTTGATGAATTTTGGGTGAAAGTTGAGCATATACTAGCAACTTGACAGCACACCTGAATGCTCTAGAATAAAAAGAAGCTAATGCATCCAAGAGGAGTAGAAGGCAGGAAATAATCAAACTCAGGGCTGAAATCAACCAAGTAGAAACAAAAAGAACTATACAAAGAATCAACAAAACCAAGAGTTGGTTCTTTGAGAAGATCAACAAGATAGATAAACGCTTCACCAGACTAACCAGAGGGCACAGAGACAGGATCCAAATTAACAAAATTAGAAATGAAAAGGGAGACATAGCAACAAATTATGAGGAAATTCAAAAAATCATCAGATCCTACTACAAAAGCCTATACTCAACAAAACTGCAAAATCTGGATGAAATGGACAATTTTCTAGACAGATAACAAATACCAAAGTTAAGTCAGGATCAGATAAGCCATCTAAACAGTCCCATAATGCCTAAGGAAATCAAAGCAGTCATTAATAGTCTCCCAACCAAAAAAAGCCCAAGACCAGATGGGTTCACTGCAGAATTCTATCAGACATTCAAAGAAGACCTAATACCAATACTGTTCAATCTATTCCACAAAATCGAAACAGAAGGAACACTACCCAATTCCTTCTATGAGGCCACAGTTAAACTGATACCAAAACCTCACAAAGACCCAACAAAGA
>CM052700.1:66623601-66688648 GCA_028551405.1 Uromys caudimaculatus | reverse complement strand
GTTACTGTTAAGTGAAACTTGGGCATTCTGAACTTTTGGGCTAATATCCGCTTATCAGTGAGTACATACCATGTTCCTTCTTTTGTGACTGAGTTACCTCGCTCAGGATGATATTTTCAAGTTCCATCCATTTGCCTGCAAATTTCATTAAGTCATTGTTTTTAATAGCTGAGTAGTACTCCATTGTGTAGATGTACCATATTTTCTGTATCCATTCCTCTGATGAGGGATATCTGGGTTGTTTCCAGCTTCTGGCTATTATAAATATGGCTGCTATGAACACACACACATATACTTGAACATACATACATATATACATACATGAGCACATATACACATTCTTTAATCATTTTGTACAGTGCTAAGGACACATTTATCCTCCAAAACATTGATATATTGAAAAACTTTCTTTGCTATATTTCCAAATTTGTGATAAACAAACTTAGTGGACAAAAGGAAATTGTTCAACTATTAAGTGATAATGAACGGTAAAAACTCTCCATCATTTTGACTGAATTCACCTATCCACACATATGTACTGGATAAGTTATTACATATTTAATTTGGCTTTTGCCCATAATCACCTTTCCAAATCTACCTTGGATACATTAATTCTCTTTGTTCGACAAAATATAAAACATTCTTCAGACTTTATTCAGAAAATAACTGAGATTAACTTAAAGAGGAAAAGTCTGGGGCAGAGGTGTGAGGCTTTTAAGGATGCACCAGATCCATATTTGGGCTGTTCCTGTCATGATGATCTCTTCATTCCCTTGTTCATTGGATGTTGTAGTATAAATTACCCAGAACCTACCATAGACAAAAATTTCAATCAATTTATCAATCAATCAATCAATCAATCAATCAGTCAATCAAAAAACAAACAAATACATGTTTGGCATTAGTGATATAAGGATTTTGAGCATAAGCAATGTTCCTGTCTCAAATAATTACACTGGTAGAGGAGAGGTCAAAAATTATTTTGATCTGTGCCAAAAGATGTACAAATAGAATTATTGCATGTTGTCAGAACTTCTGAGGGGCTAATATAATGAGGACTGTAGGGCAAAGTTTTCTGAAAAAGAAGAAAAGTACTTGTATAAATCTAAAACTTAGAAACAAATTTACTAGATGATAAAAGACCAGAAAAGCCTAGAAGTCATGATAAGAAGTAACAGTGAGGAGTATAAAGTATGGTCCAGAAAGGTTGGTTAATGAGGTCCCAACTGGAAGATGGATTAGAGGGTAAATACCTCACTGCCTAAGACATGCAAACTTGTTACAACATGCTCAAAATGGCCCCTAGTGCTGAAAAAAAAATGTAAACAACAGAAAGCCTTCAACTAATCAGAAATGCAGTCCCAAAGGAAGAAAATGCTATAAACAGTTAGGAGGTAAAACAAGGACTATATATGTGTGTGTGTATATATACACACACACACAAAAATATATATATATATCATAATATCATACATAATCATAGATCAATACATGTGATATATATATGTATGTATATAAATATGTATGAAATATATATTTTTCTTTTTTATTAATTTTTTATTTTTATTTTTTGATACTTTATTTACATTTCAAATGTTTTCCCCTCTCCTGGTCTTCCCATTGGAAACCCCTTATTGCAACAACTCTCCCCCTGCCTCTATGAGGGTATGCCCCCACCCACCCACCCACTCCTGTATTCCCTCCCTAGCATTCCCCTATACTCAGGCAACTAACACTCTCAGACCCAAGGGCCTCTCTTCCCACTGATAGCCAAGAAGGACCTTCTCTGTCACATATGCGGCCAGCCCCATGGGTCCCTCCATATGCATTCTTTGGATGGTAATCCAGTCTCTGGGAGCACTGAGGGGCCTGACCAGATGACACTGCTGCTCCCTCCATAGGATTGCAAACTCCCTCAGCTTCATCAGTACCTTCTCCAACTCCTTCATCTGGGACCCCATGCTCAGTCCAACAGTTGATGTGAATTGAATCATGGGTATTCCAAACTTTTGGGCTAATATCTGCTTATCAGTGAGTACATACCACGTTTGATTTTTGTGACTGAGTTACCTCACTCAGGACCATATTTTCAAGTTCCATCCATTTGCCTGCAAATTTCATGAAGTAATTGTTTTTAACAGCTGAGTAGTACTCCATTGTATAAATGTACCAAATTTTCTGTATCCATTCCTCTGATGAGGGACATCTGGGTTGCTTCCAGCTTCTGGAATATGGCTGCTATGAACATAGTGGAGCATGTGTCTTTATTACATGTTGGAACATCTCCTGGGTATATGCCAAGGAGTGGTACAGCTGGGTCCTCAGGTAGTATTATGTCCAATTATATGAGGGTCCACCAAACTGATTTCCAGAGTGTTTGCACCAGCCTGCAATCCCACCAGCAATGGAGGAGAGATCCTCTTTATCCACATCCTCACCAGCATCTGCTGTCACCTGAGTTTTTGATCTTAACCATTCTGACTGGTGTAAGGTGGAATCTCAGACTTGTTTTGATTTGCATTTCCCTGATGACTAAGGACATTGAACATTTCTTTAGGTGTTTCTCAGCCCTTTGAATTTCCTCAGTTGAGAATTCTCTGTTTAGCTTTGTTCCCCATTTTTTGATAGGGTTATTTGGTTCTCTGGAGTCTAACTTCTTGAGTTCTGTGTATTTATTGGATATTAGCACTCTATCAGACATAGGATTGGTAAAGGTCTTTTCCCAATCTGTTGGTTGCCTTTTCCTCTCAGAGGTCCTTCATGAGGTCCCATTTGTCTATTCTTGATCTTAGAGCATAAGCCACTGGTATTCTGTTCAGAAACTTTTCCCCTGTACCAAGGTTTTCAAGAGTTTTCCCCACTTTCTCTTCTATTAGATTCAGTGTATCTGGTTTTATGTGGAGGTCCTTGTCCACTTGGACATGAGCATTGCACAGGGAGATAGGAATGGATCACGTTGCATTCTTCTACATGTTGACTGCCAGTTGAGCCAGCACCATCTGTTGAAAACGTTATCTTTTTTCCACTGGATGATTTTAGCTCCTTTGTCAAAGTCAAGTGACCAGTAGGTGTGTGGGTTCATTTCTGGGTCTTCAATTCTATTCCATTGATCTACCTGCCTGTCACTGTACCAATAACATGCAGTTTTTATCACTACTGCTCTGTAGTACTGCTTGAGGTCAGGGATGCTGATTCCCACAGAAGCTCTTTTATTGTTGAGAATAGGTTTTGCTATCCTGGGTTTTTGTTATTCCAAATGAATTTGAGAATTGCTCTTTCTAAGTCTATGAAGAATTGAATTGGAATTTTGATGAGGATTTCATTGAATCTGTAGATTGTTTTTGGCAAGATGGCCATTTTTACTATATCAATCCTGCCAATCCATGAGCACGGGAGAGCTTTCCATCTTCTGAGGTCTTCTTCGATTTCTTTCTTCAGAGACTTGAAGTTCTTATCAAACAGATCTTTCACTTGTTTGGTTAGAGTCACACCAAGATACTTTATATTGTTTGTGACTATTGTGAAGGGTGTCATTTCCCTAATTTCTTTCTCAGCCTGTTTGTCCTTTGAATATAAGAAGGCTATTGATTTGTTTGAGTTAATTTTATATCCAGCCCCAGTAAAGGGGAATGTCAAGGTGGGAATATGGGAGTGGGCAGGCGGGTGGGTGGGAGGTGGAATTCCCTCATAGAGATGTGGGAGGGAGAAGGGATAGGTGGTCTCCAAAGAGGAGACCTAGAAAGGGGGGAACATTGGAAATGTAAATAAAGTATCAATAAAATAAAATAAAAAAATAAAAAAAAGATACCCTTTCTCAAACCACTTGTCTATTTATCAATGCCTTTTCCAGCCCTGGCTGGGGTTGTTTGAGTAAAACCATTTATCAGAATATGAAACCTTACACAAGGTTTGCAAGTAAATTAAATCTTTCACTCTATTTGTATGTTTCTAGTCAATGTACCCTCTTATTATTGATGGTAGATATTTTAAAACTTCACTACATTCTTGATTGCCAGTTTTTAATTGTTTTTGCCTTTGTGTCTTCCAAATATACTTCGGTTTTTCTTTGTGTTGTCTTTTAAATCTTCTCTCAGACAATACAACTTAACTGCAGGTTCTCCTCCCTCCATTCCTCCCAGTACCTTCCTTCATTCTCACTCTCTTTCAGATCCACTCCCACTCAGTTTTCCTAGTTTCCCTTCAGAAAAGACAGGCTTCCCAGGGATATCAGCTGAATATATCATAAAAAGCTACAATAAAACTAGAAACAAACACTTAGGTTGTATGAAGCAACTCAGGGGGAGAAAAAGGTTCCCAAGAACAGGTAAAAGTGTCAGAGACACTCCTCACTCCTACTCTTAGGAGTACCACAAGGACATCACAGTACACAAACATAACATATATACAGAGGACTTAGTACAGATCCATACAGGCTCTGTGATTTCTACTTCAGTCTCTGTAAGCTCTTATGAATCCTGCATAGTTGATTGTGTGGGCCATGTTCTCCTAGTGTCCTTGACCCCTCTGGCTCCTACAATTCTTCCTCCTCCTTTTTCCAGGGGTTTCCTGATCTTAGGCCTAATGTTTGATTGTGGGTCTCTGCATCTGCTCCAATCAGTTAATGAATGAAGCTTCTTTGATGATGTGCTGGGTACCCATCTATGAGTATAGTAGAATATCATTAGCAATAATTTCATTTACTTTTTTTTCTTTTTGGCCAATTATATTTAGTTATATCCTAGGACTCTGGGATATCTAGATTCTGGTATTTAGTATTCCAGGCAGTGTCAGGCATTGGCTCCCTCTCTTGGCATGAGTTTCACATGAGACAAGTGATTGCTTGGCCACTTCTAAAAATTTCATGCCACCATCTTGAAGTCTGGACAAGTTGTAAGTCAAAGGATTTGTGGCTAGGTTGGTGTACCAGTCCCACAACTAGAAGTCTTATCTGGTTACAGAAAATGGCTAGTTCAATCTCTGTATCTCCCCATTGCTAGGAGTGTTTGCTTGGGTCACCTTCATAGATTTCTGGGAGTTTCCACTGCACTAGGTTACCACAATGACCTTCAAGTGTCCCTCCCCCTGAGATCCAGTCCTCTCTCCCTGTACTCTCTTTGTCCATGACACCCTCATCTCTGCCTGATCCCTCCTGTCCCTACATGTCTCCAGTCCACCCACAAAATATAATCTATTTCCCCTTCCCATATTGATCCCTGCATTCCCTCTTAAGCACTCCTTGTTATATATACTATCTGAGTCTGTGGATTATATCATGGTTATCAGTTATTTATCACCGAATATGCACTTAGAAGCAAGTATAGGCCATGTTTGCCCTTCTCCATGAGTTCTGATTATTGCATCCACTTGTCTATCCAATTCCATCTTCCTGTGCACTGGTTTACTAACTGCTGTGAAATTTTATCTTTTTCTTTTTTTTTTCATACTTCATTTACATTTCCAATGTTTCCCCCTTTCCAGGTCTCCTCTTTGGAAACCCCTTATCCCCTCCCCCTCCCTCACCTCTATGAGGGTATTCCCCCTTCCACCCACCCGCCCACTCACTCCCATATTCCCACCTTGACATTCCCCTTTAATGGGGCCTCTAACCCCCTCAGGCCCAAGGGCCTCTCCTCCCCCTGATGGCCAACAAGGCCCTCCTCTGCCACATATGTGGTCCGAGCCATGTGTACCTCCATGTGTATTCTTTGGTTGGTGGTCCAGCCTCCAGGAGCACCGGGGTGGGGGGGGTCAGGCCAGTTGACACTGTTGCTCCCTCCATGGGGCTGCAAAGTCCCTCAGCTCCTTCAGTCCCTTCTCCAACTCCTCCATCTGGGACTTCACTCTCAGTCCAGCGGTTATTATAAAGTGAAACTTGGGTATTCCGAACTTTTGGGCTAATATCCACTTATCAGTGAGTACATACTATGTTTGTTCTTTTGTGACTGAGTTACCTCACTCAGGATGATATTTTCAAGTTCTATCCATTTGCCTGCGAATTTCATGAAGTCATTGTTTTTAATAGCTGAGTAGTACTCCATTGTGTAAATATACCACATTTTCTGTATCCATTCTTCTGTTGAGGGACATCTGGGCTGTTTCAAGCTTCTGACTATTATAAATATGGCTGCTATGAACATAGTGGAGCATGTGTCTTTATCTTTATATCCCATAGACAACATCCCCTGAAAGCCTTGTTTTTATCACATAAAGACTTCACTGTGTTTTCCTGTTATTTTCACCACAGACTCACATGTGAGTAAATTAAAATGAGTCTGTGATTGTGATCATTCACAAATGTGCCTCTTTATTCCCTGTGATGTTCCATTAACTGTATCCTTTCACTAAATCAGTTCCATAATCTCTCTTCAAACTCACTGAGGTGCAAGCTTGATGTTTGTAATTCAGTGTTGCATGTAGTTTGATTGGAATGAACTTTCAAAACTGTAAACCTAGCACAGGTATTCCCAGCTTAAGACCTCTCTGTGCCTTCTTCCATTAAAAACTAAAAAAAAGAAGGAACTCCTTTGATCATAAAAACCTTCTTTTGTTTTTAATTTTTAGCTTAAATCATGACCTTTATTCTCTTTTTTGTAGCACCTTTCTTCTGAGAATGTTCATCTCAATTTTCATCTGCCTAATATCTTCATTCATATATATATATATATATATATATATATATATATATATATATATATCATATCATATCAAAACTAGGAAAATGGATGGACCCTCAATTTAACTGTCATTAAATGACCTGTACCACACTTCTTCAACTCTTAGTAACCTTTTTGGAACACATTCATATTACAAACCAAATTGTACTTGTAGTTTTATTTAACTTTCTTTAACATTAAATTTGCTTCTTAAAAGGAGTGACCATGTTTAATAATGTACTAAAAAACTGTAAATTATGTACAAATATATTTTTTAAAGAACAGAGCCCAGTGAGGGCAGTATATCCCATTGTCATTACTTTTTCATTTGTGCTGACCATATATTCAGAGTTTTTATATTTAAAACAAATTGGATTTTTAAAAATTCCTCTCATATGTTTCATCCCTTACTGCATTTTCTCCCTCCTCATCTCTTCAATAATCTTCCTACCCCCATTGACTTCTCGTGCAGTTCTCCTCAGAAAAGGGTAGGCCTACCTGGGATATCAACTAAACATGGCATGTTAGTTACAATAAAGCTTGGCACCTCCTCTCATAGTAAGGTTGGATGGGACAACTCAGTGGGAGGGAAAGGTATCAAAACCAGGCAGAAGAGTCAGATTCAGCCCCCTCTCCCAGTGTTAGGGCATCCAAATAGGACCAAGCTATACAACCATAATACATATACTGAGTGCTTAAGTCAGACCTATGAAGACTTCCTGATTGTCATTTCAGTCTCTATGAGCCCTTATGGGCCCAGGTTAATTGATTCTGTGGGTATTCTTGTGTTCTTGAACCCTCTAGCTTCTACAATTCCTCCTCCCCCCTCTTCCATGAGATTCCTGAGTTCTGCTTACTGTTTGGCTGTGCATCTCTTGGCTCACTGTGTTTGTTCCTGTCAGTTGATGAAGTCTCACTGACAATGGTTATACTAGGCCTTGGACTACAAGTATAGTATACTATCACTGGGAATAAAGTTGATATTGGCTATGGGCTTGCTGTAAATTACCTTTATGGTGTTTAGGTATATCCTTTGTATCCAAGACCTTGCCAAAACTTTTGTCGTGAAGGTGTGTTGGATTTTGACAAAGGCCGTTTCAGCATCTAATGAGATGATCATGTGTTTTCTTTTAGTTTGTTAATATGGTAGATTATATTGACAGATTTTGATATGTTGAACCATCCCTGCACCTCTGGGATGATGTGTACTTGATCATGGTGGAAGACCTTTTTGATGTATTCTTAGATTTGGTTTATACGTATTTTATTGAGCATATTTGCATTGATGTTCATGAGGAAACTTCATTGTAATCCTCATTCTTTGTTGAATCTTTGTGTGGTTTGGGTATCATGATGATGGTGGTCTCATAAAATGAATTTGACAATATTACTTCTACTTTTATTTTGTGGAATAAATTGAAAAGTAGAGGTATTAGCTCTTCTTTAAAATTCTTCTTTAGAAAAAGAAACTATAGGCTGCTGCTAAGAGAACCTAACTGTTTAGTGATTTAATGACAGTTTATAATATTTAGTATAAAATATTTATTTAGCATTCATTTTATATGTTTGAAAAGCTCTAGGCATTAACATAAATTGTGTTTCTTCCTTACCCACCATCACACTGAGATCAAAGACTAACAACTTGAGTTTCCTGACTTGAAGGTTGATATAATTTCTATTAAATTTTAGCTTATAAATCAACTCAAGCCTGGATTCCCCCAATAAATAATTTCCATTTCAAGTGTCATTGCTTTGACAGGTAAGTTACTTCAGACAAACAACCATTATTCAAATATTAATTCAAATGTATTGTGCTTATGCAAAAGAAATGGAAAAGAGTCACAAAGATATACCAATCTTCTGAAAATCTTATATTAAGGGCACAGTGGTATCTCAGTTATGTATATCAAATGCTTTTCAATTGAAATTTGTGTTCCGATGCTTGAATAATTTAAATTTATTTTCAAAATGACTTGTGATGGGCATATCAAATATTAATCTTCTACTTTACTTAGTTTTCCATCCTTTTATTTATTTTGATCAGAACTTTTTCTAAGGAAGCTCAGGTATTATACTGATTTTAAATTTCCTTCTAAAAGTAGCAGGCACTCCAACAAAAGATTAGTACCCACTGTAGTGATTTAATGAATGTATAATAATGAAAACGTCTTACTTAAATCCTAGTAGATACCTCATTCTATTGTCCTTAATTTCACATAGTCACAGAAGAGCTCTGAAGTGTTTACTTCACAAGCATTAGGGAAATGCTAAACCTAGTTACCAAGCATGAAACCACTCTTGGGTATCTTATTATCTACTGGAACTCTTGAACAGTAAGTTCATACATGGAATTAATTAAGCTAGCTGACTTTATTCATTTCTAAAGTAAGTTGGTTGTAAGAGAGTAAGACTTTTGTAGATACTAAAATATATTGGGGTAGAGACTGTCAAATATGAAAATAACCTTATGCCTTTTGTACCTCTAGTTAAAATAAAGTTTGCGATAGATAAGAATAAGAATGATTTTCTCAGGTTATACTATTTTTTAAAATTATGAAGTATTTTGATCAATGTTAAATTCAATAATTTAAGTGAGAGCACAAAGTTTGTTTGGTGTGTCCTAGTGACCTATGAGGGACATTATAGAGAGCAACTACCAGATACTCAATAAATTTTATCTAAATTATATGATTTCTCAGTATCTGATACATTCCTGAACCTTCAATTTCCTCTCTCTGTAGCTGGTATATCAGCAGCGTTTGTAAAATATAAGATCTATTTGCTTTATTTTTTGTTATAATTTAATCTTTCTTTATAATGAAGATATTATAACTCTCCCGGTCCACCCTCTGACTGTTCCACATCCCATTCATTCTCCCCCATCTCCACCAGGATGTCCCTAACCCCCAGCCCACCAGACCTCTCCACTCCCTTGGGCCTCAAGTCTCTTGAGGGTTAGATGTATCTTCTCTCCCTGAGGCCAGACCCAGCAATCCTCTGCAGTATATGTGTTACTGGCCTCATATCAGCTGGTGTATGCTGTCTGGCTGGTGGTCCAGTGTCTGAGAGATCTTGGGAGTCCAGGTTAATTGAGACTCCTGGTTCTCCCACAGGGTTGCCCTCCTCCTCAGCTTCTTCTAGCCTTTCCTTATTCAACCATAGGGGTCAGCAGCTTCTGTCTATCGGTTGGGTGTAAATATCTGCATCTGACTCTTTCAACTGCTTCCTGGGTCTTTCAGAGGGCAGTCATGCTAGGCCCCTTTTTGTGAGCACAGCATAGCCTCAGTAATAGTGTCAGGCCTTGGAACCTCCCCTTGAGCTGGATCCCACTTCGAGCCTGTCCCTGGACTTCCTTTTCCTCAGGCTCTTCTTCATTTTTGTCCCTGCAGTTCTTTCAGACAGGAGCAATTACGGGTCAGAGTTTTGACTGTGGTTGCCATCCCTCACTCAATGCCCTGTCTTTCTGCTGGAGGTGGGCTCTACAAGTTCCCTCTCCCCACTGTATGACATTTCATCTAAGGTCCCTCCCTTTGAATCCTTTACTTTAACTTTGTACTTTTCCTTAACCACTTGTTAGTTTGTATTGTCTGAACTTTTGTTTTTCTGTCTACATGCATGCTTATTGGTTTGTTTATTAAGGAACATTTCAATATAGACTCTTGATTTTCCTGCCTCAGTTTCCTGAATATATAGGGTTTACATGTGTGTGCAATAAATATTTTCTCTTCTTTCATTCTGTTTCTATTTAAATACTTTCTTAATTTATAAAGTCTACATTTTCACATTATTACAGTCTCTTTCCAGAGTCTACAAGGGGTATAATTTCTTTAAAAGAGATTTTTTTGTTTGTTTGATTTATTATTTTTTGATCTCCACCTCAGATTTCTTACGTGTATCCTTTGTGTATCTTTGAGTACATGGTTGATGGAATTTACGATCACTCTTCCTGTGATGAATCTCAAGATCTCAAACACTCCTTTTCAGTTTCTCTGGATTTTAAAAAAGAAAAGTGAAAGAACATAAGATATGTATACAGCAAGTCATCAAGTCAATACATTCACATGTGTGTGTGAGTTCTAATAACTACAGGAATAAAATTATCTTGAGGTAGAAAGACTGCAATATAATGGTTCTTTTGAAGTCCAAAATAAGCTATCCATACTTTATACGGAGGAAAGATATTTTTGTTCTCTTAAAACCAAAAAGTATTTTTCATATAATTTTGCTACATGCTGATCAAGTCTTTAGTTTTTTTTTAAAATTTTGACAATGAAGAATAATTACTGACATAAATGAAATCACAAATTAAAGAGGAGCATCGTCCTCTTAAAATGCTTTCATCTTTTGATCATGTACAATAAAAGGTTGTTACCCAGCGGTTAGAAGTTGGGATTGGCCTTAGGCAAGCTTCTTCTTGACTGTAAACCAATTGCTGAAAAATCATGATAATACAAGCAGTTTTAAAATGAATCAGGTTTGCAAGGGAGATATAGCAGTGCACTCTTGCAAACATTATATATATATATATTTAAGACATTCACAAAAAAAAAAAAAAAAGGAAGAAATTGAGATCTGGTTTGTTGGATGCAATAAAAAGTCCCAATGACATTCCATGTAAAAGAAAGGACATTTTGCATAATTGAACTGTTCAAAGATGAAACATACCTGAGGAGATTTTGGAGAGAGTTAATTCATTGTCAAGGGACGGGAAGATGATAGCTGTCTTAGTCAGGGTTTCTATTCCTGCACAAACATCATGATCAAGAAGCAAGTTGGGGAGGAAAGGGTTTATTGAGCTTACATTTCCATTCTACTGTTCATCATCAAAGGAAGTTAGAACTGGAACTCAAGCAGGTCGGAAAGCAGGAGCTGATGCAGAGGTCATGGAGGGATGTAACTTACTGGCTTGCTTGCTTCCCCTGGCTTGCTCAGCCTGCTTTCTTATAGACCCCAAGACTACCAGTCCACAGATGGTACCACCACAAGGGGCCCTTCCCCCTTGATCACTAATTGAGAAAATGCCTTACACCTGGATCTCATAGAGGCATTTTCTCAACTGAAGTTCCTTTCTCTGTGATAACTCCAGCTTGTGTCAAGTTGACACACAAAACTAGCCAGTACAGAAGCATAGGAAGTTTTGATTGAAATTGAACAGAGGTTTCAAAAAACATATGTATAAGTAGCAAGCCAGAGGAAATATTTTTCTTATAGACTTGAATATGTTTAATTTTTCTTTGGAAATGAAGTACACACTTCTGTGACTTTGATGAGAAGAAAACAGCATAAAGCACACTTTGTGTTATACAGGATGTTAATTTAGTCTGATAAAAACACACAAAATACATTTATCACTCAAAAAAATAAAAATTTATTAACTAGATGCTATTGCTATGTACTGAATCAGCTCTGTTAGCAAAGTACAGTCCTCAAAGACACAGACATCTTTTATTCTGTTGCTGTATCCATTATAATCATTAATGGCCCTTTAGACTCAAAGTGCTACATAGTGAAATTCTCCTTAACTGTGTCTTTCACCTCCAAGCAAGATTAGACTATATATCACAGGAAACATAAAGTAGATGAGTGGCCTTAAGAAATTCAGCAACAGTGAGAACTTTGATTTTCAAAATAGATTAAAACTAGGATGACTTCTGATGGTCCTGTAGAATAACCCCTCTGGGACATTCACCCTGTGGCTGTCATTTTGATTCTTATACTACAGACAGGCTATCAATTGCCATGCAGAAAAGGCACTGCAGAAAATTACCTCTCCTATATACTTAATACTTTATAACCGGAAATAAATATAAACTGTATTAATATGTTATCATCTTTTTAATATAGTTAATAATATTATTCTGAAATAATGATTTGTAAACCCAATATAATAGGCACAGATTCTAATTTTTATATAATGGGATTTATTTTTTATATGAATGGAATGATTATCTTTTTAATGTGCTATTTAATTATTATGATAAAAATACATTTCTCTTGAAAATACATATAAGTAAGTGTAGTTTTATAATTTATGCCTTGAAAGATAGTATCTAATGTTGTGGTATCAGGAGATCGATATTTTTTAAGTGTTTCCTATAGCCCACACTAGTCTCAAGCTTTCTGTGTATCATTGGCTGACCTTGATCCCATCTTTCTGCCTTTACTTCCTAAGTGCCTACATTGTAGGCACTGGTCACTAACCTGATCACAGGTAGGTCCTTCATGATGACAACACAGTAGAGTCTGTGCCATGTGTTGTACTATACTGCGATGCAAACAAACTACAACTACTGGTGCTATATCTCTTCATCCAGGTAGTCTTCACTTTTTATTTTAGCTTCCTTTCACATACCAGAAGCTTCTGTTTACTAACCTTACCTCAATCATCTGTAAAACAGGTGGGTTCTTCAAATTGAGGTGGCTAATATTCCAACCAGGAATATCTATCAGATACATTAGAAATAGGGAGGTAAACCATAGCATTGAGATTTTACTGTAAAACCGGTCACTGTAATTTCAAAATACACTAGTTTTTAAGTATTGTGGTGGAGTGAGAAAACTGACCTATTGAGCACCTTTCTGGATTTTTAGAGCTTCCAGTCTCTACAGCAGCATACCTAGCAGAGAGGAGTCTTCAGAGGTGTCACCCTCCCATCGATCCCCAAATCAGACCCATCTTAACACATAATTATCCTTATAAAATGTGACTAGCTGTTCTCTGCCAAGAAAGGATTATCTCTCTCTTGATCATATAACTGCCTGAGCTAAGCCTCCTGTTCTCAGGCATTTTAGGTTTGTCTTAATCTGGTCTTTCTCTTCTATAATTGCTATTGACCATGGGTCTGTGGCATATCGACTTCCACACCTCTGTCCTTAGATCTCCAGAATATTTCCTTTCAATCATAGAGAAATGTCAATAAAAATATGTTCTTTGTATTTTAAGGTAGCTAGCCTAACTGTAATCTGAGAGGCTCCATCCAGCAGCTGCCCAAAACATATGCAGAGACCCACAGCCAAACATTAGACAGAGTGTGGGAAATCTACTTGAGAGTTGAAGAAGGACTGAGAAACTTGGAGGGGATAGGGACTCCACAAGAAGGCCAACAGTCAACTAATTTGGGGACACAGGGAGACTGAATCACCTACAAAGAGCATATAAGGGGTACACTTAGGCCCCTGTACATATGTAGCATATGTGCAGCTAAGTCTTCATGGGAGTCCCCCAACAACTGGAGTCAGGGTTTATCCTGACTCTGTTGCCTGCTTAAGGATACTGTACCCCTCTAGGCTGCCTTGTTTTACCTCAGTGAGAGAGTATGTGCCTAGTCCCAGTGACTTGAGGAGCCAGGGTGTGTTGGTACCCACCATAGTCCCCAGAGGGGACCTCCCTGTTCTCAGAGGTGAAGGGGAGGGAGTGATGGAGGGAAGAGATTATGGGAGGAGGGACTGAAAGAAGAGGAAGATCTGTGATTGGGATGTAAAGTGAGTAAATAAATAAATTAATGGAAGAAAAAAAATCTATGGAAAGCTAAAAAAGAATGTACAGATTATAAATAAATTATATATCTCAAACTAACAAGAGTGTTGCTATGTTGAATAGGAAGACGGAGGAGTGATGGTACTCTGCTGGTGGGACCTAGCATTACATAAGTTCCTAACAACCTGTCATACTCATACTTTAATAATTTAATACCTTGCATTTCGCAAACCTCATCAGAACAGGTTTATTTTTTCAGTTGATGGTAATTAACACAAAACCTTCAACTGGTCAAGGAACAGAGAACAAGTGACTATGCCGTACTCATCCCTGAATGTGACATCATCTATAACACACATACATACCAACACACACACATACACACACACACACACACACACACACACACACACACACACACACACACCTCTTACACTCTCCCAATGTCCAGATTTGTGGAAAGGTGCTGAAGACCCTAAGAATCAGAGGCACAAGATGATCACAAGGAAAAGAAATATTACTGAATACAATATGGTGGTTTACACAACTGAACTCACAGAAGTTAGGATGGGATGTAAAACCTGTGCAAAATCAAGCCAGACAAAAATCTCAGAATGGAGGTGAAAGGCTGGACCAAGTCTCACCCCTAACTGAGAAGCTATTGGTAAATGATTGCCTCTGACTTATCTTTCCTTAAGGTTATAGCCCATGCTATAACTAATATGCATCCACAGATGGACACAGTGATAGCAATCAATGGGTTTAAGAAAAATGAGGTTATAAAGTTGAATTGGGATGAGAGGAGAAGGGAGGTTAAATATGCTCAAAAGAACAATGTATTAAATTCTCAAATAATAAAATAAATTAAAAATCATAAAAAAGAACATAGGTACTTTGGCAAGCATGATAAAAATACTTGAAAGGTGAGGGAGATATTACTAAGAGTCAACACTCTTGTCTATTTGGGAACATGTTAAGATCAATGACCTACTTGCAGCTCTATTTTTATATGTGCTGAATACATATCTTTATTTTGTGTTTTCTTTTCCCTTACTTAAAAATATTAGCTGTGAATGAACATGATAACGCTGTGAAGGGCTATTAAGATAAAATGAAATTCTCCAGTAAATCATCACAAATAATCAAGATGAATGTTGTTGATGTGTTCATAAGAAAAGATTTTTATTAAAGCTTGCTTTTTTGAGTAAATAAGTATGAAGTGCAATGTGATGTTATTGCTTATAAACAACAGATTTTTCCAGACAAATATTGCTACTTCTTTGAATGAATCTCTCACACATTACTGCCTTCTGCTAGCCTATGCCTATTGTTTTTAGAGAAAACATGATAGTCAATGGATTATAAAAATCTACCCTATATCTCCTGAGAACTTTTTCTGATGTATGAACATTTCTAACATCTAGTATATAAAGACTAATGGGCAGATACTCTACAGTCAAATGGCTGGCAGTTTTAATGACTTTACCATTTATATGTTCAGTCAACAATCACTAATGAGTTTCCCACTTTTTAATTATCTAAACCTCAATTTCTTATTCTTGTTTTTTTTTTTTCTACAGTTTTACCTGTTCTTATATGTTTCAATTAATCCTCTCTCCTATCAAATGTCTATGTATTTATATAATTGCTACAGGACTAAATTCCAGGGAATAAATGCAATTTTTACTTTTTCTCTGCAGAAATTTTATGCAGCTGGTCTTATTCATAGAACTATGAGTTAACTGAACATAAAAATCAAGAGGCTCTGCAAATCCTGGGAGTTCTATGCAAACCTGATTTTTCTGGTTCTGAATTTTTAACAATCACTCTCTGTTCTCAAATTATCATATTTTAAACAAAATTTTATACTTACATTCACTACTTTTTCACTTTGAAAAAGTCCAAATGTCTATTTATAAAACAAGTTATATACTTAATTTAAAATGAAGATTTATTGTGGGAGTATTGAAAAGAGGAGAAAGAAAGACAGAAACAGAAAGAAAGAATCAATCTGTGGTGTAGCCAGATGTTAAGGTGTCATCAATCAGATAATCGCTTTTCACAGTGGCAGTGAACTACAAAAATTAAAAGTTAAGGTGTTTACTATATTGGAATTTATACTGTATGGCCACAGAATTTGATATTGATAAAATAATTGAAAAAATATTTAAAAAGTAATTGAAAAAGAAGTATAAATATTTCTAATGATTAATTTTTTTATTTTTTATGTGTGTGTATGTGTATGTATGTGTTTCCTGCATGTATGTCTCTGTATCACATGTATGTCTGGTGTCCTCAAAGACTAGATGGGAGCATCAAACACCCTGGGACTGAAATTACAGACATTATGGGAGGAACCATGTGGCTTTGGGAATTAAACTGGGGTGCCTTGAAAGAGCAGCCAACACTCTTAACCACTAAGATATCTCTCAGGTCCCAAGAAGGTAAACTTTTAGGAAAACTTTATTATATAATTTTCAATGTTCTCAACAAATAGAAGACATGTACTTAGGACACTATTTTAATTCATCTGCTTTGGTGCTTCAAAGGTATGCTTGTATCAAACATTGCATTGTACTTCTTTATAGTATACAGGCATTGATTGCCAATTAAGTTAAAACTAAAGATGGTAATACATTTTTCAAGTGGAATATGAGGATATTGTCATCCTAGATTCTGTCATGTCAGAACATAGGGAAGACAGGCCAGTCTTTAGTGGGTGATTACTCATCACTTTGTCCAAAGATGGAGAAGATGAGAAAGTTTAGGGCTGTGACAATGTAGCAGTCTTGTTCCAAGAACTTCACATTTGGAAATGACATTTCCAAGAAAGACATATGGAAAGGAAAGACAAAATTATAAACCCAAAAGAAAGAACTACATGACTTTCTTATAAACATCACCATTATATTGAATGTGTTGAAACACAAATGTTTCCCCATATTCTTTTTTGTCTTTGGACATATTTGGTTGGCTTTCTAAAAATCTCTTGGAAACTCTGATAACTAAAGAGAAATCCTGTTAAATAGGCAAATAGTTGAACTTTGTGAACTGAAATATGAAAACAAATGAAAGAATTGCTACGGGACTTAACTGAAAATGGATTGACATTTTTCTATTTTTAAAAGCATAATATTTTATCCATTCTCTGAGAAATTCATATACCTTTACAGTGTATTTAGGTCATCTTCATTAATATTCCTCCCAAATACATGCTTATCTTCTCCCAACATTATGGCCTCTTTCCTCCCTTTCCCTTTCTTCATATCTACCACTTCTTTGGATGCTCCGACCACTCCCACTCAAATTCATGACCAATTTGGTTTAATTGTTCTAGTTACATATATGTATGAAAGCACAAATATATGAAAGGAACCTGTTCAGTCCATTTAGTATTAATTGTAAATGTATGATTTTGAGGTGTTAGATAATTGATTAATTGATTGGGGGGCTCATCTGTAAGGATGAATTTCCCCTCTCTATCTCTCCTTAGTTGCCAATAGTTCTTTTTTTAGGGGTGGAAGTCCATGAGATTCCCCAGTGGACAACAGCATGTTTATAACAACAAAACACAACTGGTCAAAAAGTAGAAAACAAATGATCCTAAAAAGGCCGGTCATTGTGAACACATCTACAGTACAGTTCCAAAGTTCAAGAAACATTGCAAAGGAGGAGATAGAATGATAATAAAAGCCAGAGAAACAGAGAATCATAATAATATTTCATGATTTTTGCCACTATTTTACACTGAGAAATTAACTTAAAATGGGAAAAATTTACTGTTGAAGTAAATATTTAAATCCTGGCCCGGGATTGTTATCCCAACTTTGGTTATTAAGTTCAGAAAGGCATTCCACTGAGTTCCTTTCCTAGTATCTAAAATAATAAGTTTCTGTGGAATAGATGATTCCATATACTGTACATTGAAAAAAATAGTGGAAATTGAGAATGGAAAATGTAGTTTGATATAAAACTCATAAAACAAAAAACACTTTATTGTTTCATTTCACTAACAAAAAGTTAAATATTTTTGAAAAGAATCATTGTGAATATTTAAAAGGAGTCATAAATATACTTGTGAGTATTCAGAAATAATTAAGTTATATAATAAGCAGTTATTTAAGAAATTATCAAGAAGGAAAAAATAAAGTTTATGCAATGAATAAATATTTTAAAATATCATTAAATTATTTAAATTCCTAAAAGAGTAGTTTGCCAGTGTTTGGTTATGCTGTACTAAGCAGAAAGGGTTCATCTTCACTTCTTATAGACTTTTAAAAATCTGTAATATTAAATTCTGAAATAACATTGGAAAATAGGGTACAATGAAGACAATTTACAAAAGTCAGAACAATTTATTTTTCTTCTACAAGCAAGCTCCACTATAAACATAAATATATCTTTTCATTAATTCTTGTAGTATAATTTTCAAATGTGCCCATGTGGAACACTCTTTTCATATAAAATATCTTGAATACTATGCCATATGCATTTTATCAGCTGGGTTAGCAGTGGCCGTGTAGTATGAAGTTAACTTAAATGTCTTGGAATAATTAACATGTGTACATGAGGAGAAGAAACACATCTTCAGTCATTTTAGGAAGTCAAGATTATATCATACTAAATAACATAGTGCTTTGAAATCCAAGACTACTTTAATAGAAATATTTCTGTAATAAGATAAAGAATTAAATATCCTATATTTTTATTCATTAAACTCTTTATTTGCTTTACATATAGACCTCAGGTTCTCCTTTCTTCTCTTCTTCCAGTCCCTTCTTTGCACCTCCCCTGGCCCAATGAGCCCTTCTTCCCTTTCTCTTCAGAACAGGGGGATTTTCCATGGATTTCACCCTGCCTTGGCATATCAACTTGCAGTAAGATAGGAGGAATCTCAAAAGACTGAGAAGCACTTAAAGAAATGTTCAATATCCTTAGTCTTCAGGGAAATGCAAATCAAAACAACCCTAAGATTCCACCTCACACTAGTCAGAATGGCTAAGATCAAAAACTCAGATGACAGCAGATGCTGGTGACAATGTGGAAAAAGAGGAACACTCCTCCATTGTTAGTGGGATTGCAAGCTGGTACAACCACTCTGAAAATCAGTCTGTTGGTTCCTCAGAAATTTGGACATAGTATTACCTAAGGACCCAGCTATACCACTACTGGGCATATACCCAAAAGATGCTCCAACATATAACAAGGACACATGCTCCACTACATTCATAGCAGTCTCATTTATAATAACCAGGAGAAAAGTTCCTGAACAGAACACCAATGGCTTATGCTCTAAGATCAAGAATTGACAAATGGGACCTCATGAAATTGCAAAGCTTCTGTAAGGCAAAGGACACTGGCAGTAGGACAAAACGGCAACCAACAGCCTGGGAAAAGATCTTTACCAATCCTTTGTCCTATAGAGGGCTAATATCCAATATATACGAAGAACTTAAGAAGTTAGACTCCAGAGAACCAAATAACCCTATCAAAAAATGGGGAAAAAAGCTAAACAGAATTCTCAACTGAGGAAATTCATAGGGCTGAGAAGCACCTAAAGAAATGTTCAACATCCTTAGTCATCAGAGAAATGCAAATCAAAACAAGTCTGAGATTCCACCTCACACCAGTCAGAATGGCTAAGATCAAAAACTCAGGTGACAGCAGATGCTGGTCAGGATGTGTAGAAAGGGGAGCACCCCTCCATTGTTGGTGCAATTACAAGCTGGTACAACCACTTTGGAAATCAGCTTGGCAGCGCCTCAGAAAATTGGAAATAATTCTACCTGAAGACCCAGCTATACCACTCCTGGACATGTATCGAAATGATGCTCCAACCTAACCAAGGACACATGCTCATTATATTCATAGCAGCCTTATTTATAATAGTCAGAAGCTAGAAGGAGCCCAGATGTCCTTCAATAGAGGAATGGATACAGAAAATGTGGTATATTTACATAATGGAGTACTACTCAACTATTAAAAACAATGATTTCATGAAATTCTTAGGCAAATGGATGGAACTTGAAAATATTCTCCTGAGTGAGGTACCCCAGTCACAAAAGAACACACATGTCATGTACGCACTGATAAGTGGATATTAGCCTAAAGGAAGCTCAGAATACCCATGATACACAGACCATATAAAACCCAAGAAGAAAGGAGATCACACCAAAGTGTGGATGCTACAAGAGAATAATCTCTGGGAAGTAGAGGCAGAGAGGGATTTGGGTGGAAGGGAGGAAGGGGTCAAAAAGGGGGGCAAGTTTAGATATGGGAGGAGATGTGGGAGAAGTATAGAGGGTCAGGAATTTGAAAGAATGTGTGCAGCAGTAGGGGTGGGAGAACTGGGGTAGCCACTAGAAAGTCCAAGATGCCAGGGACCCAAGAGTTTCCCAGGACCCAACAGGGAGGACTTTAGGCAAAATACACAACAAAGGGGAGATAGAACCTGCAGAGACCATATTCAGTCGGTAGACAAGGCTCCCAGTTGAGGTATAGGGCCACCCACCCACCTCAAAAATATTAATCCAGAATTCCTCCTGTCAAAAGGAAATGCAGGGACAAAAAATGGAGCAGAAACTGAAGGAAAGGCCATCCAGAGAAGGCCCCACCTAGGGATCCATCCCATCTGCTGACACCAGACACTATTGCTGATGCCATAAAGTGATCACTGAGAGGAGTCCTGCATAGCTGTCCCCTAAGAGGCTCTGCCAGAGCTAGACCAATACAGATGCGGAAGTACACAACCAAACATTGAACTGAATGTGGGAACCCCAATGGGCAATTTAGGGCAGGACTGCAGGAGCTGAAGGGGTTTGCAACCTCATAGGAAGAACAATATCAACCAACCAGAATCTCCCAGGGACTAAACCAACCAAAGAGTACACAGGAGGAACCTGTGGCTCCAGCAGGATATGTAGCAGAGGATTGCCTTATCTGGCATCACTGGGAGGGGAGCCCCTTGGTTCTGTGGAGTTTTGATGTCTCAGGATAAGGGAATGGTAGGCAACTGAGGCAGGAGTGTGTGGGCAGGTAGGGGAGCACTCTCATAGAGGCAGGGGAGGAGGTGATGGGGGGGCATGTGGAGGGGAAACTGTGAAGGGGATAACATTTGAAATGTGAATAAATAAAATAACCATTAAAATAATTTTCAAAACAATAAAAAATATAAATAAAAATAAAAACCCACAAAATATGAATAAGAGCATCTTCTATTGAGGCTAGATAAAACCACCTAGTTAATGAGAAGGGATCTAAATGCAGGAAACAGGGTCCGAGACATTCCAGCTCCTGCTTGTTACACGTCCTGTTCCTGCTGTTTGGAATCCCACATGAAAATCCAGCTGCACAACCGCTAGAAGGCCTAGGTCCTTCCCATGTATGGCCTCTGGTTGGCAGTTCAGTGTCTATAAGCTTCTATGTGTCCAGGTTAGTAGTATCCTTGACCCCTCTGGCTCCTTCAAATTCTTCCTCCACTTATTTCACAGGATTCCCCAAGCTCGCCTAGTGTTCAACTTTGAGTCTCTGCATCAGTTTCCATCAGCGCTGAGTGAACCCATTCTGGTGACAGCTATTCTTGCTCCTGTCTGCTAGTATAGCCAAATATCATGAATAGTGTCAGGGTGGCCATGGGTCTTAGTCTTGGACAGTCATTGACTGGCCTTTCCCTAAATTTATGCTCTCTCCTTTACTCCAGATACACATCTTGTAGGTAGAACAATTTTTAGGTCAAAGGTTTTGTGGCTGGATTGGTTTCCCAAACCCTCCACTGTAGTTCTTTCCTGGTTAGGAAAGGCCAAACCTACTTCATCTTGGTACCAGCCTCCAGTTTAAAAGAAAAAGGGTCTAAGAACTTGACCTACAGCTGAACCCAAGCTGCACCCAAGTTCCAGGACAAACCACATAGCTTATCTCTGGCCCATACTCCAGAGCTACTCCCTAACTGCTCCCTAGCAACAGTCAATCAGGATTAGTCTGGTAGTTCCAGATGTACTTTCAGACTGTGATTGTTCATCGTTTTGCTTCAGAACACTCACCTGTCAGCTAACCATAATCATTCAATTACATGACTGTTAGGCTAAAAACCTTCTTGCTTGCTCGGCACTTCCTGTAAAACCTTGTCTAGCTGAGGGATTGGGCTTTACCCTCCTGTTCTGCTACATCAGCGATGGCAATGAGCCCAAGCTCGAGCTTGGATAAAGGCCCTAGTGCCATGGCATCACAATGAGCTCCTTGGTAGTCTTCTGGAGCTTGTGAACACTTTCTGAGGAGGCACAACAGTTACAGGAGATGGCCCTTTCAGGCTCCATATTCCCCACTGCTAGGTGTTTTAGCTAGGATCACCCTTATGTATTACTGGAAGTTTCTATCGTACTAGGTTTCTAGCTCACCCCAGAGATGCTCCACTTCATTCCAGTCGTGCATTAGTACTGCTTCCCTCATTCCTCCCCTTACCTGGTCCCCATCCAGTGCCTTCCCAAGTACAGCTTGAAATCAGGGATGGTGATATCTTCAGAGTTCTTTTATTGTGCAGGACAGTCTTAGCTATCTCGAGAGTTTTATTTTTGTTTTGTTTTTCCATAAGACACTGAGTATCGTTCTTTCAAAGTATGTAAAGAATTGTGTTGGTATTGTGATGGGAATTGTGTTGAATCTGGAGATTTATTTTGGTAAGAGGGCCATTTTTCCTATGTTGATCCTAGCAATCCATCAACATGAAACATCTTTCTATCTTCTAAGATTGTCTTTAGTATCTTTTGTCAAAGATTTAAAATTTTTGTCATAGAGGTCTTTCACTTGCTTGGTTAGAGTTATACTAAGATATTTTGTATTATTTGTGGCTATTGTGAATAGTGTTGTTTATTAATTTCTTTCTCAGCCCATTTAACATTTGCACATAAGAGGGCTACTGATTTTTTGTTTTTTGAGTTAATTTTGTTTCCAGCCTTTTTGCTGAAAGTGTTTATCAGAGGTAGAATTTTCCTGTTTACATTTTTGGGGTTACTTTATATAAACTATCATATCATCTGAAAATAGCAATACTTTGACTTCTTTCCTTTCTGATTTTGTGTATCCTTGATCTCTTTTAGTTGTGTTATTCCTCTAGCTAAAAGTTGAAGTCATATATAGAATATGGAGAGAGTGGACACTTTTTTCTTAGATCTGATTTTAGTGGAATTGCTGTAAGTTTGTCTCTATTTAATTTGGTGTTAGATATAGATTTGCTGTATATTGCCTTTACTGTGTTGAGGTATGTGGATTATATCCCTAATCTCTTCAGGATATTTATAATGAAGGAGTATTGGGTTTTATTACCAGCCTTTTCAGCATCCAATGAGATAATTGTATGTTTTTTCTCTATTTATTATATGTTATATGATATTGATGAATTTTCAGCTACAGAATCATCCCTGAACTTCTAGCATGAGGTCTACTTTATTTTGGTGGATAAGGTTTTTGATGTGTTCTTGGATTCAATTTGCTAGTATTTTATTAAGTATATATTCATCAATGTTCATAAGGGCAATTGTTCTGAAATTCTTTCTTGGTTGAGTCCATGTGTGGTTTAGGTATTAAAATGATTCTGAGATCATAAAATGAATTTGTCCCTTCCTTTTAGATTTTGTGGAATAATTTGAGGAGTATTGGTATTAGCTCTTCTTTGAGAGTCTGGTAGAATTCTGCACTAAAGCCATTTGGCCCTGGGCTTATTTTTATTGGGAGACTTTTAATAACTGCTTCTATTTTTTTTTAGAAGTTACAGGACTACCTAAATGTTTAACTGATCTTGATTTAACTTTGGTAAATGGTATCTCTCAAGAAAATAACCACTCAGGATGATATTTTCTAGTTGCATCCATTTGCCTGCAAATTTCATGAATTCCTTGTTTTTAATAGCATAATAGTACTACATTGTGTAAATCTACCATATTTTCTGTATCTATTCTTCTGCTGACAGACATCTGGACTGTTTCCAGCTTCTGGCTATTATAAATAAGATTACTATAAACATGGTGGAGCTTGTATCCTTGTTATATATTGAAGCATCTTCTTAGTATATGCCCAGTCAGCTGACTGGACCATTCAGTGATCCCAGGGACTCACCACCAACCAAAAAGTGTAGATGGGGGACCCATGGCTCCAGATACATATGTAGCAGAGGATGGCCTTGTCTGACATCATTGGGAGGGGAGAACCTTGGTCCTGTGGAGGTTTGATACCCCAGCATAAGAAGATGATGCAGAGTTAGGGCAGAAGGGGAGCGGGGTGCACCATCATAGAGGCAAAGAAGAGGGCATAGAGGAGGGATATGGGATGGGGGAGGGAGTATGTGAAGGGATAACTGAAAAGTGAGATATCAGTTGAGATGTAAATGAATGGAATTATTCATTAAAAAAGAAAGGAAATCATCCATTTCATTTAAATTTTTAATTTTATGTTGTATATGTTTTTGAAGTAAGACCTAATGATTTGTTGGATTTCCTCAGTGTCTGCTGCTATGGCTGCCCTTTCAGTTCTGCTTTTGTTGATTCCAGTACTCTCATTCTCTGCCTTTTAATTATTTTGGTTAAGGGTTTGTCTATCTTGTTGATTTCCTCAAAACAAACAAATAAATAAACAAGCAAAACAAAACAAAAACTCTGTTTCATATTTTCTTTGTTATTTTTTCTTTGTTATTATTCTATTGACTTCAGCCTTGAGTTTGATTATTTCCTGCCATCAACTTCTCTTGGGAGTGTATGTTTCTTTTTGTTCTCGAGTTTCAGTTGTGCTATACAGTTGTTAGTATGAGATCCCACTTATTTCTCTATGAAGGGACCTAGTGCTTGAAGCTTTCCTCTTAGCACTGATTTCAGTGAATCTCATAACTTTAAATATGAGTGCATTCATTTTCATTGAATTCTCAAAAGTCTTTAATTTCCTTATTTCTTCCTTGAACCAGTGGTCATTGGGTAGAGAGTTGTTTAGTTTCACGAGTTTGTAGGCTTTCTGTTGTTTCTGTGGTTGTTGAAGTCCAACTTTAATCCATGGTGGTCTGATAAGATACAGGGTGTTATTTCTATTTTCTTGTATCTCTTGAGGCTTCCTTTGTGACCACATATACTGCCAATTTTGCAGAAGGATCTGCGAAGGGTTGAGAAGATAGTAATTTTTTTTTTTTTGTTCTAGTGAAATATTCTTTAAATATATTTTAGGTCCATTTGAGTCATAAAATCTGCTGTTCTATTATTTCTTTGTTTTGTTTCAGGGTGAAAGACCTATCCATTCATTAGAGTGGAGTGTTGAAGTCTCCCACAGATAATGTGTGGGGTTCGATATATAATTTAAGATTTAGTAGTGTTTCTTTTACAAATGTGGGTGCCCTTGCATTTGGGGTAAATATATTCAGAATTAAGATGTCACCTTTGTGTATTTTCCTCTTTGATCTTTATGAATTGTCCTTCCCTAAGTCTTAAATTTTGGTTGCAGGTTTATTTTATCAGATATTTTAATGGCTATTCTTGTTTTTGGTGGGAAAATCATTTTTAACCCTTATTCTCAGGTAATAACTATCTTGGGCATTGAAATCTGTTTCTTTTATGAAGCAGAAATCTGGATCCTGTTTTTGAGTCCATTCTGTTAAACTTTGTCTTTTTACTGAGGAATTGAACCCATGGATATTGAGAGATATTAATGCTTAACTCCTTTTATTTTGATGGTGGTGGTGGTAGTCTCTTTCTCTCTCTCTCTCTCTCTCTGTACGTGTGTGTGTGTGTGTGTGTGTGTGTGTGTGTGTGTGTGTTTGTATGTGTGGCCCTGTGTGTGCATTTCCTTTCTTTCAGTTTTGGTACTGTTATTTATTTCCTGTTTTTTTCTTGGGTGCAGTTAACATTCTTGGGTTGGGGTTTTTCTTTTAGTATTTAGTATCTAGAGCTGGATTTGTTGATGATATTGTTGTAATTTGACATTGTCATGGAATATATTGTTTTCTCTATCTCTATCTACTGTTATTGAAATTTTTGTTGGGATTAAGAATCTGGGCCAGCATTTGCAGTCTCTTATAGACTGAAAGACATCTGCCCAGGCCTTTCTGCCTTTTAAAGTCTCTGTTAAGAAGTCATGTACAATTCTAATAGGTCTGCCTTTATTCTGTCATATGTGCCTAAATATCCTAAAAGATGAAATTATTAATTAATGCACACCCCCAGTATTAGAGAAAGATACAATTATGAGAAGACCATTTTTATCTTTTCTCTAGAGAAGCAATCCAAACTTCCCCACGGCAATCTGAATCAAACATTCCTCCTAAAACTCTTATTCCTTTATTACTCTGCTGGTTTAATTACATTAAAACAAAAACAATATCCCCCCCCCAAAAAAAACCTCATACCTTCCATTGAACTGGAATCTCAGACTTTCCCCTGATCATTTTGGGCTTCTCATGTCCTTAAACCAACAAAGTAATAAAGGAAAAAGAGTTTTAGGAGAGATGATTGATTCAGATTGCCACAGGGAAATTTGGACTGCTTCTCTGGAGTAAAGGTAAGAAAGCTTCTTTCTGGTGTGCTTTAGATATTTTAAGGGGTCTTTTTGTTCTACCATGTCCTTGATTAACATAAATGAGAAACTACCAAAGCCTGTTCCAGGCAGGGTGACAATGGGTATAGACCTATCAGGAATGAATGTTTTGGTTACTCCTACCAGAAAAGAGCCAAGACCTGATGAAGTACTTGCTGAAGGTGGAAGAAATACAGAATGAGTAGTAGATTTAAGTAGGTAGAAATACCAGCTAAGGCCATGAGAGTAGTTGTAGAAAAGAGAATTATAGTTAACATGAATGTTTCTGTTATATTTTGTTAAGATTGTACTTGCATAGATATTTGCTTCAGAGAACTATCTAGTTGGCCTGGCATAACTACCTGAGAGGCAAGGACCATAGGTTTTTGAGGCTGTAGTCCATGACTCTTGGGGAACAGAGTGCTTTTCAGTTCCTGATAAACTGAGGCGTACCTAAAGCAATGAAGTGTTCAGGCAGCCTTTTTTTTTTCTCTGTTTGTCCCTTACAAGGCAAGGAGGCATGGATACTTGACAGGACAATTAGTATTAGACATTAATATGTACCCTATATAGCTTTCAAACATCATTGTATCCTGGCAACTATAATTGTATTAATACTGGCAAATGTTACTGTATTCTATTTCTGATAAGAATATAAAAAGTTTAATTGTCATCAATAGAATTATCACAGCCTCAGTGACAATCTAGTGTAATCCCTCTAACCTGAGCCTTGTTTAATTACTTGAGTGGCCATATCAGGCAACCTTGGCCTATAAATAATTTGTGTTTTCTTCTGTCAATATATATAATATATATATATATATATATATATATATATATATATATATGTGTGTGTGTGTGTGTGTGTATGTGTATATATATATATATATGTGTGTGTGTGTGTATGTATATATGTGTGTGTGTGTGTGTGTGTATATATATATATTTGTTGTTGTTGTTCTCTTCAGACACACCAGAAAAGGGCATCAGATTTCATTACTGATGGTCACGAGCCACCATGTGATTGCTGGCAACTGACTTTTAGGATATGTGGAAGTCAGTGCTCTAAACTGCTGACCCATTTCTTCATATCACTCAATTTATTAAAATTATTTTATGTGAAATTAACAACATTTAAGGTGCTTTTAGTTATACTTGGTTAGTTAAACCATGTTCAGGTTTTATTATGGATTGTTTATTGTTTTCATTTGGAAATTAATCATATCATAAGAACATATGATTGTGTGTCAAGTTTATAAGGGCTGAACTTGTGATGGCTATTCTTGGTTGTCGATTTTAATACATCTGAAAATAAATGCAAAAATGGAAGTCATACCTGTCAGGGATTTTTGTTTAAGCAGGAATAGGAAGATCTAAATTTAGAGGTAGGAAGAGAAGCCTTTAATCCTGATCTTTTTAGCTTTTATAGGGGCTTTCCAGAGGGGAAAATGGGAAAGGAAATAACATATGAAATGTAAATAAATAAAATATCTAATAAAAAAACACACTTCCTTCTAGATCTTTAATCCAGATATAATATGGACTATGCCTTTTGCTGGAAGCTTAAATAAGGACATGGAAGAAGGAAACTTTTATTCTTTGCCTGCTTGCCTTTCCTTGCAAGAAAGTCCATTCTTTTTTTTTTTTTCCTGTGTGATGTTTTTCACTTTTTTTTTTTTTTATTTTTGATATTTTATTTACATTTCCAATGTTTCCCCTTTTCTGGGTCTCCTCTTTGGAAACCCCCTATCCCCTCCCCCCTCTCCGCCTCTTTGAGGGAATTCCTCTTCCCACCTACCCGCCCACCCATTCCCATACTCCCACTTGACATTCCCCTTTACTGGGGCCTCTAGCACCCTCGGCCCAAAGTCCTCTCCTTTCTCCCTGATGGCCATCGAGGTGATTCCTCTGCCTCATATGTAGTCCAAACCATGGGTCAGTAGATGTGTATTCTTTGGTTAGTGGTCTGAACTCCAGGACGACCGGGGGAGGGTCAGGCCCATTGACGCTCTTGCTCCCTCCATGGAGCTACCAATTCCTTCCACTCCTTCAGACCTTTCTCCAACCCCTCCATTTGGTACCTCACTCTCAGTCCAGCGGTTACTGTTAAGTGAAACCTGGACATTCTGAACTTTTGGGCTAATATCCGCTTATCAGTGAGTACATACCATGTTCGTTCTTTTGTGACTGAGTTACTTCGCTCAAGATGATATTTTCAAGTTCCATCCATTTGCCTGCAAATTTCATGAAGTCATTGTTTTTTATAGCTGAGTAGTACTCCATTGTGTAAATGTACCACATTTTCTGTATCCATTCCTCTGATGAGGGACATGTGGGTTGTTTCCAGCTTCTGGCTATTATAAATATGGTTGCTATGAACATAGTGGAGCATGTAACTTTGTTACATGTTGGGGCATCTTCTGGGTATATACCCAGGAGAGGTATAGCTGGGTCCTCAGGTAGTATTATGTCCATTTTTCTGAGGGTCCGCCACACTGATTTCCAGAGTGGTTGTACCAGCTTGCAATCCCACCAGCAATGGAGGAGTGTTTCTCTTTTTCCACATTCTTTAACTGGAATTAGAACCTATTTCTTTAGGATTTCAGTATATACTTTTTCTTCATTAATTCATTATTTATTTACTCCACATCCTGATTGCAACTCCCCTCCTCTTTATCTCTAAGAAGGGGGAAGTTTCCCCCTGGATACCAACCCACCCTGGCACCACAATTCACTTCAGGATTAGGCCTCTCCCTTTGTGGTCAGCAGCCCAGTTATGGGAACAGGATCCAACAGGCAAGCAACAGAGTCATGGTAAGGCCCACTATAGTTGTTGTGGGATTCCTATGAAGACCAAGCTGCACATCTTCTACATATGTGTAAGGGACCATGTGTGTCACAGACATGAATGAATCCAGTAGCAAAACCCAGTAAATTGAGGTGGGGGGGATGTGCCTAGCTGTTCTCACAGGACCAATAGGGACACATGGCAAACCTGCATTCGTCCTTTAACTACCTTGGAGTCTCAGGCTATGCCTGTATCTATCAGCCTAGATTCATGGTCAAGAGCCTGGAATAACTGTCCTCTGAAAGAATCCACCCAACAGCTGACTGAAACAGAGGTAGAGACCCAAAGTCAAACATTAAGCAGAGCTTGGGAAGTCTTGTGGAAGAGTTGGGAGCAGGATTGAGGAACCCAGAGGGGATAGGAACTACAGAAGAAGACCAAGAGAGTCAACTTATCTGGACCCTTGATGACTCCAAAAAACTTAACTACCATCCAGTATATACTTAAGACGATCTGAGACATCTAGCCTCATGGACTGAACAATTATTTGAATATTGCACTTTCCATTCAGACAAAGTTGAATTTGCTACACCATAACTTGCATGTCATTCTAATAAATTATCTATCTATCTATCTATCTATCTATCTATCTATCTATCTATCTATCTATAGAATAATAAATCAATAAAATAATAGTAAAATAAAATGGTAATGAAATAAATGCAATAAAAGTAATATAATAAAAAGAGCATAAATATATGCATATATATGTGTATATCTATTTCTATATCTATCTATCTATCTATCTATATATATATATATAGATACACATACATATTCTATAAGTTCTGTTAATTTAGAGAACACAGAGTAATACAGAATCCAACCAAAATCAAGGACCATCTATCTCAGTGGGGTGAGACACATAGAGATATTCTTTCTAGCATGAAGGGTAGATTCTTTCACCTGGCCACTCTCACCACCAATAAAGAAAGGCAATATTTAGTCAGCCTAGTGGGATTCTGAAGACAGCAATTTCCTCCTTTGGGTATGTTATTCCAGCCCATATATCAAGTACCAAGGGAGCTGCTTAGGTTTGTGTGGGGCATTGAACAGGGGAAGGCTTTTCAAGAGCTCCATATTTCTGTGCAGACTGCTTTAACACATGGATTTACCACGTGGATATCACATGTTTTACCATATAATCCAGTAGTCCCAGCAGTACTTGAGATGTCAGTGGCAGATAGGAATTTTGTTTGACAGGCCCCTGTAGGTGAATCATAGAAGAGACCTTTGAGATTTTCGATAAAGCTAGTGAGCAGCATACCTTCATGACCTTTGTATCAGCTACTGCCTCTATGTTCTAGCCTGGTTTGAGTCCCTGTCCTGGCTTTCTTCAATGATGGACTACAATTTGGAAGTGTAAACCAAAAAAACCCCTTTATCCCCAACTTGATATTTGTCTTAGTGTTTCATTTCCGCAATAAAAAACTTAATTAAGACAGAATATTATTTTCCTCTGATGTGCATATGTGTTCCCAAGGAGTTTAAAGTGGTTGCTACCTCCTATTCACTTGGTCTAATCAGCATATGTTGTCAGTATAGTGCACCAGTGTGATATTTTGTAGAGGAGAGAGACAATCAAGAACCCTTCTAAGTAAATTAATATGCATGGCTGGAGAGGTAAAAATATCCTCAAGACAAAACAGTAAAGATATATGAAATCATGTTGGTCGTGCTGGTTCTAATAGACTGGTGCCAAGAAAATGGCATTTGTTTGAACAACAGCTGCATAGCATGTACCAGGAGTTGTGTTAATTTGCTGAAATAAGCACACCACATCTGGTGCAGCAGCTGTAATTAGAGTCACTATATAATTGAGTTTTCAATAGTCACCTGTCATTCCACATAATTCTGTCTTCTGCACTGGACAGATAAGAAAGTTATAAGGAGATATAGTGAGAACCATAGCCCCTGCATTTTTCAAGTCTTTGATGGTGGCACTAATTTCTCCAATTCCCCCAGGGATGTGATACTGTTTGATTCACTATTTTCCTTGGCAGAATCAACTCTAAATGGTTCCCTTTAGCTTTCCGAACCATAAGAGCCCTCACTCCACAGGTCAGGGATCTAATGTGAGAAGTCTGCCAACTTCTAAGTTTATCTATCCCAATTATACATGCTGGGACTTGGGAAATAAACACAAGATAAGTTTAGGGACAACTAGACCTAAAATTTCAGACTTTAGCCAAAAGTGCTAAGCCTCTACTTTAACTGAAGGAGTACTGTGTTTCGTGGGTGTCCTGGAGTCAGCATTAATTCAGAACCAGTTTGCAATAGACTACAGAAAGTCCAATTGTTTTCTTTCCTGTAGTGTACAGTTACCCTAGTAAAAGGTCATAGGTCCCTCTGGAGAAGGACTGAGAAAGACTAACAGTAAAACTCTGGTGATTTAAGTGTTAACCAGGGACTTCATACTGTTCTTTCTCTGGCTCCTTCTTTTCATGTTTAAATGATGCTATTCTCTAAGATTAGGAAGTGATCTCCTGGCTAATATTTATAGTGCTATGCAAAAGAATATAAAAGAGAAATTTTCTTTTAGTTAAAAGTTAATAATTAAGTCATCATGTTCAGATCTGGCAATATCTCTAATAATTCCCACCCTGTTTTAATATGTTTCTTATCAAGTATTTATTCATACCAATATAAAAAGTAGCTGACACATTCTCTGTGAGTATGCTCTTTACTGATTTGGAAGTCTTATTTATGTGATAAAGATCTATGCAGTTTTCATAGGAAAACTGTTTCTAGTAAGATATTATTTATGTGTGTATTTAACTATGCCTAGTTCAATAACTTTTTTTTTTCTGGACAAAAGCATCTGAATTTTTTTTACTGACATTGTGCTAGTTTTAAATACATGATTTTTTTAAATTAATTTTGTTTATGCACTGGTCATTCCAGGGCATAGTATGCTATTGTGAACATGTGGAAAAAAGAGAGTCACAAACAGAAGCCACTTCCTTTCTTTCCATTATATTGTCCTAATATTCAAACTTACACGATCAGACTTACTGGCAAATACCTTTATTAGCTGAGCCAACTCACCAAGAGTTGATATAAAAACCATGTATTAGTTTGTATTCTGTTTTCACATCACTCTGGTTAAACACTTCAGGCTATAGACAGACATGTCAGGTAATCTCTGCTCTCCTATGGGAACACAACATTCAGAGTATTGTTTGTTTTTGTTGCTGTTGTTTTAATGAGGACTTAGAAGCAAATACGGTGCTAGTACTAAAGCACCAGTGAGTTGCACCAGATGCATGCCATGGAAATGTCTACCAGGATTAGAAGTGAATGAATAGATGAATGTTGAGCATCTCCAGAGAATTTCCCACTGGCCCTTGCTATTTTGATGTCTATGTGTAATTCATTGCTTTTTAGTGTACTAGTGAAAATTGAGTGAACTAGCTCTAATAAATACATAAATATTTTGCAAGTTTCTTTCTCTCTCCTTTTCTCTCTCTCTCCCTCTCACCTTCCTTAGCAAATGACATATTGTGATGAGTTATGGACAGACATCTAAGTCGTGATTAAACAATGTCTTCTCAAAGACTGTTACAACCAGAAAACTGTCAATAACCATACGCATGAGCTTAGAAGTGGATCTTCTGGAAATGTCACATATTTTGAATGAACTTCAAAATACACTTACCCAAGCCCAGTTCTGCTATGATTGCAGATAGACAATATCTTGAAATTACCCATGAACAACATTTTCTCAGCTTCATTCATGGAAATATAATAAAATACATTATTTAAGTTTGAGAAAATTATCTGTGTATATAGAATGTTGTATAATCTACATGGATGTATAAGTACGCCTATTACTGTGGTTTGGTTCCATGTTTTTATACACGCCTCCACACATTAATAGGTCATTGTTATTTATACTGGAGGAAGTTATTCTCCTAGTATTTGCATGTAGAAAATAATGTGGAAGTACTTCAACACTGTTCGCATGTCAGGAAAGCATGGCCTATAGCATGAAATTTATATTAACACAAAAAGTAAAAAAGATCATATTTAAAAGGATAATATCTAAAAATAGGAGAGGTTGAGGGGCTTATGGACATTTTCATTAAAATGTATATTTGAGGGACTTAAATATTTCCGTTATATTATTTTATTAATAGAGTTGAACTGAAGAATATAGTTATATTCCAATCCCATGAACTCTCTTATAAGTAATGGAGATAATGGAAAAGTATCATTGCCCACATGTGAAAATATCAAATAGAAATATAAGCAATCTTCTTTCCAACAGTAAGCCAAAAGCTTGATCAATTTTGTGGATTGTAATAGAATACATGAAGGAAAATAAAACTGTCTTACTTTATAAAAAGAAAAAAGTAATTATAAATATAAATATATACTTGCAATAATATATAGGATAATGGATAAAACAGGCTATGGATTGTGAAGTTTATGGGATTAAGCTGGAGTTACAAGAATCCCTGGTTACTGCCATCTTAGTCCTACCAGACCATCACACCGGATGAAGGCAGCATATAAATCCCTAACATGAATTAACATTGATGTTCCTTCATATCATAAGCATATATTAGCTTTTAATAGATGTGGGAAATCTTAGAAACCTTTACATGGATTAATATTTTATATAACATTCACCATTCCTGTAACAGAAACAGAAGCAAAAACCTCATTGCCTTGGGGGATTGTGTCTGTCTGTTTGTCAGTCTGTCTGTGTCTGTTTCTCTGCGTGTGTGTTTATCTAATAGATTGTGACCAAATAGAACATTTGAAAGAAATGAAGCAAATATTTCATGATGAAAAAGTATATTGCTCTTATATCTAATACATGAACTGAGAACATAGTAAAATAAAAAGTTACAAGGACAGCCCTTTTAACTAGACACATGCTATTCATTTACCTCGTATACCTCTTCTCCTACATGGTGTGTTAATGAAAAATAATATTATATATTTATATGATAACTAACAAAATGCTGAACCAATGGTACACATGGGTTTTAAACCATTGCTGGAGATAGGAAATTTTATTATAAGCATTCATAGTAATTTTAAAATAGCTTTGAAAACTTGTCAAAGGGTAAAAATACTTAATTCATAAGGAAAATGGAGACATTTTAAATTTACTAGATCATGTACTATGTTAAAGAAGCAATGGCAAGCCACTTTGCAAACTTCCGAGATTATTGACCAGGGCTGTGATGTGTGCTTAAACAAAGGTGCCTGGAGTCAGCAAGCCTGGGAGATAAGTAATGAAATCAATAAAGAATCAAGCAAGGTGCCAGCAAATGTGAAGTGTTACTTTGGTTCAGTCAGATGCAACTAGAAGCCGTCAAAACTAATCTGATCAAGCCAGGTCAAAACACCACTAATATGAAGAAAGCATTCTGAGGTGAGCACGTGCTTTTGCTGTTCAATCTGTCATTCCAGTTCACCAGATTTTACAAGATCACAGTCAAACACTGATGAGGATTTTAAATGCATAACCTTACTCCAGCATAACTTAAGCAATTTTAGTGGAGTATAGTCTTATTTTAAGAAACTTGTTATTTTTTAAATTTTTAAATTGAGGAGCGACATTTTAATAATAATTCAAGCATATCCTAAATTATTTTAATGCATTATCAAAATGTGAATGAAGGAATTCTCACAAGGTTACATCTCCAGATGATGAGCCACAGACAATAAATTGTTGTTAAAAGAGAAAGAATTAGTCATCTCCTGGAACCAGCACACCAATAGGGTTTCCAATACTGAGATATCAGCACCAAACTCATATGAGCAAATAACACTAACTCAGCAGTGTGAATTTATAAATTCATATGTGTGTGTGTGTGTTTGTGTGTATATGTGTGTGTGTGTGAAAAAATAATTGAACAGTAAGAGGTCATGAACTTGAGGAGTTGGGGAACATGGCAGGAGTTGGTGAGCAGGGTGAGGATCTTGTAAATACAGAACTCAGAAAATTCCCCAAAATATAAAATTTAAATTAAAAATAATAAATTTTACATGTTTAGAGTATATTTCATTTATGTAAGCATTACATCTTTAGTATATATTTTCTCTTTATATATATATACTTAACATTTTATATTAATTTTACATTTGTAATTAATTTATGATATTATTTCTTTGATTAATTGTATTTGTTCTGGAAAGGTAAATATTAAACACTCCAGTCCATAATTACAGAATTATAATAAATTATTGGATAAATGTCATTTAAAACAAATTTGATAATGAATAGAAATTCATTTTACAGTATACATAACCCATTTCTTACCTATCATGTTGGGATGTATTTTGTAACATGATGAGATTATAAAAATGCAGTTATTTGTGTAAAGTATGAATTTTTAATATACAAATTGAACTAGTAATTTGTGTATCATTTTTCTACAGATGAAATTACTCTAATGCATGTATGTTTTAGATAATACAATACGTATTTTGAAATTGTGCCTTGTTTCTAAACTTCTCAATTTATCATTCAGGAAGGAAACCAAATTTCTCTTCACAATCATTTTTTATAGAGAATCTCTTGTCTCTGCCTCTGTTAAAGAAAAAAATCTTAACTCTCTGATCTTTCATTGGCCCTGGATAACATAGCATCCTTCACTTTGTGATAACTGAGTCTTCTAGTTTGTCTTTCCTTTTATTTATTTACTTATTATTAATCATTTTATTTGTTTACATTTCAAATTATATCTCCCTTCCTGGTTACCCCAACACCAACACCCCCATCCCATCCTCCCTTACCCCCCTCCCTTTTGCCTCTATGAGGGTGCTTTTCCACCCATTCACCTACTCTCACCTCACCCCCTCTAGCATTCCTCTACAAGGGGGTATCAAGCCTCCCTCCTCTCCCATTGAAGTCAGACAAGGCCATCCTCTGCTACATATGTATCTGGAGTTCTGGCTTCTCCCATGTGCACTCTGTGGTTGGTTTAGTCCCTGGGGGCTCTGGTTCATCCCTTTAGTTGATATTGTTCTTCCTATGGGGTTACAACCTTCTTCATCTTTTTCAGTCCTTCCCCTAGCTCTCACATTGTCTTTTTATTGAGCATCTGTTTTTCCCCTTTCTGTGGTGGTCTAATCATTTTTAATTCAACCATTAGATTCTCTTCTACCTTGTGTAATGTATTGAATGTAAGTTAGTAACTAATTCTTCATCAAGGAAAGCATGTCATGTTGTTCTTTTTTTTTTTGATACTTTATTTACATTTCCAATGTTTCCCCCTTTCTAGGTCTCCTCTTTGGAGACCACCTATCCCTTCTCCCTCCCCCTTCTCTATGAGGGAATTCCACCTTCCACCCGACCACTCCCATATTCCCACCTTGACATTCCCCTTTACTGGGGCCTCTCCTCCCTCTGATGGCCAACAAGGCCCTCCTCTGCCACATATGTGGTCCGAAATATGGGTGTCTCCATGTGTATTCTTTGGTTGGTGGTCCAGTCTCCAGGAAGGGGGGGGGTTTGTCAGGCCAGTTGACGCTGTTGCTCCCTCCATAGGGCTGCAGACTCCCTCAGCTCCTTCAGTCCCTTCTCCAACTCCTCCATCTGGGATCTCACTCTCAGTCCAGCAGTTAATGTAAACTGAAACTTGGGTATTCCAAACTTTTGGGCTAATATCCACTTATCAGTGAGTACATACCATGTTCGTTCTTTTGTGACTGAGTTACCTCGCTCAGGATGATTATTTTCAAGTTCCATCCATTTGCCTGAAAATGTCATTAAATCATTGTTTTTAATAGCTGAGTAGTACTCCATTGTGTAAACATACCACATTTTCTGTATCCATTCCTCTGATGAGGGACATCTGGGTTGTTTCCAGCTTCTGGCTATTATAAATATGACTGCTATGAACATAGTGGAGCATGTGTTTTTATTACATGTTGGAGCATCTTCTGGGTGTTGTTCTTTAAAAAAGCACAAAGTGGGAGTAGATGCTTCGATCGTGGCGGACCAAGGAGCAGCCTGAGATTGCGTGGGGAACTCAGATTCGGCCTGTGACACCCCATATGCACCGGCCTGCTCGCTAGCGGTGGCCCTGTGGCTACTGCAACCCACGTGTGCCACGAGTATGTTTCCTCAGCCGTCTGCCGCCCCTGCGCCATGCACGCCTCACAGAAGGACACCAAGATCTTCGTGGGCGGCCTGCCCTATCACACCACCACCGACGCATCACTCAGAAAGTACTTCTAGGCCATTGTCATCACCGACCTCCAGACCAACAAGTCCGGTGACTATGGCTTCGTGACCATGGCAGATCAGGCATCAGCTGGTTTTAGGGCTTGCAAAGACCCTAATCCTAATCTTCGATAGCTGTAAGGCCAATGTGAACCTGGCCTACCTGGATGCCAAGCCTAGGAGTCTGCAGACAGGCTTTGCTGTTGGCGTGCAGCAGCTACACCCTATCTTGATCCAGTGGGCTAACTACCCACTACATCTACCCACCAGCCATTGTGCGTAGTGATCCCTGCCATCCCTGCCTGTCTTGTCACTGTCCTTGCCCTACCTTGAGTATACACCAGCCAGCCTAGTCTATGCCAGTACCCTCTAGCCACTTCGGACCTATACCCGTATTCTGCCTCACCTGCCACAGACACCAGCTTTGTGGGCTATGGCTACCCTGCTGCCATGCCCCGAACCTTGCCTGCTGCTGTACCAGTGGCCACCACCTTTGTGAAGTACCAGGCACCTCAGCTACAGCCTGACAGGATGCAGTGAAGCAAGTCCTGCCCAGGGCCTCAGCCACCACCTGCCAGCTTCGGGAGCCACCACCACTTGGGTTCCCTCAGGCACCCCGGGCCCACCTGCCCTGAAGGCATCAGCAAACTTCTTCTGCAGCCCTGCCATGCTTGAGGAAGGGCTTGAGAAGGAAGGTACACATGGAAGCTCTGCAGCCACTCCATGCCAGGTGAACTTGTACAGACATCCTCCCTCCTCTTTGGAAATTGTCCTCTTGGTGGAACCAGGTTCCTGAAAACACACCCACTTGCCCCTCAGTCGAAGACCATCATCACCAAGACCCCCAAATGTATTTTTTACTTAGAGATTGGCTTTGATCAGTAGCTCCCTGTGGAGACAATGACAGTATTTCTCTGTGCTGGTGTCACCGGCGGAGCTCCCCCTCCCCCACAGGGTTGCCATCACCAGACCATAGCCCTATTGGGCCCTGTGATCCTGTCTGCTGATGCTGCCCACCTCACCTGCAGAAGTTCCCGTCAGGGCGAATTCCCTGTGTCTGTTGCTGTGCTATGGGGCCTTCTTCCTGGCCCTGTGCACCTCAGGCAGGCTCTGTACCCACCCACCCTCCTGTTGTCACCTGTACCAATCTGGGAGTATGACCTAGCTGCACAGAGATTAGGTCCAGCCCACGTCTGGGAGCAGAGGAGTGGGCATCTCTGGCAGCATGAGCTGCCTTCAGGCTTGGCAGTGGGTCTGTCCACACCTACTTCAGGGAGCTATTGTGTAGGCACTCCACAGCATGCCTGTTTAGTCAAGGCCTGGGAACAGAGGGAATAATGTTATAATAATTTTTTATTAGATTGTTCTGATTATAAAAAATAAAATGTGTTTTCTTTAAAGAAAACAAAAAGCACAAAGTGATATGGGCCTGGGTTTGAATGTAGCACTAGTCACCAGTGGCTAGATTCCTAAAGACAATGACTTCCTCTTTCATCTTAGCGTTTGACTGTCATTATGACTGCTGTGGGTAAGAAACCATTTTTTGATTGAGTCTAAGGTCTATTCCACAAGATCAAATTCTTAATTGTCACTGCTTTGGGGCCAAGAATATATAGTTCAACCAGTCATAGGCCCTAAAGAAGAAACTAATACTATTATTCTGCTAAATGGACATAGTATAAATTTAATTCCAAACAACTTCTCACTACATTCATTGATTAGTGCATCTCTCAAACCTCACCAGAGAAGCTTTAGTTTGTACTAAATTGTGACTACCAAAGCCTCCATAACTGAATATGAGACTGAATATCAGCCCTCAATGGCATTTTTAATTACATGTCCCCCCAAATCCTTAGCTCAATGGTCATTAAATAACAGGGACTAGAAATACGGGAAGAGCCAGAGATGGTGGATGACTACAGAAAAGAGTGTTTTCTGAGTACTGGAGGGCAGATACAAATGTGAACTCAGAGCTGTGACAACATGTATAAAACCTGTGGAATGGCAATCCAGACCAAATCCAAGTGTAGAGAGGGAAGGTAGACTTGAACTCACACCACATTCTGAAGACCTATTGAGATTGTTTATTGCTGGGCAGCCTTAGTTTTCAAGAGTATAATTTCTGGTAGATCAATCCTATGTCACTGGAAGGAAGGTCACAGATAGAATACATGGACAGCACAAAGAGAACTCAATTTTTTTATGAGAAAATCTGAACTTGATCACCTGGGAAAGGAAGTGGTAGATCTGCCAGGAGCTTTGGTAAAAAGTGAATATGATCAAAATACATCATGTGAAATTCTCAAAAATATAAAGAAAATAAATAAAGATGTATTCTTTTGAAGTAAGACACAATGATTCTTTGAGTTTCCTCAGTGCCATTGTTATGTTTCCCTTTCCATTTCTGCTTTTGTTAATTTGGGTGCTGTCTCTTGCCTTTTACTCAGTTTTACTAAGGGTTTCTCTATCTTGTTTTTCTCAAAGATTCTTTGTATTGTTCTCTTTGTTTATAATTAATTGGTTTCAGCCTTGAGTTGAAGTATTTCCTGGTATCTAATCTTCTTCGATGTGGTTCATTCTTTCTAGAATTTTCAGGTGTATTTTTAAAATTGGTTATATAAGAACTCTAGTTTCTTTATGAAAGCATTTAATGCTATGAGTTTTCTGCTTAGCACTGCTTTCATCATGTTCCATAAGTGTGTGTATGTTGTACATTCGTTTTCATTGAATTTTACAAAGTCTTTAATTTCTTTATTTCTTCCCTGACCCGTAGATCCCTGAGTAGAGAGTTGTTCAGTTTACACGACATTCCTTTTTTGTTATTTATTTATTTATTTATTTATTTATTTATTTATTTATTTACACTCCAGATTTATCCTTCCCCCCCACCAACCCTCCAACTCTTCCATATCCCATACCTCGCCCCACCCCCTGTCTCCATGAGGATGTGCCCACCATTTACCACCTACCCCACCAGACCTCTAAACTCCCTGGGGCCCCCAGTCTCTTGATGGGTACCTGCATATTCTCTGACTGAACCCAGACCCAGCAGTCCTCTGCCATATATGTGTTGGGGGCTCATATCAACTGGAATATGCTGCCTGGTTGGTAGTCCAGTGTCTGAGAGATATCAAGGGTCCAGGTTAATTGGGACTGCTGGTCCTTCTACAGGGTTGCCCTCCTCCTCAGCTTCTTCCACCCTTTCCCTAATTCAACCACAGGAGTCAGCAGCTTCTGTCCATTGGTTGGGTGCAAATATCTGCATCTGACTCTTTCAGCTGATTGTTGGGTTTTCCAGAGTGTGGTCATGCTAAGTCCCTTTTTGTGAGAGCTCCATAGTCACAGTAATAGTGTCAAGCCTTGAGATGTCCCCTTGAGCTAGATCCCACTTTGGGCCTGTCTCTGGACCTTCTTTTTCTTATGCTCTTCTTCATTTCCATCCCTGCAGTTCTTTCAGACAGGAACAATTATGGCTCAGACTTTTGACTGTGGGATGGCAATCCCCTCCTTCACTTGATGCTCTGTCTTCTTGCTGGAGGTGGGCTCTATGAGTTCCCTCTCCCTACTGTTCAACATTTCATCTAAGTCCTTTGAGTCCTGGGAGTCTCTTATCTCCCAGGTCTCTACTGCATTTTGGAGGGTCCCTGGAACCTCCTACCTCCCAAGATTGCCTGTTTTCATTCTTTCTGCTGACCCTCAGGGCTTCAGTCCTTTTCCCTCACCCAATACCAGATCAGGTTCTCCTCTCTCCCCATCCCTAGTCTACTTTCCCTCCCAGTTCCTTCCCTCTCTCCCTCCCTCCCCACTTTCTGTCATTTCTCTTGTTGTTGAAGCCCAGCTTTAATCCATGGTGGTCTGAGAACTTCTCAGCTGTGCCTGTCTCAGAGAAGAGAAGATCAATGAAGACATGAGACACATTGCACAGCTACCTCTATGAGCAAGCCTAGCTCAGCCTCTGTCATTCAATGGAGTCCTATTTATACTATCCAAATATCATGTGTCCTCCATGTGCCTTTTCTCAGCAAGGTTCTTAGTACAGCATGTGTCTTGCCTCAGCATGTGCATCTAATCAGCCTGAGTCCCACAGATGTGGCAAGAATCTTCAGTGTACCACCAGAAGTTTTTTGGCGCTTTTTTTCCCCTATAGAGTCCCAAACAAATGCAGCTCAACTACACACTGTAAGACAGACCAATACATTGGTGTTGTTAGTAAAGATTCCTTCATCCAACGTCCTTTCATGTGCTTGCTTTAGCAGAACGTCCTCTCTCCTGTGTCTTCTTCAGTGAAATGTTTCTTCACAAGTTTGCTTTAGCTTTTTACACCTGTGTCCACTTTAACAAAACGTCCCTTCATATGTTTGCCCCAGCAAAGCACCATACAAATGACATTTCCAAAGAACTCTTAAATTTCCACTTCACATAACATCAGCAATTTTCATTATTTCACTATTTCTCTGCTTAACATTTTTCTAGATGACCTGTCTGTTGGTGAGAGTTTGTCTACACTTTAACTTCTGCCAGACATGATGGAATGAGAGGGAGCTTCCTATTCTTTATTATGCTTCCAAAGACCTTATATGCCCCACCTTACACAATACTAAAGGATTCAAAAGCAGTACATCTCTGGGAGAACTATGAGCAACCAAAAATGAGAATGCAGTTTCTCTGTTAGTGGTATGGCTCTGAGAAATTAGGAAATAATATATTAATTTCTCCAGGAAGTTTGGGAACAGACCTAAGTAGCCCTCAAATGTCAAGAGTCTTACATTTACCCTGGTTGTAGTTTACCTTTGACATCCAAGTGATAGTTGAACCAGCAATTCTGAACTGTGATTCTAATAAGAACACTCATATCTATATTTTTGTATATTTTGTATATTTTTGTATATACATGCTTATTACTGAGTAGTAAAATTGACAATACTTTGAAGTAAAATCATTGACTTAGTCAGGGTTTCTATTCCTGCACAAAACATCATGACCAAGATACAAGTTGGGGAGGAAAGGGTTTATTCAGCTTACACTTCCATGCTGCTGTTCATCACAAAAGGAAGTCAGGACTGGAACTCAAGCAGGTCAGGAAGCAGGAGTTGATGCAGAGGCCATGGAGGGATGTTTCTTACTGGCTTGCTTCCCCTGGCTTGCTCAGATTGCTTTCTTACAGAACCCAAAACTACCAGCCTAAGGATGGTACCACCCACAAGGGGCCCTCCCCCCCTTGATCACTAATTGAGAAAATACCTTACACCTAGATCTCATAGAGACATTGTCTCAACCGAAACTCCTTTCTCTGTGATAACCCCAGCTTGTGTCAAGTTGACACACATAACCAGCCAGTAAAATCATAATCTGGATATTAGCTCCAGAGCATTGAATGGCAGGATGGCAAATCACTGAGGAAAGAAAAGCCAAGCATGTAATTTATGGACACATGCATATAAATCATAATTCTATAAATTGTGAAAATATAATAATTAAAAGCATAATTTTTAATATTACTGAAAATTATAGAAATGTAAAGAAAAGATCTAACTGTTTAAATTCAAAGAATGGGTGTACAATAAAATTTAGGCTTTAACTTGCTATTTAGGTTCTATTATATTAAATTCAAACTGTAATATGAATGCTCATATGTCTTAATCCAGAGTTGATACTTTTGGCATAATCCACAATATATTTACTATACCTCATATTTGAAACTGTCTCTTTGGCAACTGCTAATACTGAATAAATTTTCTCAGATTTATGTTTCTGATATCCAGTCGTCTTCTACTTGTGAATTTGTAAGTGTAATAAATATGGTTGTTGAATGAGACTACCCAGTCATGTTACCAAGTTGTCTTCTTATAAGAAGACATGATGATGTCCTACAAAAACCATCACCATTGTCTGTTTTTCTTTTTATATTGTATATGTATGCCTGTGGGCATGTTTATGTGTGTGGGGTTGGTGGATATGCATGTATTTCAGTACAAGTGCAGGCAAATATATGGAAGACAAAGCTAATTCAATGTCATGTGTCTTCCTAAATCACTCTTCAAAGTATTTTTGAACAACAGAGAAGCCTGGAACTCACTTGTCTGGTTAGCTTCACTAAACCTCTAGGAAAGCTGACCTCTCACCATAGCCAGGTCTATAGGTTGGTGTTGTCATGCATGGTTTTATATTTGAATGCTGAAAATGTAAACTCTGGTCCTTGTGATTTCTCACCCATATCCACTGTCCTTTTTCCGAGTTTCAAATAGGCCTTTTCTGGCTCCTACTTCTAATTCTTTTAAATTGTTTTATTCTAAATATTGGCAGTTGGCCAGTCAATAAGTTCATTGACAGGTGTTGCAAACTTTAATACCCCTGGAAGTAGAAATTATTATGTGGTTTCTAAGATATAAATTTAAGCATTTTATTTTAGTAGTAGTAATGCCGATCCACAATTTAAACTACTTAAGTAAAAGTGTGACTACTAAGCCTTCAAATTATGTTGGTTAGGCAGCCTTCCACCCAAGTGCGTATCCTCTGAATTAAAGCATATGCCTGAGAAGAATCAATACTGATTTTTGAATATTCATTGAATGCCTTTTCTTATTCTTTTTTCTTTGTTTGCTTGTTTTTTGAATCTTATTTACCATGTTATTTCTGCTTGGGGAAACATTTTAAAAACTAGGAATACTTACATAAAAGACATGTTAAAATTTCATTAGCCAGCCTGAGAAGTGTTCTCCTACTTTCATATCATAGCCTCTAAGGATACGTAAGAATGTGAAACCAGTTAGTTGAAAGGAACTTTGTGTGGCCTACCTAGAATGAGAAATGGCCTTTTACCATATGTCAATCACATTTAAAGAGCAGTGTTATATTTGGGAATTACTTTAACACAACATCTACAGGGAGATTTATATCTTGTTATTTTGATTTTTAAATATATTTGTGAACACATTTTGAGTTAGTCCTTTTATCTGAAGAAAAACATGTGATTTATTAGTGAGGACCTCAGTTCAATTAAAATGCTTTTTTTGATGATTTCAGTAAAAACTGGCATCATCAAAAGATATATATTTTTCCAAAACCTTATTAGCTGACTTGGGTATATTATACTATTTAATTGAAAAAGTATATGACTTGATTATCTGTTGCTTATTTGTTTTGTTTTCTAAATGAACAAAATAAGATTTTAAGAATGGTACGTGTTTTCTCCCTAGGAACACAAGGTAAATTACTGAGCTGAATCTAATATGTTTTATCCACTATGAGACTACTGTCCCTACAATAATAAAATTGAGTAAATCATTAAATTTGACAAAATTTATTGCTAATAATAAAAATTAAATTCCAGGAATATAGTCCAGTTTTTGTAAGAGAGAGGAGAGAAATAACTTCTTAATTTAGGTAAAGCTTGGTGAGGAGTGTGACACTTTAGGTGAGGGTTAAATGATAGGTATAAAATAATATAGGTAGAAGTTAATGAGTAAAGAATAAATAAATGAAGACCATAGAATAGTAAATGGATGGCATGACCTCATATCTGCTTTTAACAGTGACCTGTCAGAATCGTTTGAATCCCATTTCATTGTTGGAATCTGGTAAGTCAATGTAGTTTTCATATTCCAAGTTATGCATAAATTGACAGCATTATGGACATATTTTAAGTTAGTCCTTTTTTTCTGGATATAAAATGTGATTTGTTGGTGAGGAACTCAGTTCAATTATCCTGTATACGGATCCTCAAGTATCTTGAATACAAACACGGAAGCTTCTTAGATTTATTTCAGCAACAGATATAAATTTTAAAATGCTTCTTAATCAATAATTACCCCCAGGATCAAAAGTATCTCTTTTTCTTAAAGTCAGGAGAGGAAGGCACCTCAGTGTCAGATCATGTGTATGTATTGGTCTTCCAATTGATCTGTATGCAGAGATGTGATTAGGGTCCTTTACATCACATTACTAAACTAAGTAAGGTGCTTTGCTGATGTGCTTCTCATTCTGAGGTTTTGTTTAAAGCAGCAGAGTATAATTGATACTGGAAGACCTCAAGACTGTTGCTCTGAATCACATTATCGTAACACAAACTTCTGAGACTTGAAAAAGTGATTGCCTAGGTAAGCTTCAAGCCAGCCAAGCCTAGAGTATGAAAGCTCTAATCAAAGATCATCTTACCCCAATGTAGATGTTTTGCTCTCATTGTTAGGTGCTTCTCATGGCAATCTATTTGAATTCCTGTGTGTAGATAACTTGATGTCATCTAAAATTTATTGGATGGAATTCAATCTTCAAGATAGCAATGGATGACACTTTAGAGTCATTTGATTGAAGGCATGTGATACTTGCTTATAAATAAGGCAAATCCAGCTGGTTGAATCATGAAACTAATCATTGATTTGTTTGCCCATTCATCAACAATAAATTTCACAATATTTTTTTTTATTTTTATCTGATGAGCTTTTGCAAATACAAGAGATGGAGTGTTAACAGCTACTGCATGTCAAGTAAAACAGGGTAATTTTCTAGGCTCTGAAAATCATCTCATCACAAAGCATGTTTCTTAATATTGTTTTCTAATCATGAATACCAAGGAGACAAACTGTAAATAATATACAATTAGCAGGTTCTAATCTGAGCAATAATTACTCTGAAAGCTTCCAGCAGAGTTGAATCTTTTCTTGATTTACAATATAGTTTGCCTTGGGAGGGGTTGGGTGTATGTCACAGTTAAAAACAGTCAATCCGGTCAATATTCTAACATGGAGCATAAAAGAACCCAAAAGCCCCAAACTCTTTTATGAAAGAGCTATGGATAGCTTTGGCTTTTATGCGAGGGAGATCCAGTTTTCTTGGAGGATGAGTCTTCTCATAGGTCAACATTACTCCAGTGGGTGATGTCAAACTCAGGAATGTATGGATAGCACAAATTGGAGTAAACTTGTTATTACAAATAGAAAGGAAGATAGACTATTGGGGAGAAGGAAAAATGGATGGATTAGGGAGGAGAATAAGAAGAAAGAAAAACAAAATACAATTCTCAAAATTAATGAAAAAGTATTTCAAAAATATATATTTTGCAATTGAAATGGATTATATTCTTTATAACAAGGCACACAAGGGAGTACTGGCAAGGAAAAGACAACTTCCTTTTTCATCCAGAAAAAGAGTTTCCCATAGGTTTAGCGAAATTAATTGTACAATGTTTATACTTAACAAATAGAGGACAAAATTCTCAAGCATTTAATAGTAGCATAAAAAAGTTAATAAAAATGTGATTAGTTATTTATATTCTATATTTAAAATAGAAGAAATGACACAAGCATATAAAAATCTAATAATTGTAAGTTCAACTTTTATCCAGTGTTTTTGATGAAGCTTATTTGCAACAAAACCCCAGAGGATAGTTGGTCAATACCACTTCATGTATGTGTGTGTGTGTGTGTGTGTGTGTGTGTGTATGCATATGCATATGTATATGTATGCTGTATGTATATATATATATATATATATATTCATTAAAATATTTAGGGTAAGATGTTGGTGCATGCTGGTAGGCTATGCTGAAGAGACCAAGGCAAGAGGATTGTGAGTTCAAGGCCAGCTTGAAAAACAGATTGGTTCACATATCTACATGCAGACCTAATACATGATGCACATACATAGATGCAGTCATATTTACATAAAATAAAAATAAATAAAATCATTTACATAAAATAAAAATAAATAAATTCTAAAAATAAAGTATATATATATATATATATATGTTCATATATGCATTATATACAGTATCTACATGAAGAAAAAAGTTCTGAATTGATTTGGTACATATTCCAAGCATTAAAATAAAATTCCATAACCATACTTGTAGGAAAACAATGAATATTATAATGAAATGGCATTTTTAGACAAATAAAGAAAACGCTAGAAGCGTTCTAATGTTTTTTTTTACTTGTCTCTTCACTTTTATAAATTTTATAAATAATAATCATTCCAAGGTCTTTTATCAACTATATTAATAACTGTATGGTGTCTATTGACATGGTTCTACTTCAAATATTCTCAAGGCTAGATTTATAGATCAGCAGGGAAAGAGCTCTTGTTTTCTTCTGGAAAATCTGGGCTTACTTTGCCAACACTGGGAGGCCCACAACCACTGTACCTCCAATATCAAGGGATCTGGGGCAATTTTTGGGCTTCTATGGGCACTAGCATGCACATGGAGCCCATAAACTAAGAAATATACACACAAAATAATAAAAATCTAAGTAATTAAAATAGTATATATTCTTTTCTAATGTAGAAGAAAGAAGATAAATGCATAATAGCAATTTGTTCATTTATTCCAAAATAACTTGAGTTTATTCCATCTGCTTCCTAAAAAGGTTGAAGACATCTTAATAACTAAATATTTCTTCCCTGTCTGAGTAGAGTTCAAAGAAGGTAGTGAAGAGTTTTCTTCTGCATCTAAATAGTACTTTTAAGTAGCAAAATATAAAGAATAGATGTAGAGTGAATAAATAAATAAATTATAGAAGAAAATAGAGATTAAATATCAAAAGTCATATAAATGTGAATGAATCATGGCAATATTCAGTCACCATGCTTAAACAGAAAAATAATTTCCCTTCGAGCTGAAATGAGATATATGCCCCAAGGATTCAGTTATTTGAACACTTCATCCCCATTAGATGCCTTTGTTTGTGGGAGCTTATGAGGAAGTTAATTCTTGCAGGAGGAAATATGTCACAGGGGTGGGCTTTGAGAGTCCTTAGCTTCAGCCTTCTTCCAGTAACTCCCTCAGTTTACTGATTTCTGTCAAACATGGTGTCCCTCAGCTTCCTGCTCTATAGCCTACTGCCATCTGTACCTCAACACTATCCATTCTCATTCCGGAAACATAAGACAGATTAAACTCTTTCTCAATTTGTTTTAGGTCATGGGATTTTATCACAGCAATAGCACTGATTAACACTTAGATCTTCATTTAGTGTTAGGCCTTAGTCTTTAAACAGAATTTAGAAGAAATGGAGTTGGTTATATTTTATTTTTCAAGAAAAAATCAGTTAAAAGAAAGAGTTCCTTTAAAGTAAGGATTGTTATTAAAAATCTTTTGATAATCAATGCAGAATTGACAGTTATTGATTAAATTAATTACTTCTTTATTTTTGTCTATTATTTAATTCATTCACTTAAAACCTTTATCATAGCCTCCCTCTCCTTCCAGTCACCCTTCACACTTCCCATCTGCCTGTCTTCCTCTTCTTCATCCATGAGATAGTTAAGGTACACCCTGAAAACAAACTCACCCTGATATCTCAAGTCACTACAGGATTTGGTACATTGCTAGGAGCCATCTAGGAGAAGCTAAAAACAAGTAGATGATCTTCCTGAGATGGTTCCACCATGGACTCTAAAGCTATGACATATTTAATCCTTTAGGCAATGCCAAGGAGATTACATTTGAGGAAAGATCAATGCTATTAATATGTTTTCTCTGTTAATATTAAATATATATATTTGGGCATATATAACTAGGTATTAGCCCATCCTTTTGAGTAGATTTCTGCAGAACAGTGAAGATGTACTGTCATGTAGTGATGCTATATAGATAAATAGATGATTTCTTAATTCTTAATGATGATTCTATAAGAACTCCTAAAATTAGTAATTATTAAGGTTTTTTATAATAGGGCAGCTATTAAGTCCTTTCTGATATCAAACTGCAATGAGTACTCTACCAGTCTTCAGGTACCACCAGTTAATGGTTTCTGAGATAGAAAGAAGGCTTTACAACTTACAGCACATTTGAAGAGGTTGTAAAACAATTAACCAAAAGTCGTAAAAAAAGGAACCAACAATATATTAGAGGTACAAGGACAGAAGATATAATATTGACTGGGTTTATATATACAAATCTTCAATTATAACTTAGTTATGGTCTTTACCTCTCCATGAACCTATAAAGCTCATAACAGATAATGAATGTCTAGCCTTTATTTTTCTTTAAATTGGTTATTTTATTTATTTACATTGCAAATATTATCCCATTTCCCAGTTTCCCACCCACAAATCCCCTATCCCAATCTCCCCGACACTATTCCCCAGTCACCCACTCCTACCTCACCGCTCTTGCATTCCACAACACTTGGGCATCAAGCCTTCACAGGACCAAGGGCCTCTCCTCCCACTGATGCCAGATATGGCCATCCTTTGCTACATATACAGCTGGAGCCATGGTGCCTCCATGTGTACTCTTTGGTTGGTGGCTTAGTCCCTGGGAACTCTGAGGAGGGGTCTGGTTGGTTGATATTGTTGTTCTTCCTACATGCTTGCAAACCCCTTCAGGACCTTTAGTCCTTTCTCTAAGGCCTCCACTGGGGTCCCCGTGATCACTCCAATGGTTGGCTACAAGCATTCACATCTGTATTTGTTAGGCTCTGGCAGAGCCTCTCAGGAGACAGCTATATCAGGCTCCTGTCAGCATGTACTTCTTGGCATCTGCAATAGTGTCTGACTGGGTTTGGTGACTGTATGTGGGATGGATCCCCAGGTGGGGCAGTCTATGGATAGCCTTTGTTTCAGTCTCTGCTCCACAATTTGCCCCATATTTCCTCTTGTGAGTATTTTGTTCCCCATTCTAAGAATGACTGAAGCATCCATACTTTGGTCTTCCTTCTCTTTGAGCTTCAATGGTCTGTGAATTGTGTCATGTATATTTGAGCTTTTGGGCTAATATCCACTTATCAGTGAGTACATACCATGTGTGTTCTTTTATGACTGGTTTACCTCACTCAAGATAATATTGTCTAATTACATCCATTTGCCTAAGAATTTCATGAAGTCGTTGTTTTAATTTCTAAGTTATACTCCATTGTGTAAATGTACCATATTTTCTGTATTCATTCCTTTGTTGAGGGACATCTGGGTTCTTTCCAGCTTCTGGATATTATAAATAAGGCTGCTATGAACATAGTAGAACATGTGTTCTTATTGCATGTTGGAGCATCTTTTGGGTATATGCCCAGGAGTGGTATAGCTAGGTCTTCAGGTATTATGTCCAATTTTCTGAGGGTCCACCAAACTGATTTCCAGAGTGGTTATACCAGCTTACAATCCCACCAACAATGGAAGGAGTTTTTCTTTCTCCACATTCTGGCCAGCATCTGATATCACCTGAGTTTTAGATCTTAGCCATTCTAACTGGTGTGAGGTGGAATCACAGGGTCTTTTTAATTTGCATTTCCCTCATGACTAAGAATGTTAAACATTTCTTTAGGTGTTTCTCGGCCATTTGATAGTCCTCAGTTTAGAATTCGTTTTTTTTTTTTATCTCTGTACCCCATTTTTAATAGGATTATTTGGTTCTCTTGCATGTAACTTCTTGAGTTCTTTGTATATATTAGATATTAGCCCTCTATTGGATGTAGTAATGGTAAAGATCTTTTCCCAATATGTTGTTTGCCATTTTGTCTTACTGACAGTGTCCTTTGACTTACAGAAACTTTTCAATTTTATGAGGTCCCATTTGTATATTGGTGATCTTAGAGCCTAAGTCATTGTTGCTCTGTTCAGAAAAATTTCCCCTGTGCCCATGTGTCATGGTTCTTCTCCACTTTCTCTTCTATTAGATTCAGTGTATCTGTTGATCCACTCCTACCCCCTTGTACAAAGCTGAAGTCCAAGTGGCTCAAGGACCTCCACGTAAAACCAGATACACTGAATCTAATGAATGTCTAGTCTTAATGGATACATATAAAAGCATCTCTGTTACAAATTTCTTATTCAATTTAAGATTTGAATTTATGTTTGAACTTCTAGTGTACTTTTGTATAAAAAAAAGGATTCTTGGAAAAACCATGTGATCTATTCTGCTAGAAATTGTACTAAAGATTAGGAATGATTGCCTTGCAGTCTTTATTACTAACTCAGAGCAGGAGGAGAGAACAAGATTAGGAGAAGAGAGCAGTGAGGACTTTCTTAGAGAAACTTTTTGGAGGAGAACTTTTTAAAAATCAGGAAAAACATATAAGTACTTAGAAATAAAGTCAAAAGTCACTTCTCAAAATGCTATTTTTTCTTCTTTGGACTTCAACTAGCAGGCTGGGAGTTTGCACTTTGCAGGAACTCCAGAGATAGAGGGAGAACCTGTAGGAAGACCAGCTGTCTCAATTAACCTGGACCCCAGAGATCTCTCAGACACTGGACTACCAACCAGGCAGCATACACCTGTTGATAGTCTTCAACACATATCTAGCAGAGGACTGCTGGCTCTGGGTTCAGTTAGAGAAGATGCACCTAACCCTTAAGAGACTGGAGGCCACAGGGAGTTTAGAGGGCTGGTGGGGTGGGGTCGGTGGGATGGGGCCAGTGGGGTGGGAACATCCTTGTGGAGACAGGGGAGCAGGGAGGAGGTATGGGATGTGGAGCAGTCAGGAGGGTGGACCAGGAGGGGAATAAAATCTAGTGTAAAAAGAGAAAAAAAAAAAAGAAAACAAAAACAAACAAAAAGAGCAAAGGCTATATTTTATTTAATCCCCACTGTTTTACTATGAGGTGCAGTGTTGGATCCTTACTAGCAGGTCCAGGAAAGAGGAGAGAACCTGGCCCAGCTGTGTCTGTCCAGGGCTGAGCAGGATGGCAAGTGATGGCCCAAAAGAAACATACCAGTCTGAGAGTCTTGTGGAAACAAAAACTCAGCTTTATTATATCAACCCCTTGCTTATATAAAGAAGGCAAAGGGGGTGGGCACTTAAGTATGGGGAGAGATGATGTAGGAGGTGGGTAAGGGTAAGGGGTGAGACCTTGATCAGGAGTGATGCCACCGAGGTCCAGGCAGTGATGCACCCTAGGCCTTGTTGGCAGCCTGACAATCACTGCCCAGGGAGGGGGCGCGGGATAGGCCTAACAGTGCAGAACCCCAGAGACTGCAGTTTCTGGCATTTTAGGAATTAAGACAGTCCAGCTACTGCTGTAAGCTGTAACTTAGACTTAGACAGGTAAAAAGTCTTATTATTAAAAGAAAACCCTAAATATTGTACAAGACCAAGTCTTGGCACTTCAAACCCTCTTTCCCTTTGGCTACCTTTAAGAGAGAACCAGACAGAAGAACCGCTGCCCCCTGACTGTATATCCTCTCCCACTGAGGCCAGACAAGACAGCCCAGTTAGGAAGAGAGGATCTATAGACAGACAACAGAGTCAGTGTAAATCCATGCTCCAGTTGTTGGGAGACTAAGATTAAGACCAAGCTGTGTGTCTGTTGCATATGTGGAGAGGGCATAGATTCAGTAACTGTATGCTCCTTGATTAGCAGTTCAGTCTCTGAGAGCACCAATGGTCCATGCTAGTTGACCCTATTGGTCTTCTGTCTCATTCCTATCAACTTTGGGGCTACAATCCTACCCCCTATACTTCCATAAGAGTGTGCAGGTTCCATCCAGTTCAGCTGTGGGTGTCTGCATCTGAGTCAGGTACTGGGTAGAGACTCTTAGAGGATCTGCAAGCATAATAGAGTATCATTAGTAGTGTTAGGGATTGGTGCTTGCCTATTATAGAGCTTAAAAGAGCAATTCGGAACTTCATATGGAAAGACAAAAAACCCAGGATAGCCAAAACAATCCTGAACAATAAAATAACTCCAGGAGGAATCACCCTCCCTGATCTTAAGCTGCACTACAGAGCAATAGTGATAAAAACTGCATCATATTGGTACAGAAATTTCCTGGATGTTCTGTGTCATGAACTTTGTAGATTTTGCATTTTCTTTGACAGATGTATCAATTTCTTCTATCATATCTTCTAGACCCGAGAGTCCTTCATTTCTTGTATTCTCTTGGTGGTACTTGTATTTGTACTTCCTGATCTCTTTCCTAGGTTTTCCATCTCTAGCTTTCTTTATGGTTTCTATTTCCATTTTAAGGTTTTGAACCATTTTATTCATTCCCATCCTTTGTTGGATTATATTTCCCTGTATTTCTTTTAAAGAGATTTATCCATCTCCTCCTTAAAGGCCTCCACCATCTTTATTAGATTAGATATGAGGTCATCTTCTTGTACTTCAGCTATGTTAATATATCCAGGATTTATTGTGACAGAATAGCTGGGCTCTGGTGGTGCCATATTGGTATAGCTCTTGTTGATTGTGTTCATATGGTATCCTCTAGCCATCTGTTTGTCCCTGGTGTTGGCTGGTTGATTCTGATGTCAGGAGGACTCCTCAGAAAGGCAGGGCAAGCTATAGGCCAGACAATAGAGATCAGCTGCACCAACAGGTCACCAATGCTGGTTGTGTCTCATATGGACCCCAATGACAAGGGATTGGTGAGGGAGTGTTCCAAGTTGTTTGTTCCTTTGATCCCTCCCACAGGACTTGAAGGGGAATCAAGATACTCTTGAGGTCCCAGAAGGCTCCTTAGGACACTAGAATGAGCCTACAGCCAGATAATGGCGGTCAGGAGGCCGCTTGTAACTCACCTCTTGGTTATCTATTTTATTCTTCTCTATATCTTGACTAAATTTCACAGAAATGCTTCAAAAGAACAACATACTTTTACTCTTGTTGTTCTTCCCCCCACATTTCAATAACACAAGGACACCTGTTCCTGATATTGTTATAGGCAAAAATCACTCTACTGTTCCTGTGTCTTGTCACCTTTAGCTCATCACAACCAATTTGCTCCTTTTTGGAAAGTCCTTCAGAATGAAATGCTTATCTTCCAATTTCTATTTGTTTTAATTATGTAAAAGCAGTTGAAAATGTAATTTCAATTACACTAATTGCCAATGGATATAATGAATATGACATGAGTGAATAAAGACAGCAAAAGTTAAATGTGTACTCTGCAGTTCATTCTTGTAGAGATTGCTATGTTGCACCCTCGTAAGTGGCTCAGACTCATACATTCCGATATATTTTCATAGGCTTTGCACTTAGCCCTAATTTCTTATTTTAAGACTTTTATATTTCTGCTTATAGGATCTTTAATATACAATATCACATACAGAATTTGTTTTTATTAGTAATAAGATCTCTTCCTTGGAATTTAAAATTTATTACAATTGATATAAATGAAGCCTTTGATAATCTTGTCTACGTTCTTTGTGTCAGGATTATCTATAATGAAACTGTTATTTAAACAATAGTAACCCCCAAGTACCATAAAAGTTGTTTCCAAATTGCATGTCAAAATATATCTTTAATGCTATTTCTAAAACATGTTTACTGAGATAAGATAGCTAGAATTCTATCATAAACTTCTCATGTAGGCTTTGATTGTGCCTTACATTTTGAATGTCAGTAGTCATTCAGATCCAAAGAGTTGGATTTCCTATGACAAAGTGCTCCTTGGGAATGAGGTCCCGAATTACTTTGTGAAATGGAATTTTCAATAAACATATACATATTTGTAAACTCTTTTAATTTTAAAGATAAGTCACACATCAAATTATAAGATAAATATACCTGAAGTAAAAAAGCTAACAAATATTTTTCAATAGCAGAAAGCAGAGAACTATTTAACTGTCTATTAAGATAAAAGCATATACTCAAATATAAAGAATTGAGTACAAAATGACAGTTATAATACTCTTTAATTATATGTAATTTAATTGATCATCTTCAGAACATTAAATGAACATTTAGGAAATAAGAAAACTGATACAGAGAATAGCCTGGGTTCTTTGGGGGTTCCTGTGAGTTCCCTTTGACCAGTACCCAGGTATATATATATAACCCAATCCCAGTACTAGAATATTTATTTGGGGACAAGTGATGTTAAGTTTGAAATCTGTCCCCTTTGCATTTGGCAGTTTTATTAGGATCAGTTTCATATTGATTTGTGTTTTACAAAGCTTCTACTGCATTAGGTTTCTATACTACCCCGAAACCTTCACTTAATTTTAGCTGTCTTTCACTATACCCCAGCCCCTTTCTACCTCTTCTCTCCCACTACCCATGTGATCATTCTGCTCCAGCCCCTACATCCATCCATAAATATCTATTCTGATTTTACTTCCTCCAGAGGTCAATCTGTTCCCCACTAGCCCCTTCCTCTTTATCTGCCCTCTGCAGTTGTGCAGAGTGTATCTTAGTTAGCATTAACTTAACTGAGAATGTCTTTATTTAAGAGAATGTCTTCCACATTTGTTTATCTGGGTCTGGATTATGTTATTTGGCATGACTTTTTCATAATTCTATCCACTTTCCTGTGAATTTCCTATTTTTTTAATAGCTGAATATTTCATTTGTAAATGTACCATGTTTCTAAATCAACACTATTGAAAGAAATCTGGATTTTTTCTAATTTCCATCTATTATAAATAGAGTAGAAATTAATATTTTTGAGGTAATGTATTTGTAATAGGATGTAGCATCCCTTGGGTATATAGTCAACACTTGTATATATATTTTTTCTTAATATCTAGGTTTTTTAGTTCTTTATGTATTTTAGATATTAGCTCTCTATTAAATGTGTAGTTGGCACACATCTTTTTTTTCATTTTGTAGGCTGCTGCTTGTCCAGATGACTTTGTTTTCAGTTTCATGGCATCCCATTTGTTTTTCATCTTAGTGCCTGTGCTAATGGAGTTCTATTTAGAAAGTCTTTTCCTGTGCTAGTAAGGCTTCTAATGTCAACCCTACAAGTTTATATATGGAAATATAATGATATAATTTTTTGTTTAATTATAATGTTTACAGATGTGTTATGTAAACAATGAGTTGATGTCACTTTACTCAGCAATACTGTGGTTTCCTGGACACCATCTTTTTGTCTTGGTCAACAGTATGCATTATCCCCCTTTCTTTAAACTACACCAAAGTAATTGGTATTCTTCTAGGAGAGTGCTAAAACAAGTTATCACTTTATAATAATGTAGGATGAAAGTTCTTTTACGTAATAAGTACAATCTAAACAACCAGGCCTAACAGAAAGTATCCATAATACCATCTACTATGAAGGCGGTAGATGCAGGAGGTTCAGGAGTTTAAGGTTATACTGGATTACTTAGTAGCTCTAAAACTAAAATATTATATGTGGTAGGACTACAAGTTTACATGCAATAATATGAGGAGTATCATTTCTCATATTGTGTTTTTTTAATATATGTCAACTATTTAAGGGAAATAAAATCAATTTAAAAACTTTAAATAATTATTTAGTTTCTAAGATGTTACAGTCATTTCTAAGTCACCTAGATATCTATACTATTTAACTAAGAAAAGTATATTTTAGTGTGCAGTGTCAGTAAAATGTGTGTATATATGTGTGTTTATAGATTTACATGTCTTATCAAAATATTAAAATATCTATCCCAGCATTCCATACACAAACCTAAGTAGTATCCAAAATCAATATATTTATTTCTAATTACAAATAGTTAAATTTATTTTATTTTCACATCTCTTTATTTTAATAATGAGAGCTCATCTGCAATGCCCTGTAGTGTGTAAAATTTGTATATAAAATTTTGGTTGATATATTCACATTATATTCATTTAGCATATATTTTCTGTCTATGAATTAAATATTCTAAAGCCAGCTCATCAATACCTTCATGTGAATGAATCTGTTCTTATTTGACATTTTTATCTTCCCTTTGACATTCTTATCTTCCTCTTTTTAAAATTTCTTAAGAAAAACACATATATGCAGATGGATTCATATGTTAAGTAGACATTATCTAAAATGATGTTATTATCTCATTATATCTGTAGTAATTTCATAATGTCTACAAACAAATTCTGCTCTTCATTTGATTTACCATTGTCAAACTGTAATTGTTGGAGGGGACATGGAAATCCAATAAAGTAGGCAGACCTCTCTAGAATCAGAATTTTTATGTAATGCTCAGTCTCACCATGGAAGTAGAAATTGTGTGCATGTGGTTCAAGGTGCTTGAGGATGAATAGGAAGACCCTTGGGGATGGAAGACTCTATCTGCAGGGCAAGTACTTTGCAGTCTCAAAGTGTTCTATATAATCCAAAGAGGTGCATTGGTTCTCTTATCAGGAACCTGCCAGCCCACAGCTGTTATCAGTGATGAAATCAATCTTCCTATCCAGACCTTCTCCTTTGATCCTGAGGCTTTTATTGTTAATCTTTGGACTGTTCTAACTGTATCTTGTATTATCTCTTACCAATTCATTTGGTAGCCATAACTCAGCAGTCTAATAACTCACATGCTATGTGCCAAGTGGAGGCTAGACTAGAAAACTGTTTTCTAGAATTCAGTAATGAAGAAGAGAAGTAATCACAGATTCAGGCATGCAAGTCATCATCTTATTTTGAAATGGTATATTGCTGTTTTTTAACTATAAGTTTTATTGATCTTTCTTGTCCAAAATTCTTATATATATATTCATTTCCATGAAATTTCCCTTCATTTTCTCATTTAGTGGGCAGATACATGCTTCTCTTTCCTATGTATTCTAAAAGAACAAACTGAGAAGCTCCCTATGTCCTCATAATTAATCTAGTTAGTGGCAGAATGCTTATAGATATGTTTTTTTCACAATCATTTATTCTTAAGCAAAAAACCCCATGTACTATTCAATTTACCAATTATTTACCATCACTATTGTTCTCTATCATCTCTATCTTTATATCTATATTTTATTTCTAAAAGAAGCCAAGACATAGAATTTATGATAAATTTTCAAAACTTAGATCAATGAAGAAATTCTAAGGTAATATATAATAATCCATAAATAAAGAAGTGGACACACCATCACTGAGTTCTCCTAACAAAGGCTACTCCAAAAGTGGCAATAGACTGATACATACAATATAAAAAAACAAAACTGTACTGTACTGTACCGTACTATACTGTAGCTGTCTTCAGACACACAAGAAGGGGGAAATGGATCCCATTACATATGATTGTGATCCACCATGTATTTGCTGGGAATTGAACTCAAGAACTCTATAAGACCAATAAGCACTCTTTTCTATTGTTTTATTTATTTACATTTCAAATGTTGCCCCCATCCAGGTTTCCCCTCCTCAAGTTCCCTATCCCATCATCCCTCCCCCTTGCCTCTCTCTATGAGGGTGTTCCCCCACCTACCCAACCACTCCTACCTCACTGCCCTAGTATCTCCCTATACTGGGGCATCTAGCCTCCACAGAACCAAGGGCCTCCCCTCCTACTGATGCCAGATAAGCTGCTTCATATGCAACTGGCACCCTGGGTCTCTCCATGTGTACTCTTTGGTTGGTGGTTTAGTCCCTGGGAGCTCTGGGGAATCCGGTTAGCTGATATTGTTGTTCTTCCCATGGGATTGCAATCCCCTCAAGCTCCTTCATTCCTTCCTCTAATGTCGGTTCCTTGTTGGCATGTCCAGGCAAGAGGAGAGAACCTGGTTCAACCAGATATCCCTGGGGTTGAGCAGGATGGCGAGTGTCAATGACCCAAAAGAAACATACCAGGCCTGGAGTCTTGTTGAAGCAGGAACTCACTTTATTAAACTAGGCACTTACTTATACAGAGAAGGCAAGGAGGTGGGCACTTAGCTATGGGAAGAGATGACTTAGGAGGCAGGGAAGGGTAATGGAGGGTAAGTGGTAACTGAAAGGGCCAATGGTAGAGTTTCACATCAGAAACGAGAGTGCAGAGGCAGGGCCAAACAGGTTTTGCTAAGCCAGGCTTAGGCTCTCCCACAAGGCTGCAGAAATTCAAGCCAGGCTCGGGTTTTTCAAGGCTTAAACCAGGGCCAAAATGGGGCCGAACACCCTAACTCTTCCATTGGGGTCCCTGTGCTCAGTCTGATGGTTGGCTTTGAGCATCCACATGTGTATTGGTCAGCTTCTGGCAGAGCCTCTCAAGAGATAGCTTTACCAGACAGTGTATAGGCAAGGCCCCAGGTTGAGGAATGAGGCCACCCACCCTCTCAACAATCCCAGAATAGTTCCTCTCTCAAGGAAATGCAAGGACAAAAAATGTGGAGCAGAGACTGAAGGAAAGGTCATCCAGAGATCACCCCACATAGGGATCCATCCCATCTGCAGACACCAAACCCAGACACTATTGCTGATGCCAAGACTTGCTTGCTGACAGTAAGTGCACTTAACTACTGAGCCATTTCTCCAGCCCCACAATAAAGGTTTGTTAAAAAGAATTTTTGACCTGGCAGAATTCTTGACTCCTAATTTTCCTTTATATGAAATCCATCAGTGTTATGAATCTATGTCAAAATTTGAGAGTTGTAAGGCCAATGATCCTATGAAGGAGAAATGTCAGCCATTTTTAATAGGATATTCAGGATTTATCAAAAGTAATGAGGCATTTAAGGTGGGATAGTGGGTGAGAGAGATGTAAGTGGGAAAAATTAAGAGAGCTAGTTTCAAACATCAGCCGCTTCCCCACAGTGAGTCAGATTTGGAAAATCAAAATGAATCAGTCTCTTAATATATCTAAGAGTTTAGTACTAAATTATGCTTAATTATGAATACTTCAACAGGTATATCATGTTTAATAAGGAATGCATTTTATGATCACTCATGGGGCTTCATAAATACATGCTTTACTTGGTAATCATAGATACTTTAACTCAAGGGATTTTATACAAGATCAAGGCTCATGGGCTTTCAAACAGTCAATTGAATAAAGAACCATTGGTCTATCGAATCAAGTGTATTAATTATACTCAATGGCATTCTAAATCCACTAAATTAGTAACAAGCCATTTGCTGTGTAATGTTCTGCACATCTCATTTTCTCTCAAATACATTTTTTTCTCTCTTAAACTTTTTAAATTGGAGTGATTCCTGACTCAATAGACAGAATTATTTCTCTCACTTTTTTATTAGTTGTTTTTTTTTTTTAATGTTGCTTTTTGTTAATTTTTAATTTTGGATATTTACTTTATATACATTTCAAATGTTTTCCCCTTTGGAAACCACATATTCCATTCCCCCTCTCTCTGCCTCTATGAGGGTGCTCCCCACCCACTCACCCACTCCCGTTAAAAGCATTCATTTAATCAATTCTTGGAGAATTTTATACAGTGTGCTTGGAACATACCATACTCCCTGAACTCCTACCCTATTTGCTCTAACTATGCTCCTGTTCCTTCCAACCAAATTAGAGTTTTCTTCTTTTTCTACCCCATTGAATTCTGCTTCTCTTGCCAAACTCCTCCAAGGAGTGAATGGACACTGGACACTGCCCTGGTATTTGTTTGACCTACTAGGTGGTTACATCATTAATGAAAACTGACTGTTTCTCTCCCTTAGGCTATCAAATGTCAATGGTTTCTCAGCTATTGGTGAGATATTCTGTCTACACTTCATCCTTTATGCTGGGATTTTTTTATGGCTTGAGGTAATACATGTTGTTATGCTTGCTGTGACTTCATATAGGCAACTGTAATGTTGTGACTGGAAAACACTCTCTCCTTGATATAATTCCACACCCTGTGATCTTATTACATTTCTGTTCCCTCCTCCACAAAGATCCATGATTCTTGAGAGGAACATGTTTTATATATATATATATCCTATTAGGCTGAGCACTCTACAGTGTTTTAAGCATATACGTACATATATATGTATGCATGAATATATATATATATATATATATATATATATATATATATATATATATATATAAAACATCACATGTTTATATGACTGCAAATGCCTGTAGAGTCCAGTAGAGAGTACTAGATGCCCTTGTGCTGAAGATATGGGCAGTTGGGAGCATATCAACAGTGCTGGGAACAAAACTTTAATCTTTGTGATTGTGACCTGTGACCTTCACACAGCAGACTGACTAGCTTCCAAAGGCAAGAAGGTAATTTGGCTTAACAGGACTCAATAGCTAGCCCTCGTTTAAATTTCTGGAGATTGATCCTGTGTTTTTTATTTTAGATATATTAAGTTCAGCAAAATTTAGTGAAAAGTATTCTGGTGATAACTAAACCCCACATGCACAACAGAGTGTACATGAATCTACTTGAGGAATAAAGTAAGCTAAATACCAATAAGGCATAACTTTATCAAAAATCTTTGTAAAATCCTTAGGTACATGTTCTATAGTTTGAATGAGAAGAACAAGCTTATAAGTATCTGCTGATGAAGTCTCCAGTCACACAGATAGTTCAAGGTCACCAAACTAGAAAGCACTTTTACTCAAGCCTTTTGGAAAGATAACAGTGTTATATTTCTTTCCTTAAAGGAATATATAGTTAACATTTCAGATTCCCCTAGAACATGTATGTAGCACAAAGACCTTTGTGGCCCCTATAGATTTCCTAGGATATTAGTAAATACTCTTAATATCTCAGTCATCTTTATAACTTCTTTATTGACACCTAGTATACTATGTTATAAACATATCAATAGTACAAAGTGAGCAATTATACAAATCAGCAACTTTAAGAGAAGAAAATAGATCAATAAAATGGAGCAGGAAGGAAGGCAGGACAGAAAGAAGTAAGAAAAGATGGATGACTAGAGGGAAGGAGCAGACAGGGAAGAAGAAAGAAAGAAAGAAAGAAAGAAAGAAAGAAAGAAAGAAAGAAAGAAAGAAAGAAAGAAAGAGATAAAGATGGAGAAAGGCTGTAAAAGACTGAGTTTGAGTGAATGAATCCAAGGAAAGGAAACAAGAAAATATGGGAAAAAATTAAAATTCTTAAGAGAGGAAAGTGAAGGAATATATGAATAAGAAGGAAAATCCAATTAAACAAAGGAGGACAAACCGAGGACAATGGAACTGTCAAATTTCTGCTAACGGTACGCTGAAGGTTAACCCATCAAAGGAAAACCATGTGTTCCTACCATGTGAGATTTGCATCTTGTAGTCTTACAAAGAGAAGTGACATTGTTTCCTGGTTTTTCCTGTTCGCATTACTGTTTTAGGAGAGAACAACAATGGTGTGAATGGGAAGCTTGTGGACTGGCGATCCTAAGCTTAAGGTGAAAGCTTAGCGCGTCCTCTGAGTCCCAGGTGAGCTGTTCTGAAAGTAAAACTTTCACAACAAGGAAGCTTTGAAGCAGAATCTACTAATGGGTAGTCAGGTGATTTTTTTTACATGCATGTTTCAACAGCCATCTAGGTGATGTTGTCAGTCAGCCAATTACTCGAGACTGTTAAGCAGTTTGGTGAAAATTGAGAATTAGACAAGGATCAGCACCATGAAGACTCATTTGCTATCTCTTGATGTTTCCAGTTGTTTTAGTTAAATATTTAAACATTGTCACCTCTGAGGTCGGATCGATGAACAGAACCCATAGCTCATGGATTTGGACATTCAGTCTGCAGCTAGTGGTACTGGATTAGTGGGGTTAGTGTTATTGTAGTGAATGGAGAGGTCATGGATCTGTTAGTAGGTAGAGACTTGCTGAAGGAAGTAAATACAGAAGGCAGTCATTGAGAGATGATAACATGATTCTGCTTCTAGGTGTCTTTCAATTTCTATAAGCTTAAATAAACTCTTTGTTCTATATCTTGATTTTTTTTCATTGAGTCATCACAGCAATAAAATAGTAATAAATCACCTCACATATATTATGTGAATTATTATAAGAAACAAGTCACACAAACATATATACATGAACACATATGCACATGAGTATGTAGTCACACCCACATGGCCCTCGTTAGCTCCACATTTGGACCTAGCTAATGAAACCAAGAATTCAGGAAACCCTTATAATTGTTTCCAATGAGTTTTCAGCTAAAAAAGAATGACTTTAGGTTTCTAAATGACTCTAGATTTTATAGACATATGATGTTAATCTGAAACATTTTTAGAACTGATTTTATTCCTTTAAAATTGGACTTCCAATGTTAGTCAAACATAAGTATTATGCTTCACTGTAAAAGCAGTTATAATCCATATAGAATAATTTGCTACCCTCTATGAGAAATGACATTAACATTAGTAACAGCAAGAAAAATAAAATCATCTCCTCTGACAATTGGACTAATGCAAGCATTTATTTTTACTTTTGTTCTTCATTTATTCTAATTATTTGCTAAATATCATAATGTGTTTTCTTTTCAAAAGCACACTGAGCCAGTTAGTGTGCCTGGATGCGGACAGTAATGCAGCCATCCATTGGAGCAAGGCTACACCTCAAAGAAAAAATGACCCACTTTCCCCAAGCAGCCATCAACTACTAATTGTTCTTCAGTCAGGGATGGGTCCTGCAGAGGGTCTCCCCCTTTCATTCTGGAAAAAAATAACCCTGCCTTTGGGAAAAAGGATGTGTTGTGGGAATCCTGTGGGCTGTTCGCAAATAAAATATAGTGTAAAATTGTAAAAAGTTCCAAAAGGTTAAATGAAAATTCACTATATATGGTTAAATATCTATTTAATTCACTATATATGAATTAAAAATCAGTAATAATATAGTCACTAGTGTTTACATAGAAATACATGTTAAGAGACAATTACATAAAATTGGATACAAACACATATATATATATAGCATTACAGAATTACATACATATAACTATTGAGCACATTCTGCATTCATAGATATCATTATTTTAAGCTAATACATTTGTTTTTATTTTATTTTTATTTTTAGATACTTTATTTACATTTCCAATATTTCTCCATTTCTAGGTCTCCTCTTTGGAAACCCCCTATCGCCTTCCCCTCCCCGCCTCTATAAAGGTATTCCACCTCCCACCCACCCGCCCACCCACTCCCTTATTCCCACCTTGACATTCCCGTTTACTGGGGCCTCTAACACCCTCAGGGCCAAGGACCTCTCCTCCCCCTGATGGCCAACAAGGCCCTCCTCTGCCACATATGTGGTCTGAACCATGGATCCCTCGATATGTATTCTTTGGTTGGTGGTCCAGCCTCCAGGAGCACCGGGGATGGGCATTCAGGCCAGTTGACACTGTTGCTCCTTCCATGGGGCTGCAAACTCCCTCAGGTCCTTCAGTTCCTTCACCCACTCCTCCATCTGGGACCTCATTCTCAGTACAGTAGTTACTCTAAAGTGAAAGTTGGGTATTCCAAACTTTTGGGCTAATATACACTTTTCAGTGAGTACATACCATGTTTGTTCTTTTGTGACTCAGTTACCTCGTTCAGGATGATATTTTCAAGTTCCATCCATTTGCCTGCAAATTTCATTAAGTCATTGTTTTTAATAGCTGAGTAGTACTCCATTGTGTAGATGTACCACATTTTCTGTATCCACTCCTCTGATGAGGGACATCTGGGTTGTTTCCAGCTTCTGGCTATTATAAATATGGCTGCTATGAACATAGTGGAGCATGTGTCTTTATTACATGTTGGAGCATCTTCTGGGTATATGCCCAGGAGTGGTATAGCTGGGTCCTCAGGTAGTATTATGTCCATTTTTCTGAGGGTCTGCCAAACTGATTTCCAGAGTGGTT
>CM052700.1:66561890-66623101 GCA_028551405.1 Uromys caudimaculatus | reverse complement strand
ACCATAGATAACATCAACACAACAGTAAAAGAAAATGCAAAATGCGAAAAGCTTCTAACACAAAACATCCATGAAATCCAAGACACAATGAGAAGACAGAACCTAAGGATAATAGGTATAAAAGAGAGTGAAGATTCCCAATTTAAAGGTCCAGCAAATATTGTCTACCAATATCTTATTCTCTTCAGTTTACTCAAGACCTAGAAATTTGCAATATCTCAGCAAGTTAGAAATTTCCAGAGAGAATTGCAAAAGAAAAGGAATGAGAAAGGAAGAAAAAGAGGAAGAAAGGAAAGAAGAGTGAACAGCATAGTCATATACTCGGTGTGGTTCTGTTCTATATTTAAAGATCTCAAATAGATTTTGTTTATTCCGTATGTTTCTTAAGTATACTTCATCCTTATCTCTGCTATATGTCCTCTAATTAGGATTTTATATTCTATTACTTGCCTTTTTACATTTCTGTTATTATATTGGTCAAGTTTAGGTTCTATTATTGGATATTTTCCCTATTTGCATTTGTTTGACATTTTTAAGGGCTTTAGTTCAGCATTTTTTAATTTTTTGCTAGAGAACATAACTACTTATTTTTTTCCTCTGAAATTGGATGACAAATGTTACTTGTATTCAGTGATTATTTTATTCTTGCCAATAAGTATTTAATTGTAAACATTTTTATATTGAAGAAACTTCATATGTATTATCCTGAGAGATCTAACATTGGAAAAAACTAAATAAAATGCTTCCAACTAGCCCATCTAATGTTAAAAACAGAAATTTTATGGCACAAGCAGTGACTTGAACATTAATAGATATTTGATCATGCTAACAGTATAATAATATTGGTATATTTTTATTATTCAGTTCAGGTTGATGTTTCATTATATTACAACATTAGTAAGTGAAAGCTTTAAAATCTTAATAAATTTTTCTTTATATCTAAAAATAATTCCATTGTGTATATATACCACATTTTCATTGCATCTTTGTCAGCCGCAGAAGATGTAGGTGCTTTCCATTTCCTAGATATTGTGCATAAAGCAGCAATGAATCAGGCTGAACAACTTTGTGTGGATTAGGATGGCTAAACCTTGGGCATATTCCAACATGTCAGTAGCGAAGTCATGTGGTAGACCTTTATTAGACAGGAACAATTCTGGGTCAGGGTTTTTGAATGTGGAATGACAACCCCATCCCTCTACTTTATGCTCTGTCTTTCTACTGGAGGTAGACTCTACAAGTTCCCTCTACACACACACACACACACACACACACACACACACACACATATTATATATATATAATAATTAATAATATATTATATTATATATAAATAAATAATTAAATTTCTGCTTGGGGTTATTAGTTTTCCTCAAAGCTATAGAATATGCAAAAAATAGTCTCCAATAGCAAATATGTGGAACCACATTTCTAGTTGTTGGTGAGGGGAGTGCAAGATTCTATAGAAATAAAATAGACCATTGCTGGGATCACTAGTTGCCTTGCAGAACTTGAAATTAAGATGTGGTGACTAAAGACACCATATAGTTTAGACAGAGAACTAAGGGAAGCTGATCATAAATGGATCTGGAAATCTTTCTACTGACTAGCTTTCATAGTATCTAAAGGTGCTTCTCAAGTTGACAAGGGAGAAATATCAGGAAGTGGTCCTTCCCAGCGGTAAAGACTATGATGACAAAAACATAAGAAAAAACAAAACATGGAACAAAACAAAGGAAAACAAGGAAATATCCTTCATGGGAGGATATTTCCAATGATATAATAATCACACATATCTTAGAAATAACTAAGATCTGTCTAACAGAACTTAAGTTCAGCACAAACAAAGGAAAATCATGCTTGGTATTGTAAACTAAGCCAACTCCCTGTGGCTGGTGAAATCATAGAACTAGAGGATAAACTACTACCGCTGCTTTCCTAAGCCAGTATAAATCTTAACTACATTCTAAATTTGTATCCTTATACCAACAGATTAGTAAAACTCTTACAGTTCCTCAAAGGATTTTTTTGGACTGTAAATGCTTATTGCATAAATCTGTGACTGGTCAAAATGGTGACTGTTGTATGCCTAATGCCAATTGATACATCTTCATTAAATCCCCAACACCTGTGACTCAGGTGATATCATAGAGGAGGAGGCAGAAAGATTATAAGAGCCAGAGTGCCAGATAGTGCCATAAATATATATATATATATATATATATATATATATATATATATATATATATATATATATATATACACACATAACGGAGAGGCTGCAGCCACAAAATCTCAACATTATGGCTGTATATATAAAGCCTGCACAATTAGCATTAGTTGACATGCAAACATGGATTGACAAAATCTCACTAGTTGAACAACTACACACTATTAATGACTGCTAAAAGAGATATCTAGTAATATCCAGGGATAAATCCTCGTACAGGTTATATAATCCCAATTTGTTAGCACTAGGCACATATGCAGAGCAGTGGCATTAAATGAACTAAACATATTGTACTTATATATACACACGTGTCTATGTATGACATTAATATTTTAAAAAGAGGACGTGAGGAATTTAGGGAATATAGGTGGCACAGAATGAGTTAGAGAGGGCAAAGGAGAGATGGAAATGATGTTAAAATAGTAATATATGAAATTCTCAGTTGAGTTGTTTAATATTAGTTAAGACATTGATTTTAACAAACTGCTAAATAAATACATGAAATGTCAAGCTTTGTGCTAAGGACCTTTACTTGTTTCTCTGGGTTTCTACAAGGGTTAAAGGAATTGCATAGTGAAAGAATAATAATAGCACCCTGAGCACTATCATATATGTTCAAGTAGATTTGCACTTTTCCATGATTCCAGTCAGTGAGTGGGATAAAAGTTGTAAAGATATTTGTTATAACTGAAAATTTTTATGTTTTATAGACTATCAGCCATTCTATAACTAATTTGATTTTTGTCATGTTTATTAACATTTCACTGGAGATTTCATATAGATAGAAACATATATATATATAGTATATAATAATTAATTCAACCAATAAATTATATTAAAAATCTTAATCCAATAATATTTTTGCCTTTTGACCCATAATTGAAGAAATGTATAAGAAATTTCCAAATTAACTCAAAATTTGTCCTGCCTGAAAGAAATGCAGTAATAAAGATGGAGTGGAGATTGAAGAAATGGCCAAACCATGATTGATCCATTTTCAGACTTATCCTATGGACAGGCACCAATCTCTCACACTATTGATACTATTTCATACTTGGAGAAAGAAGCCTAGCATAGCAGCCCTCCGAGAGGCTCTATCCAGCAGCTGAATGAGACAGATGCAGACTCTCATAGCAAACATTGGAAGGAAGTCCGATACCCCTGTGGAAGAGTTAGGGGAAGGATTGAAGCCCCTCAAGGAGATGGTAACCTCACAGGAAGACCAACAGTGTCAACTAACCTGGACAGCTGGGAGCTCCCAGAGACAGAGCTACCAACCAAAGAGCATACATGGGCTAGTATGAGACCCATGTAGACAAATATGTAGCAGAGGACTGCCATGTTGAGCCTCAGTGGGAGAAGATGCACCTAATCCTGCAGAGACTTAATGAAGCAGGGTGGGATAATCCAGGGGTGGGTTTCTTTCTCAGAGGCAAATGGGAGGGAGGATAGGGAAAAAACTCTGCAAAGAGGAGCATGGAGGGAGTCAATATCTGGGATGTAAATAAATAAACAATAAATAAATAAAAGAAAAGAAACAGAGTATTTCATAATATATGTACAAGCTTACTTTCCAGTAAAATACAGCATGGGAGGCCTGCACCTTCCTGGTAAACTTCTATTCTTTCCTTGCTTGCTGCATTAAATGAAAATAATAGGGCAACGAGCATATGTCAGATAAAAGAGGATACAGACAGCTAATGCCCTGAGCTCTATCAATAGCAGGAATTGAAAGCAGAAAAGGGGTTTTGACTAATGTTACTTATTTCATATTCAGGGCACATTTGCCCTTCAGATTTTCCCTGAAGCACTTAGTGTTTTGGACCCTATGCATTCATGTCATGTCCTCTTTCACTATTCTCAGGTACACAGGGGTGCTGTAGGCATCAAGGCCTCTACTTGTCTATGTAAGTTAACCCTTGGATCTCCATGGGAGAGAGGAGATTGTAAACCCAAGAATTTGCAATGTTCATGGGGAATTCTGAGTTCCTATTTCACTCTTTCATGCACAGCTATGTATCTGTAATGAATGACCATCTAGGCTCCAGTTCAACATTTTTATTACAATGAAAGAATTAGTTAATGATTGTCAGTCTCTTACTGTTTGTGGTAGTATGAATATGCTTGGTCCATGGGAAGTGGCGCTATTAAGAGATGTGGCTTTCTTAGATTTGGTTGTAGTCTCGGTGAAGGAAGTGTGACACTGTCTTGAGTGCTTTGATGTCTCCCAGTGTTCAAGCTCAGCCTAGCGTGGAAGAGAGCCCTCTCCTGGCTGATTGAAGAAAACAGTAGTCTCCTCCTGGCTGTCTTAAGATCAAGACATTGAACTCTTGGCTCCTCTATCAGTGTGCGTGCATGCAGCCATGTTTCCCACCATGATGATAATAGACTGAACCTCTTAAACTGTAAGCCAGCCCCAATTAAATGTCATCTTTTTTAAGAGTTGTCTTCAACAGATTTATCCTTGAATACATAAACATATCATTTCCATAATAAAACATAACCAAATTCTAATCATATGATAATCAAATTTTAAAACAGTAGAGGAATATTGATACAATATTATTTGAGTGTTAATATTTATGCATAAATGACCATTTTCTTATTAAACTGTTTTTCATGGTATGTTCATATTCACATTCTTCCACCTAGTACTTGTTCTGGTGGGAGAACCTATTTTCTAGGTTCATAAAAAAGGTTCTGGTAATCAATTAATACCTTGACATTATGAATAAACATATAACTTATTCATCTTTTTAATTTTAAGTACAGACAATTATGTGATTGTCAACTTTACTTTAAGCTGTCACTTTTCAAATAAATGTACAGGTGGGCAGAACAGACCATTGGTGAGGCTGGATTTCACGTAACACTTCAGCATTCCTTCCTTCATCTGGAAGCTGTAGTGAAAACTACATTGTAGTGAAAATAACAAAAAATTATTCTTTGCAGTAATTTAGAAGCAAATAGAATTCATGTAGCATAGCTTTTTCATACAGGAAACATTTTTGATAATAGATGCAAAATTTCAACTAAAGTAAATTGATGTATTTTAGTCCTATCCAAGTCAGGGGCATATTTTAAGAACAAAATATAACATTTGAACCAAGTAGATTTCCAAGGTGGTGATGTGCTTGATTTTTCACAGATAAGGATGTAAGTTCAAAGGACCAGAATGAATGTGAAAGCTGGAATTTTAGTGTGAATGCCTGTAATTCTAGCACTCAGAAGGGGGAATGGGAGGCAGAAAATGAAGAATACCCAGAATCTCATGGACTACATAGCTTGTTATATAGAAACACACACAAACCACACAAACATAAACACACACACACACACACAGAGAGAGAGAGAGAGAGAGAGAGACAGAGAAACAGAGAGAGAGAGAGACAGAGAGACAGAGAGAGAAACAGAGAGAGAGAGAGAGAGAGAGAGAGAGAGAGAGAGAGAGAGAGCAGAGGACCAGCATCTAAGGCTATCCTCTTATTTCCATGTACACAGTGTGACAATGTACACTTCTTTATACATACATGTAATATTTATACATATAAAACATATCTACATATGTACACATACTGAGATTTATTGTTCATATGTGTAAAAGTTTTGCAGTAACTATATGTACCTAATTATATTACCTTGGGATTATAACTTGGTGTTGATAATACAGGCATTACACTTTGTGAGCTTGACTCAATGTTACATAAAGAGGATGGAGAGTTGATGATATGTGAAGATGATGAATGGGGTGAGAACTTGATGGTGGTAATTGACAATGATTTTGAAAATGACAATTATTATGACAATGAAAATAGTGAAGGAATAGTGTTTCTATAGCAGTACTAAAGAAAAAGAAAAACAAACATGCAATCTGGAATCAGGTAAAGTTCTTTAGTGGAAAGCATGCATCAACAAACATAAATCCCTTGAGCCAGTGTAGTAGGTGAATTTCAATAATAATTTATGTTTGTTGTTCTAGTCATACCAAAATAAAGAACTAATCAAGAGAAAAGTTTATTATGATTTATGATATTGAAGATTCAAATCAATGATCATTGTAGCAACACAACTATAGTAGAATAAGATAGGGCAAATTTTCTTTTCTTATTTTTTTAAATATTTAAGTATTTTTATATATTATTTATATATAAATCTATATTTATATATATATATATTATATAATAATATATGTATTATAAAATACAACACATATTTTTCTGTTTTCTATTGAACATTGGATAAAAGCCTAGTCTGGATATCTATAGCTTTATTAAAATAATACATCTATTTGATCTCACTATTCTAGAAGCCTACAGTCAACAGATCACATCTGGTGATATTTTTTTACTAACACATTCCTAATATGGAGCAGGAAATCAAGCAAACTGCAATGGGAATGTGTGTGTGTGTGTGTGTGTGTGTGTGTGTGTATGTGTGTGTGTGTGTTTGTGTGTGTGTGGCAGGGGATGTTTGGTTTCTCTCCCTCTTCTTAAAGACCCACCAGAAGTCATTAATGACTGGCTCTATCACAATGATGTTTAGGTAACTAATAAGGGTTACGTATGTAAGCATTATAATGATATCATCTACCCTCTTGTTATCTCATAATGCTGACGAATCACAAGAAATGCTTAAATGGCATTAAGTTCACCACACATTATACAAGGTTCTTTTAGCCTAACCTTTCCTTGAATAATCACCATTACCATTCTGATATAGAACCTTAATTTTGTGAATATGTGTATTTACATGTGTGTGTATGTATATGTGATGCATAGTTGTTGCATGTGCTATATGCATGTGCATATATGTACAATATATGTATGTGTACATACTTGTGTAATGCATTAGGTTATGTGTGCATGCAGGGAGGCCAGAGGTTGACTGAAATATCTTTCTTAGAGCAAGATATCTTAAGTCACAAGTGATCAAAGTGCTCTTTCACCACACATCTGCATCACAGTGGCCTAAAGATGATCACTGACCTAGTCACTGTCACCTAATTAAGGCTTCTCTACTTCACTATAGTATCACACTAAAGATCAAGGTTTGAAAACAGGAGCATTTGTGTAACACTCAAATACAAACTATACCATGAGAATGATCAAGAACATAATGGATATTTCATCTCCATGCAAAAAATAGCGCATGATTACTGATTTGTGTAGGAAAAAGTGTTCAGCAAGAACATGAAATTTAGTGACACCATTCCCTGTGTTTATATTCAAACATCAGAAAAAATGTAACAAAATAAACTGATGTACCAGAGATTCACAGGAAAACATGAAGGCCATGAAAAGCAAAGGATTCATTTACCCAAGCGTCAAATTCAAAAATCTTACCAGCAGTGGACAAAGATTATAACATAATAATAGCTGCTCAAGGTCCTGTTCCTATCCAGTGCAATATTTCAGGGATATCAACATAAAACTCATTGATAGGAAAAAGATATATATTAAGATCCTTCTACTGCCACAGTGACTCCTAATTTGGCCTCATCAGATTACAATTTTATCCTAGGTGTCCCCAAAGCCATCTCACTTATCAAATGATGCAAAAGGGATAAAGCTCCTTAGCATTCTTTTGAATGTAAGTTGAGAGTCATCCAATTGTTGTATATGACTACTTGAAGAACTGAAGACAAAATATTACTCTCCCTAGAGAGATATATTTACATTGTAGTTTCTTTGTACTCCCCTTAAAAGCATGTAACAGTTGAGTATTTTTGAGTATTTTCTAATTACTTCCAAGTACTTCTCTTTCTTATATTAGCCTTAAATTAAAATGCTTTAATAATCCTCAACTCTGTTTCAATATAATACCTAGCACTAAGTGTCCAAGTTACTAAAATAATTAGGGGAACTGCACAAGATCTCAAGGGTGATGATGTGGCGTTATACCACTACTCTCTCGCCTTTGGCAACAAACTCCACAACAAAGCAAGAAACATTTAGTAAACAAACAGAAACAGACAAAAAACTACAAAAGACAAAAATGAGTGATTTTCCAGTGTAGGATAGTAGCAAATTTGAAAATGAACAAGTTACTCATAGAAATAGGCTGCAATTCTCTGAACTGAGGTGGAACTAGGGTCAATGCTAGGATAAGAGTGAAGTAATTTAAAGGTCACACAAGGGCTGGCAGAATGGCTGAGTGCATGAGTGAACACACATTCTGAGAGATTATTTGAGTTTAGTCATAGTGCCCATGTGAGAAGCCACGTGATTGTTTAAAACTCTTGTGCCAGAGGACCAGATATTTTCTTCTCAGATCAATGGCAATCTGGATACCTATGGCATATAGACACACATATACATTCAAACAACAAACAAAATAAATATAATTGTAAATAATTTAAAACTCAAGACTTTACATGTCCATGCTAGTTCCCAGTTTCTTCAATCAAGTCTATGGACACAGAAAAAGGGGACCTAATCCTTCATGAAATTCAAATTGACAGGTTTTATGATTAAGGTATGGAAGCAATAGATGGACAATAGTGGGATTAAGTTGTCAACTAAAACATAACAGACATGTTAACACACTGGAAGACAAATAATAGGAAAAGCTTCATGAAAGCAAGGGAAACATAAGACTAGAGTTGCCCTTAGCTGGAAATCAGTTTAGGACAGATTTTTTTTTTTACATACAACCTAATTAAATATTCGTCTCTTTCCTATGCAAGAGATAAAATTACCTCTTCTGTACTACCTTCTTTCCCCTAGTTTAGGTGATGGTAGATGTACAAATACTCTGTTTTCATCATGTGGAGCAAATTAACTAAATTATTTTTCACTGTTACTATTTATGGGCTGACTTGGATTGTAGTTCAGAAATTGTCATTCAGCTTATTTTATTCTTGAATAACGGAAATTTTCTTAAGAACAAATGGTAAACAATGTCTGAGTTAACTTGTGATATTCTGTAAAATCACAATTGCCAACTTCATTCCTTAGAACATTATTTGTTTTAGAAAACAGAAGGCAGCATTCACACTCTGAACTTCAGTTTCTCCTTATGGTGCCATAGCTGCAAGGAAGGTCCCAGTCCCTGTGAAGTCACGGTTTGGATTTGTTTTCTTTGAACTGAAATGTCTTCCTAAAATGTGTCCCGACTTTAAAATATCGTCTTTATTATTGTCTAGGCTTGTTAGAAAATGAAGTTAACGAGGATTTTATCAACAGACATGATGCTGCTAATTCCAAAATGTAAACATACACAACACAAAGCACAGTGAAGCAGTGAGCTGAAGTTATTCATTTTTAAAAGCCTCAATTCATCTATTTAAGTAGTGTCATGACTCCCTTGAGTTTGGGATTATGAACTATGCTAGCTACCCATGAAGTCAGCTGTATTAACACAATGTTTTCCTTATTCTTCCTTAACTCCCGTTTTGATTTACTCACCATCAGCATATTTTTTTCAACTTAGTTGTAGCTTTATTTTTCAATAAAGAATACCAATTCTGTATTCTATTATTTTTATTTCTTGGAAGCTCAAATATGAATAGTATATTTACATTCTTTCTACCTTTTTATCTCCCCCTCTAATGCCTTAATTGTCCACCTACTTCCCCTCAAATTAATGAACAGTTCATTTATCAAATGTATATATATTTATATATGCAAATATATATACATACATATATATATTCATAGGTAAATATAATACTGTACATATACATATAGACATATATATGTATATATATACACATACAAATATCCAATCTAATACATACACATATATAAATGTATGTATGTATACACACATATATGTGTTTATTGGTGTGCATATATACACACATATGTGTTATGTCTACATATATATATGTTTGTGTACATATATACACATATATACAAACATATACATGTGTCTGCCTGTGTGTAGGTTATTGCTGACCACTTTGAGTTGGATAGATTACCATGTGTTTTGACATTGGAGAAAAATAGGTATCCCTCTTTAGCAACCATTGGTTACCTGTAATTCTTCATCTTGAGTGCTACCTTATAAAAATACCCTGCCCACATCAGCCTGTCAGCTGCTGACATTTTGTTGATCTTGCTTATAAAAAAACATTATTTGATTCTATGAGTGAATCATCATGGCGTGTCTAGAAGACAAGATCTCCCAGCAGGTGTCATTAAAACATCGTAAACAGAAAACAACCCAACAAAAAATCACCAATATCTAATTCATTATACTCTTCTTCATGTCCAAAAAGCTTATAGACAAAGTATTTCCCAAAACAGAATTGTTGATTGGAAAGAAAAGGTAATAATGATGTCATTTCCAGACAGCCAATTTTAAGGCACCATATGTGTTCAGATCCTCTAGTATAGATAATTTAGAGGATTTTTTAATCTATCAATATGGTTTTTCTGAAAAGGGCTCAGGGCCATAGATCTTCTGTGTCTGTGATCTGGCTAAAATAAAGATAAGCCACAGGCTGTTAATCCCTCTAACTGGAATACAGACACACATAGAGTGCACACTCTTAATCCTAAATAATGAAGGTAAAATTAGTCGAATGTAACAGCCATGTTTGGGAGTGATGTATAATTGAGGCACTGACAAACTGATGAATCAGAAAAATTTTGACAGAATGAGTCAAATATAGGATGTACCCAACTGCCTTGAGAACAGACAGAAAAGAGAAGTGACTTAAGAGACTAGTGCAGATTGAGAGAGGGAGAAAGACGGCAATATTATGAGAACAATTTTCCAAAGAGAGGTTGCAGGTAAAGACAAAATGAGCAAAATAATGAGAAGGAGGCAGAAGTTTAGAACAGATTGCCAGGGTTACTTTGATGCCAAGCAGAGCAATTCAGTAAGAAGACAAGTCAGTTTGAATCAGTCAGCTTGGAGAGGAGTTTGGACCAGAATTGTGATTTGAACCAGCAAGCCGAGTTGAGAAAGACATAGAAAGGGTGAGTTTATTCAGCAGTAAGCCTCCAAGATGGCAAATAAAAGTTACTTTTAGAACAGGCATGATACAGGTCACATACTAACTTTTTCATTGTAAATATCTGCATCTTTCTGTGTAAGTGCTGGCTCTGAAATGTATGAATATCAATTTGTTGAGTTATCACATGAAACAGCATGGATGATAGCCAACAATCATCTGTATAAGATGTATGCACTATATGTCTATATATATTACAGATATACTTAAATAGTATGCATATATTACAAACATACACATATAGAGATAACATATATATAAGCATTCAGTCTTTTTAAGGGTATGAAAAATTCTAATGTATGAAGACCTCAAAATCAAAAGAAACTTGGTATAAATTTAATCAAAGTTTGAACTAAAGTGAATAGAAAAATATGCTATTTTAGGGGATGGATTTTATCTTTGTACAGATAATATTACAAAAGCCACATAGATAGGTCTTAAAGTTTGGTACAAAATCATGTGCCACTACAAAGGTCTAATATGCTGCCAAGAGCGTTGTCCACCCATACTTCTAAGAACGACATACATTGGTGAGATGCTAAATTTATTTTCACTTACTCCCTGATTTCCGATGTATCAGGGATAATGCAAACTATTAAAGTTGTCAGAAAGAACTAAGGACTTTCAGGTCCATATATATAAACATATGTTGATATACATTAGGCTGTCTGGCATAGGGAAAAGAAGAGACTAAGTCAACCATTCTGCTCTGTAACTCATTTCAAAACAGAAGATAATGTGGTGTTGACAATGTGTTGCTGTTTGTATTTCAGGAATTAGTTTAGTTGTAACTAAGTGTCTCTTGCCTCATCTCATAGTGAGCACAGATATTTTTGTGCAAGTGCTGTTTAGGTAGCCCTACTGAGTTCATGAATTCTATAGCCAGGTCATGTCCAGAAGACTGAATTTCATAGCACTCTTCCCTTTTCTTTTTCTATTGTTCTACCTTCTCTTCCCAGAGCTATTGTGGCAGGGCTATGACTTAGAATTTTAGATTAAGATACATAGTGAATATGGAAAAATATAAACATAATTAAAATATAGCTTTATTTTTTTGCTCAAATACTGTGCTATCTGTATGGGTAATACAGATAAAGAGGCCATCATTATAGAAGAAATGAGTGAGTGGTTTTTCTCTACAGACAAGTTCACTGTCCATATATCTAGGCAGTTGTAGGTGAAATATCCACAGTTACCTGTCTTAAAATTTGTAGGTCACCTGCACAAGATCATGGTAGACAAAATTCCTGAATAGAAAACATAGATGATCCAAATATACCACTAATTACTTGGAAGTTAATAACAGTTCCTTGAGAAAGAGAATTACTGTATTTTTGTTTGTTTGTTTGTATTTGGCTACTAGTCATACTTCTATGTTCTGATGAATGAATGGCCTTATATCCTTTCAATAATTGGAATTAGTGGGTTTTTGAAAGGAGAGAGAGAAAGAAAGAGAGAAAGAGAGAGAGGAGAAAGAAGTTGAAGAGGGACTTATGTTAGAAGGAAAATGAAGGAATTGGAGTGGGAGAGTGATAGATAAATATGATCTTATTTCATTTTATAAATATATGAAATTTTCGAAAACAAAAATTTTAAAAATATTATGTTATATCTTCATTTGTCTTTCCTATACCACGCATACACACATATTATGTGTGTGTGTGTGTATATATATATATATATATATATATATATATATATATATATATATATATATATATATAATTCACACTAATTCTTGAACATATATGGCTATTTATTTATATTCTTTCTATGCCTTGTCAGTTAGATTTGTTCAAGAGAACAATAACTAGTATTTTTGGCTTTCCATAAATTTCTTTCCTCTTCTTTCAAATAAACATTTTAAATTTCCCAGAAAGATCTTTTAGAAATGAAAATTTGTGATGGCTTCCTTCTCTTCAGTTGTTTAGGTGGTTTTTATTCCTTCTTAGTTACCATTCTAGGTTTTTGAGAAGTTAGCAATGATGAAACTTTTTTTGAAATATTAGCTTCATTTTTACTATTCTGCATTGTCAAAGAACAAGTCTCATCATATGGAATCTAAGCAACTAAAGTGAAAGAGACCAAGATCTGTTAGAGAAGTGGTGATATAGAAATAGTTATTTGGTTTATTCAAGATCTGGAAGATAGGTATTTTGTCATGGCAGGGACATATGGGTCTTGATAAAATTTCTGTGGCTCCTGTCCTTGATGCTCTCATTTCCTTTGTAAGAATGTGACATGCGGTCATACACACAGCATAAATGGTTCAGTTTGCCAAAGATAAAAGGACAAATCTTTATGCAGTCTGGATTATATTGAGTTATGTCAAATATCACCTTACTAACATGTGACCTTTTTTTCATGTTGTTAACATGAATCAGAACAGAAAAGAGGAAAGATAAAGCTCCTTAAACTAAGAAAAAAATTGAAAGAGAAATTCAGGAAGATTATGAGTTTCTTGTTCAAAGATAAGGTACTAAAAGTTATAAATAATGAATATCAGAATCATTAAAGACTAAAACAAAAGGCAATTCAACTAAGTTCATAGGAAAAGAGAAACCTCACCTACTCTATGTTCTGACATTTTTCTTATGCTGAGTCTATCATCTTCTGTAGTAGTTTAGTCTATTATTAATGCAATCAAATAACTCCAACATATTTAAGTAGCACTCTTCAGTTATTTCAAGCATAAAGCTGGGAATTTAAGATTTAATCTCACTTCTGCTTTCCAACAAACTCACTTCTGTGCTTTACAAACTAGCTCATGTTCTTTCTGATATGTTTCTGAGTGTTAGAGAAAAGAAAATTAACTACTCCAGTTCTCTGTTCTGATTCATATGAAATATTAAATTTCATTTTCCAGGTGATAGAAATTGGAGATACTGAGTATTCCCACTCTTCCATAGTGAGAGCAATATGTAGAAGCTAAAGAATTGTGAGAAGCAGCGATATGAAAGATCATATACTTTTATTTTTATAATGCATTCTCTCACCTATACTCCTTTTGATATCTGTTCTTTTTTGTACAGTGGCACATGTCCAATGGAACTTATGGAATCCAAGAATTCTTTGATTTCACTTACTCAGTTCTGGTCCACTCAAACTTCTGTGCAACTTCCTAGCTCAGTAGATGGTCTAATCCTCAGTATCTCTCGTCAGAGGAAACTTACCTCCTTAGCCTTATAGCATTCTAAAGTTACCTTCATCTGATATTTCAAAGTGTGTGAATAAATTCAGTTCATCTGATAAAATAACAAAATCAAGTGCAGGAGATGCTCCTAAATCACAATTATGTATCTGAGATGATAGGTTTCTATAACAAGTTATTGACATAAAAATATATACCTAAAGATTATTACACAGGGAATTTCTAAGTCATCCCTTCCTATCTCACTGAAAACATTTGAGATAATTAAAGTAAAAGAAAGAAAGGTCATTTTGGACTGTGCTTTGAAGGTTTCAGGTCATGGTTCTTGTCCTTGTTGCTTTAAATTTGTATCAACAGCATGTAGTTAAAAAGAGAAGCCAGAGAGCCAAAATCTCCTTAAAGAAAGAATGAGACGACCCAGTTTCTAAGAATATCATGGATTAGAAATCAAACCTTCACCAATGTGTCTTTGAGAACTATTTAATATCTAAACTTTGCTTTAAGAAATCATGTATCAACATATCCCTGTACAAAATACATAATTCAAAATAAATACAAGTCAACAAGGGAAACATACTATCTGGTTTTGGTTTTCATCTGTTCTTTCCTGTTCTACACTTACCTGTTGTATTCTCTTGGATTATTTCTTAAAAGTTATCACTAGAGATTTATGCCCTCATTTATTTTTTCAGTTATTGACAATTATTATATTTTTTCAGCAACTACAAATAATTCATTGGTATTTAAATGCCTTTTCAGTAGAAATCTAGGCATTCACACAAAATTGTTTCAGATTTTCTAACTTTACCTGACCTTTCAGGTCAATCTGTATATTAAATAAACAAGCAAACAAAAAATCTACACCATTGTCCTAGGTACAATTTTATAATCCTCATGAAATATTAGATAGGGAAGTTATTTTGTATCTATTCTGTATGATATACTTGATAAATTTTAATTTTTTTAAAGATAATGTCTTAATAAGATTAGGCTGTTTGCAGACTTGCATTTTCTTTTTTCTTTTTTTTTGTTTTTTGTTTGTTTGTTTGCTTTTGATACTTTATTTATATTTCAAATATTTACTCCTTTCCAGGTCTCCCCTTTGGAAACCCCCTATCCCCTCCCCTCTCCCTCTGACTCTATGAGTGAGGGTATTCAAGGTTTGTTACATTTACTTATTTCTGAGAGTGGATGTGGGGTGATATTCAAGGTGCTATGTGCCTGTGGATATGAGAGGACAACTATAAACAGCCAAATATCCTCTCCCATCATATGGTACATGGAGATGAAATAATCTCAGTTCATCAGAATGGGCAATAAATGTATTTATTCACTAAAACATCTTTTACAATCTCTCAGCTTTTACATAAAAGGATAGCAGAGACATGGGTAAGAAACACAATAATATGCCAGAGACTACTATGCCATTCTTTGGATGATGTCATAGAACTACTCACCAAGGAATGCACAAAGAACCAGAAGATTGAGTTAAATATCTGTCTGTAATACAATGAATGCATCATTAATAGCAATTTTATACAGAAATAATCAAAACTCCAGAGAAAATGCACAAGGACAAAGCTATCTATGTGACTTCTGTTGTACTTTGCATATTCACCAGGTTCTTCTCCAGTCTTGCCCCATATATTTCTCCTGCTGTGGTCTCTTGTGAGGTTCTGACAGACTGCTCATCCTAGTTCATTTCAGTCTTTTAAGGTCTTCAAGATAAAGCATCAAAGAGGCAAAGGTGCAATTGAAGCACTAATTCTTAGGGTAGATTTCCTTCAGGATTTTTCTGCTTGTAGGAAACAAATACAATTTAAAACATTCAAGTAGAGAAATATTTAACAAAACTTAGGCCTAGAGAGATAGTTAAGGAGTTCAGAATGTCTGCTGATCTTCCAGATGAGCCAAGTCAGATTTCCAGGGAATACAACGTCCTCTGTTGACCTCAGCAGGCCCATGCTATGTATACATATAGCACACAGCATCTCTCTCTCTCTCTCTCTCTCTCTCTCTCTCTCTCTCTCTCTCTCTCTCTCTCTCTCTCTCACACACACACACACACACACACACACACACACACACACGTGCACACAAGCATATACACATGCATCTCTTAACAATTAGCGGTAATAAACAAAAAGGAAAATCCTTTAATATTGAGAATAATAGCCTTAAAATACGACCTTCCTATTATTTATATTTTTTTCTGCACACACAGGAAAATAGAGAAGAAATGTGAAAAAGATACAGAATAGTGGCTTAATCACAGGAAGGACCTATGTCAGTCACCACGTACCTGTACCCTTGAGTCACTCACTTGGCTGGCAGGTTCCTTTGAGGAAATATTTTAAGGTTAGCATGCAGCACTTGCACTACCAATTGCTGCCTCTCCTACCAGTTCATACTCTCCAAGCTCATTTCACACCCATGGCACAGCTTAGGCATTGATTTAGGTTTCATTTTTGAGCTTGGAAGCAATTGTTCTAAGACTTTTTGTTTGCTGCTTCCCAGATAGAGTTTGTGACATTCTCAGATTAATGTTTTGTATTTATTTTATACTAATCAGAAGGGATTTCAGTAGGATCTAAATGGCACAAGCTCTGCTCACACAGAAGGTGCAAAAAATGTCACCTTGGAATATAGAGAAAAAATATGCAAAGCCCCCATGATGTATAGGCAGGCTTTCAAGATGAAAAATTGTGCACTGGAATTTTCTAAACAGCACAGATAAGCTGTGCTATGAATTTGTTTTGGAGCTTTTATTTAGAGAAAAACAGTTTATATTATTTTAAGTGTATGTGTGTATATGTTGATATATATATGTGTATGTATATATATTGTATATAGATTATATAGATTGTATATATATGTTGATATATATATATGTATACACACACATACACACACACACATACACACACACACACACACACACATATATATATATATATATATATATATATATATATATATATATATATATATGCAAGTATAATGTAGGTGTATGCGTGCTTGTATATGTGCATGCTTATGTGCGTGTGCATATGTATAAATTTGGAGAGAGAACCTGATGCCCTGTCTTACTGCTTTTTGTCTTCTCCTTTGGGACAGGATCTCTCAGTGAGGGTAGAGTGCATCCCTTGGCTAGACTGGCTGGCCTCAAAGTTCAGAGTTCCACATGTCTTCATATAACTTACCCTGTGCTAGGGTTGCAGACAAGCATGACCGTGCTAATGCATATGAACTCATTTCCTCATGTCTGCTTTAAGAGCTCTTTATCTACTGATCCACATCACAAGCCTAGAAAATAATTTTTAAATCATAACATAGTTTGTAGAAATCTAAGTATTTTGTTATTTTCTACTGTGTATAAATAGCTTGGACTTTAATGTATGAATGAGAGCCTCAGATTAAACTATACTAAAGACATCTTTCTTTTGCTGTTGATTTGAGTATTGTTCCTATATCTGTGTTTAAAAACATTAAAACTTATATATATGTGTGTATATATATATATATTTGTACTTATAAACATGTATTCATAAAAAGTTTATGTGTGTATGTGTGTACTAATATATGTATATATTTGTTAATTGTGCAGAATTATTCAGTATAAACGAACACAATATTATTTATTGATAACTACATCAAAATAATGGCTCAAGATGTAGATTAAGATCTCATTTACAGATGATTATGCACGCAAACAGTTGAAAAACATTTTCCAGTTCATTTCAGTGCCTGTCATTTACAACAGCTCTGTTGGTGAGTGAAAACATTCAAAACCATCTCTACAGCAATTGCAAATTTCTGCTTTAAAGGAAATTGCTCATTTCAACCAAAAGAACATAAATAGAAATGGATTGGATTAGAAGAACTGTGGCCCTACTCCTCTTCCAGGGCAATGCCTCATCACTGTTTTGCTTAACTAATTTAAGGATGTTATCAAGTTGGTAGTAAAGCCTGCATTGTGAGATGGAGGAAACTCTAAAGGCCACACAGAGGCCAGGAGCTCACATACACCCACAGAAACTAATTAGATGGAAAGTTTAAAAACCAGCTTTCCTCACAGAAACCTGGACAGTGAATGGGCACTCCATCATTTCCTTTAATAGTCTGATTTAATGACTCAGCAGATGTCTCCACTGGTGCTTAGCTGCTGAAGGAGGTAAATTTAACAAAGCTACTTTTTTTTTCTGGAATTTGCTCCTAGTGAGTGAGTGCCTAAACGTCTTGGTAAATAATCTCAACTGAATATGTTTGGAAACTAGTCAATATAAGAGCCATGCTGTATTGCCTAGATTTCATGTTATGATCCTAAAGTGGAAGGCTTATAAGCACATGCATGGGGGTGTGTGCATGAGAGGGGAAAGGAGAGGAAGAGGGAGAAAGAGACAGCGGGAGAGGGGGGGAGAGGCAGAGGAAGAGGGAGAGGGACAGACGGGGGCGGGGAGGCAGATGGAGAGACAGAGAGAGGGACAGAGGCAATGGGAGAAAGTGTTTTCTGTGTTTACTTATGCCTGTCCAGTGTGAAACGTCATATTAAGAAGGGTTTGGTCTGCTCTGCTTTATTGTTGCTGTTATTCTGTTCTGTTTGGGTTGTGTTGTTAGTAGTGGTTCATTTGGTTTTGGTTTTGGTTTTGTTTTGAGACTGAATTTCACTGTATAGATGACTGGCCTACTACTCCCTGTATATAATGGGCTGACCTCCAAATCAGAGATCTTAACTTTGCCTCCTGAGTACTGGGTTTAAAAGCATACAACATCCCACCTGACTTAAGTGATTTGTTTTTGTTTTATATTTCTTTTTATTGTTGTTTGGGATTACTCTGTATTTTTACTTTCTATCACATATTCTTATATTTGTCTCCAAAAATAATTGAATTAAAGTAATAGAAATTATAATATCCAGTGCTAAATATCACATATTTATAAGACATGTAAGTTATGGTATCTATCAGTCCAACTATCAATATTCTAAGTTTTTCTGCATATGAGTTCTACAGAGGAGGATTACGAAAAAGAACTTAAAACCTAAGAAATTTATAAATGTGTCTGTCTCTCAAACATAAGTCAAATTCTATTAGTATTATCATACATGTATACAAAAGGAAAATATATAACTGGCATATTTTGGTATAAGATGAGCTGTCAATATCCTGCAGGCAGACTACGACTCAACCGTAAATGTGGTATTGGAAGCTCATTCTAAGCATCTTCTGATTTTCCAAGTAACAAATAAAAAGATTAATTTGGTTCTCCTTTACATACAAAACCTTTGCTTTACTATCATTTTCCTTGTAGAGGACCATTGCAGTATTTGGGTCTAGAAATAATTTTCAGTGTGTAACAGATGTTCTTTTGATAAGAAAATACACAAGACTGATTATTTAATAATCTCAGTTTATATATGATATCTGTGCCAATTTCATCAAATTTACATTTTCATTAAGATGTTGAGCCTCAGTCATTATTGAGAACCTCACCACTGTATGCATCCTGTATCTTGCTTTTTCACCTGGAGTATATGAAATTGCTGTGTCAGTTCTCAGTGGTCCAATTACGTAGGCAATAAAGTACTTCTGCAGACTCCAATTTCATATATTCTGTCTATCCAATAATAACCTTTTCCTTAAATCAATATGGTGATTGCAAAGACAAGAATAGTATTATATATGAGATGAATGGTATTAGACCAAAAAATAAAATTTAGCTAATTAATTACTCCCATTTCTAAACTTATATGTTCCCTTAAGTACTTTTTGTTCTCTTATTGTGAACATTAGCACATATGGCAGATAGTTTCTCCTCTCATGAAATAAGGCTTAATGCCTCAGTATAGGGAAATGCCAGGGCAGGGAGGCAGGAGTGTGTGGGTGGGTGGGGGAGTACCCTCGCAGAAGCAGGGGGAGGGGGTATGGGAAAGGGGGTTTCTGGAGGGGAAACTGGGAAGAGAGATAACATTTGAAATGAAAATAAATAAAATATCCAATAAAGGTAAAAGAAAGAAAGAAGAATTTAGCCCTTTTCCATGCCTCAAAGCCCACCTGAAGTTAAGTGTTCACAGAAAAGTTTCATCCTCCCTTTAACTTATAAGTGTCTGAATTGTGCTCATATCTTTCAGTGTTCACCAGCCTGTTCAGAATGAGGATAATTATGGCTCAAGTTGGTAAAGCTCTTCAGGGAAAATCCTAAAATTTCTTAAGGAATATATTCATGTCTAGTAGCTTCAAACAAAGTAATGAATTCAGAATACAATGATAAAGCAATATTCTCCTCTAATGCCATTCATGGTACAACACATATTAAACAAAGGAGCATTCATGACTCCTAATCTCTGCATAGCCCATCTATCATGTTTGAATCTGTTTATTTATTTATTTTCCTATATCCTGAGCATAATTCAAAGGTAATGCTTAAAGCAGCATGCAACCAAATAGCCAAAAAGGGAAACAGCTACATGGTTTTACATGAAGAGAGAGAACAAAGGAAAAACACTTTAATTTAGAGATGGAGGTGTCCATTGGTGTTAAGAGTATTAAGGAATAGTGATTGTTGCTTCCTGTTATTTTTAATGTTATTTTTATGTTTGTGTGGCTACCTTCTTTTGAGCTTGTTGAAAGATTACTTTTTTGCTTTTTCTAGGGTGTAGTTTCCCTCCTGTGTTGGTGTTTTCCATCTATTATCCTTTGTAGGGCTGGGTTTGTGGAAAGATATTGTGTAAATTTGGTTTTGTCATGGAATATCTTGGTTTCACCATCTATGGTAATTGACAGTTTTGATGGATATAGCAGCCTGGGCTGGCATTTGTGTACTTTTAGGGTCTGTATGAGATCTGTCCTGGATCTTCTAGCTTTCATAGTCTCTGATGAGAAGTCTGGTGTAATTCTGATAGGTCTGCCTTTATATGTTACTTGACGTTTTTCCCTTACTGCTTTTAATATTCTTTCCTTGCTTTGTGCTCTTGGTGTTTTGACTATAATGTGATGGGAGGAATTTCTTTTCTGGTCCAATCTATTTGGAGTTCTGTAGGCTTCTTGAATGTTTATGTTCATCTCTTTCTTTAGATTAGGGAAGTTTTCTTCCATAATTTTGTTGAAGATATTTACTGGGCTTTTAAGTTGGGAATCTTCACTCTCTTCCATACCTATTATCCTTAGGTTTGGTCTTCTCATTGTGTCCTGGATTTCCTGGATGTTTTGGGTTAGGAGCTTTTTGCTTTTTGCATTTTCTTTGACTATTGTGTCATTGTTGTATATGGTATCTTCCACAACTGAGATTCTTTCTTCTATGTCTTGTATTCTCTTGGTGATGCTTGCATCTATGACTCCTGATCTCTTTCCTAGGTTTTCTATCTCCAGGGTTGTCTCCCTTTGTGATTTCTTTATTGTTTCTATTTCCATTTTTAGATCCTGGATGGTTTAGTTCATTTCCTTTACCTGTTTGATTGTGTTTCCCTGTAATTTTGCCTGTTTGATTGTGTTTTCCTGTAATTTTGCCTGTTTGATTGTGTTTTCCTGTAATTCTTTAAGGGATTTTTGTGTTTCCTGTTTAAGGGCTTCTAGCTGTTTACCTGTGTTCTCTTGTATTTCTTTAAGGGAGTTATTTATTTCCTTCTTAAAATATTCTATCATCACCATGAGATGTGATTTTAAATCTGAGTCTTGCTTTTCTGGTGTTTTGGGGTATCCAGGGCTCGCTGTGGTGGGAGAGATAGGTTCTGATGATGCCAAGTTGCCTTGGTTTCTGTTTCTTGTGTTCTTGCCCTTGCCTCTTGCCATCTGGTTATCTCTGGTGTTAGCTAGTCTTGCTATCTCTGACTGTGGCTTGTCCCTCCTTCAAGCCTCAGTGTCTGTACTCCTTGGAGACCAGCTATCTCTGAGAGGAAAAGGCAACCAACAGATTGGGAAAAGACCTTTACCAATCCTATGTCTGATAGAGTGCTAATATCCAATAAATACACAGAACTCAAGAAGTTAGACTCCAGAGAACCAAATATCCCTATCAAAAAAATGGGGGAAAAAGCTAAACAGACAATTCTCAACTGAGGATACTGGAAGAGCTGAGAAGCACCTAAAGAAATGTTCAACATCCTTAGTCATCAGGAAAATGCAAATCAAAACAACCTTGAGATTCCACCTCACACCAGTCAGAATGGCTAAGATCAAAAATTCAGGTGACAGCAGATGCTGGCGAGGATGTGGAGAAAGAGGAACACTGCTCCATTCCAGGTGGAATTGCAAGCTGGTACAACCACTCTGGAAATCAGTTTGGCATACCACCAGAAAAATGGACATAATACTACCTGAGGACCCATCTATACCACTCCTGGGTATATACCCAGAAGATGCTCCAACATGTAATAAAGACACATGCTCCACTATGTTCATAGCAGCCGTATTTATAATTGCCAAAAGTTGGAAACAACCCAAATGTCTCTCAACAGAGGAATGGATACAGAAAATGTGGTACATTTACAAAATGGAATACCACTGAGCTATTAAAAATAGTGACCTCATGTTCAGTTTCAAAGAACTGAGGCAGTAGTATGTTTGATGTGATTTCCAGGCAGTTGGAAAATTTGATGTAAGATTCTATGAGACTATGCTTACATATAATCCAAAGTGAGAAATTTGTTGTGGTATAATTTAATTTAATTCACAGTATCATATTAGACACAGTCATGTGAAGAGAAAAAAAATAGAGATATAGGTGTGTTTTTGTGTGTGTGTGTGTGTGTGTCTGTCTGTCTGTGCCTTTGTGTATTTGTCTGTGAGTATGAATGTGTGAATAGATGCACCATTGTGCACTAAGGTCAATATAAATAGTTTGATAACCATCTACATTTCCACTGAGATTAGTCTGGAACTCATGTATTTGGTTGGATGGCTTCCAGAAAGATAAAGTGCCTAGTCTCTCTCTCTCTCTCTCTCTCTCTCTCTCTCTCTCTCTCTCTCTCTCTCTCTCTCTCTCTCTCCATTACTCCAATTATTTTTATTTTTATTTATTTATTTGTTATTACTTTTATATTTTTCCAGTCCAGTCCTTGCCCCCTTCCCGGTCCACCCTCTCACAGTTCCATCTCATTCCCCCTTTCCCCTATTTCTAAGAGGATGTCCCCATCCCACCCCACTCCAGCCCTGGCCAGGCCTCCCCACTTGCTGGTGCCTCAAGTCTCTCATGGTTAGACACATCTTCTCTCTAGCTGGTTTCTTCCACTGAAATTATAAACCCAGAGTACCACAGCTAGTTCTTATTTTTGCTATTAACTTAATTTTTACATAGGTTCTGTTGATGGAACACAGGTCATCATGCTAGCACGTCAAGCATTTTGCCATGCAAGCTATTTCTCCCTGCACTGAAACATACTAATTGAAACAAACAATTTAAATTTTAAATTTCCAGGTTTTCTTTCTAAAAATTTATAAGTATCATTTTCTTTAGTAGCAATGAATATTTCCTTAATGTGCTTAAAATCACATGTACAATGATTTACTTTCTGAAACTATTTGATGTTTTATGAAATTTATGAAGCCTACTATGATAAATGCTATAGCACATGTCTGCACATGTGGGCCATAAAATCTAATATTACTGGTAGGAGTAAAGGAAACCTGATCAACCAAGTGCCCTTAGTCAAATATTTTGTACTTTGCCCGACATAGCAATTCCTTCAGTTTTCCATGACCAGGTGTGGAGTTTGATGAATCTAATGGATGAGTTGCTTAGCAAACTCCTTGGGTAGAATGCTGCAACCCTCCGATGTCAGGAAAGAATTCATAGCCTTAGTCAGAAAGACTACAAGAAAGAAGAATAGAAAGAGAACAGTCTCAAGTTGATATGAGTCCCTCTTCAACTAGTCTCCTTGCCTGACCACCCTAGTCTCTGCTCTCTTATCTTGCTCATATTGGCCTTGACTTATGGTCCCTGCACAATCAATGCTTTAGTTAGATTTGTTAAAAACTGGATTTCCATCCTTCAATTGATGATTCTAAAACAATATTAGCCCATGGAAATATCTCAAGGATATGAGATAGCCGAAAACTGAAGGGGGAAATGAAACAGGCTCACTCTGTGATAGGCTTCAAATTGGAAGTTCATGAGACTAGGCTTAAATCTCTGTTTCCAATAACTGGGCAAGTCCAGGCAAGTCCTAGCCTCAGAAGCTGCCCTGCCAACTGGCCTGAGAAAAGGACAATGGGTCAATAGCAGTTTCCAGATTTCCTCAATAAACGGTTTCTAAACTTCCCCAGCAATGGTTACAAAATATCCCTAGAGCCAATGAAAGATGTCACAAATCCCTCCCCAGAATCCTCCTAATGTGCTTTAAATCAGGCCTGAGAGCACAATTGGGGGTCTCCATCTTGGAATGGGAGACCTTAGCATGCTAGGCTTCTGCAGAATAAAACACCCTTTGCACTCTTTGCTTTTACATACCAAACAAGAAAGGGAAAAAACCCAACAAAACAAAACAAAACAAAGCAAAACAAAACAAAACAAAGCAAAACCAAATAAAGAAAATGTGAATGTAAAGTTTCCTGATCAGAGTTTTAGTGCTCTCCATAACTGGTCAGATAGTTGATATAGTATGCTAAGCTAAGTGCACATATAGCTTTAATTATAATATTTAGTATTGTACTCAGCAGAACCAGGACAAGCAGGTTCTGTGTGTCTCCATCTGGCAGAAAAGTTGGAAATGTTACAGCGCCTAGAAGAGAAGTGAGGAGGTTTGGGAGGCCTTTGCAGGGCAGATAGCTGTGGTTCAGCTACTGTGCAAGCACCAGTGCCAGCAGCAGGAGCTGCAGCAGCATGAGTCTGGCCTGCCCTACAGTACAAATTCAAGTGATAAATGCTTCAAAAGAGAGATCTCTTATCTAAGTGTTAGAGCTCAGTAAAACAGCCACTCAGATGATCCTGGATGAAATAACTTGTGTGCTATATTACATGTGGACAGAGACATTTTAAACAGTGAGGGGTAGGGTGGTATTTATGGGTAGATGTTTCCTTTTCCAGCAGTTTGGGGTGTTATTGATGCTCTATTTGGATAAGGAAAGACTACAGGCATTTTCCCCATGTGACTGATTGTCAGAGCACTCTCAGTGTGATATTGTGGTTACATGATCCATAGCAGGTAGAGATAGGAAAGACTGACCCTACCCCTACTGTCTCAATTCCCAGTTTCACAGGGTCTGAGCTCACTCAGCCTTACCACTTCTGTCTGTTGACATGCTCCACTTACTCCACAATTTAGTTTGATAGAAACTGTTTGAAAATAAAGATTATTTGTTTCTCTCTGGATGGTACTAAATTTTCTATGAGATTAAGACTGAAAATACATACTTAATAGACCAAGACTTTCTTGTTCAAGACTAACAGCACATTCAAAACAGTTGATACACAGCTTTTTGTTATCATTTTTTTCATTTTCATATGAACAAGCATTTCTTTGCTTTCTTAAATAGTCTCACAAATCTGCTGCACATCACAACATTGAGAACGTTTTAAAAACACTTTTAAATGGTTTATATGGTAGAGTATTGTGCTGTATGTATGTACTTATGAATATGTGGGTATATATATTCATATTAACATATACATGTATATATAGTAATATACGTGTATAGACACACACACACACACACACACACACACACACACACACACACACACACATATATATATATATATATATATATATATATATATATATATATATATATATATATATATATATATATATATATATATATATATATATATTTGTATATAGATATAACCAGAGATTATGGATTTGGAAGAGAGCAAGGAGCAGTATAGGGTAGGGTTTAGAGAGAGGAAATGGAAGGGAAAATGCAGCAATTATAATCTAAAAAAAAGTTTAAAAATCATGTAACATGTAAAGACATTTTATTTCTGTTTTTGATATGATGCAAAGATAATACTTTGCCAGGTAAAGTATAGGAAAAAGTTGTTCATCTTTTTAAAAAATAAAGGAGACACTAAGATTATTCAATTAGTACTACTTAAGTTTTAATCTCTAAATATCTAATATCTAAGTAATTCCTATCAGCTACTAGCAGAGAGTATAAATGAGTGTACATAGATATAATAAAAATTGTGATCCTTAGGTCAGGTGGACAACCAACACCCATTATTTAAAAAAAAAAAGAAAAAGAAAATATGAATGAAATTTTCACAATACAAAAAATTCTGTATTAGAAAGCAAAACTATAGTCAGTCAACAAAGCCTACACTGGCAATGTCTTTGTAATGGGATTTAGGTTGTCATGGGAACAATATGAAAATGTTAAGCAACAGACAGAACAAAAAGTAAAGTATTCTTTGAAGGGATGTAAAAGGAAATATGGCTCAGAAGACAGTGAGCTTTAGACAAAGCTCGTGACAAGTCTGGTATCTGCAGAAAAGGGAGAACTGATTTCAAAAGTCTTGAAACATATTTATTCAAAATGAATATGAATATGAAAATAATTGCAAAAGTACTGAAAAATAGTCTATTTTATGAGACCCAGGAATTTTATGCTTTATATAATTTACAAGACTTAATAAAATCCAGAAACCGAATGAAGTTCAGACTTTATTGAGAAAGGCGTACACAGAGAGATAGATTCTCACTGCTTAGTCCAAACTTGCTACTCTGGACAGCTCACTCTGTAGCTCTGGTTAATATGGAAGTGCTTGGAATATATTCATCAGCCACCATTTCTAATTAGGATTAGAAATCTAATAATAAGTATGATATCTACAAAAGCTAATCAGATCGAGAAAATTACTGAGTACTTAAGATGAAGATTTAATGAAAAGGTGAAAAACTTTCTAGACTTAATGTATAAAATTAAACTGATTTTTCTAAATCCAGAAATATATTTTATGAGTGTTCATATAACATTACTCTGAATGTGAAAAAATTATAATTATAGCTTCTGACCTCACTTGAATACATAGTCTCACAGCAAACTTGCTGATTCTCCTTCTCAATGTCCCCTGCACCTTAAATGAAGAAATTGCATTATAATTTTATCCATTGGGGCTGGTTGCCATTATTCTGTGATTACTTGGTTGTAACTTTCTGTAATGATAGTACTCCATCTCTTTCAAAAATGTTCTTGATGAGGACCAAAGAACATACTTTTCTCTGGATATAGGAGCAAATACTTAGTTGTTGTTGGGGGGAGGAGCTTATACTAGTTTCAAAAAGACATGGTTGTAGGTTTACTCCAAGATCCAGGACTTTATTAACCCTGCCTCTGTAGTTGGCTAGGCTTCCTGACCCAGGCATAATTTCCCTTTTTTGTGTGAGTCTCGAGTCCAATTAGAGAGGTGTTAGTTACCATCCATGTAGACATTCCAATCCTTAAACTTAAGGTTATCATAAAATGCTGGTCCTTGTTGTAAGTTGCTGGATGTGATTGCTGGTTGTTTTCCTCCTTTAGAAGCTTGCATGGAGCTTTCTGGTACTATGAAAACTAGTTATCTGGGATGAGGGTTTCAAGAGGGTTTCAGTCCTGGGTCCTCTGGGCCCTACATCTGAAGTGCATAGTATACAAAGTATTATCTATGTGACTGCCTAAACATAAGCTGAACAAGACCACAATAATAGTCATTCAAAAGTTGATGAAGAAAGACCATGAGTCCTCAACTCTACCCAAAAAAACTATGGGTAACAAAGGAATGTTGAGAGTGGGAGAAATTAGCTTTTCCAGGAGAAAATACAGAAATATATTATACATATCAAGTGATCATCCCTGAAAACATATACACAAGTAACATTATACAAAGAAAGCAGGTTACATTTGATATATATACATATATATACATATACATACATACATATATATATATATATATATATATGTGTGTGTGTGTGTGTGTGTGTGTGTGTGTGTGTGTGTATATATAAAATGAAAAATTGTGTCCATGAATGGGAGAGAAAGAGAGATAGGAATTGTATGTGACAAGAGGAAGAAAAAGACAGGAAACATAAAATAAATACAAGTATATTATAATCTTCAAAATAAAAGAAATAATATTTTTTAAAAATTAGTGTGCATATAATAGAATTTAAGAGCCACACCTTGTGATGGAATCCATGCTTGACATTATTCTGATGCCTAAGAATCTGAGTCTAAATAGGTCATGGATCCAGGGGGAAGAATAATTACTATTGTTTTGCTAAAGGAGCATAACAATAAATGACTGAACAATATTTTGTTAGACTTATCATCATAGAAGTCTCCTACTTCAGTAGATGGGAACTAGTACTCACTATGCAATGGACAGTGAAATATTTTGGAATATTTAATCATAAGTGGGATATCTCCATCAACACCATCTTCTCTGGACTCAGAGAACTATGTGAGGATGGAAAGGAAAAGACTGTGAGAGCAGAAGGGATAAATCACCCCGAGGAATCTTTCTTCCAGAAACAATAGGACCAATGTACAAATGAACAATTAGGCTGTAGCAGCATAAAGGAGCATGAGAACATTTAAGCCAGTCAACTTCCCAGCACTGAGAGAGGAAAGTGGACACTGTTAGCATTCTGTCTAAGCTCTGTCCCACAGTTACCTGGCAACAGCCAGGTGTGCTTGACTTACTATAAAAGGGGCTGCTTGCCCCCTCCTCACTCTCTTGCTCTCTTGCTCTCTGTTGCTATTGCCTTCCTTTCCCCCCTCTCTCCCCATTCCCCTTCCCCTTCTCTCCACATGCTCATGGCAGGCCTCTACTCCTATTTCTTCTCTCTCTCTCTCTCTCTCTCTCTCTCTCTCTCTCTCTCTCTCTCTCTCTCTCTCTCTCTCTCTTTCTCCTTTCTCTATCTCTCCTACCATTTTGACTCCTCTCCCTATGCCCTAAATAAACTCCCCTTTATACTATACCGTTGAGCGTCTGGTCTCTCAGGTGGAAGGGAGGCCTCAGCATAGGCCCAAGGCACCCTTCCTCCATACCTCACCACACCTCCATAGAACATCCCCCCCTTATCATTTTATAACGACATCAGATATGAGTTCCCATTTTTAACTAAGAAGCTGTCTGCAAATGACAGCAGCTTGTAAAGGAAAAATTAGTTTTCTTCAGTGGAGACACATTAAAGCCCAAGCCTCATCCTCAGCAGTAGGTGGTCAACACAAAATACCTCAGTAGTTGTTTTGTCGATGTTTTTGTCTCATATTACTTTTTTGACATTATGATGTTCTTGTACAGATATTGTTGACATACATTTCAGTCAATAGAGGCTAGAGCTGCTAACAAACAGTAATTTGTTTGTTACCAGTCAGCTGTGTAGAACTGTGGGTAAGAAGGGAGAATCTCTTTAAGGGCTAATCTCTGTTTTGGGTCTCTTCACAGTTGGCCATCAAGGAGCTCTAGCAGTGCGCTGGATGGGAACTAAGAGGTAGTTCCAGACATCCTACAGGTGTATAATACTTAGTTCCTTAATGTTGTAAGAGTTAAATCACATGTGCTTACAAAGGAGGTTGGAATACCTCAGCCCTTGGTTAATGCAATGCTGGCACTAAAACATCCAGGGAGGCATCCTTCTCTGAAGTCCTTAGTACTTGGCAGCAGCTAGGGTATTCTAGTGTAATTATATAGGAAAGAGGGTTAAGAGCTCTCCACAGGGAGTTTTAGACCATTGGCCCTGAAGACATGACAACTCTCTGAAACTCTCCTGGAGACCATTGTCTACACTTTCTCTTCTCTAACTCTGTAGAACATATTATCCTCATTTACCCTTAGATTTCTGCACCTCTTGCCATCCTTCTAGTTCCTCTGCTTTCTTCCTTCTCAGGTTGCTCTAAATCAGGTCAGCTATTTCTTAGTTTTCAGATAGAACACTGTCTGCCTTGTACTTGGAGAACGTGTGCATTTGTTCTTCAGACTCTGCTGCTCACTTCTTTCTTCAGCTCGGCACCATGACTAAAATTAGTCAAGAAAAGCAAGCCTTTCATTGACCTTCAGTTGACATTCCTAAAGGCTCAAGAAGTAAACCTTAGCAGTGGCAGCCTCTTTATGCAGCCTAACCGGGTAGTGTTTGGAGCAGTAATAGCCTCTTTTAATGGGCACTCTCAGTTCTGCTTCATATACCAATCACAGACACCCAGACTTGTGTTTTGAGCAAAACACAGCCTTGCTTCTTTGATCCATCCACAGCAGTCCCTCTCTTGTGGTCTGTGGAAGAACTGCTCCTCATTTTGTCCTGGATGGAAATGCTTGCAGGTTAACTGGAGTCCACAGAGGGCTTCTAATATGCAAAACCTAGTATGGTTTGCTTCAAATATCATTGGCTGATGTTTCCCCTTCAGCAGTTGAGGCAATCAGTTATGATTGTACAATAATTTTTCTCAAGATGTCTGTGGGTTTGTCTAGACAGGTGCTGCCACAGATTTTAATTGGGCTTAATATCTTCTCTATTCATAAGGAGGGGTAGGCTCTGTAACCTTTCTCACTATACAAAATTGAGCAGTAGATGCAATGTATATTTAGATGAAATAAGTACACAGAAAACATCAGTAGAAATAGAACCATCAATGAACCCTCCCCTTGAGACCAAAAGAAAGGGGGTTGTTGTCCTTCAAGAAAATGTAGAGAGCTTGAGATCTCGAGACACAGAAACTAGTGTCTTGACAGTTGGCAATGACAGGAGAAAATCCAGATGTGAGCACTCCTGTTTGAATACCCCAACAAAACATCCATTGCTCATTGCTGGTTTTGGTCATTTTCCAGTATTACCATTTCAAATAGTGGCCAGGAGGCAATGCACAGCAATGAAACTCTTGCTCTAGTAGTAAAAATCCAGGAAAATTGCAGTGTTATCTCCAAACACACTGCAACAAGTAACTGAGAAATTAAAAAGATAACTAGGTTGAAACTATGTACAAATCAAAACCAATAACATATACTGAAGAAATGTTGATATCATGGGAATAATCAAGACAATCTCCCCACACCTCTTCTCCCTCTCCTCGACCCCCTCTCTGTGACACAAACATATACACAGTCAAATAATAAAATATGACAACACAGGAGTAAAATTTTTAAAACATTTATGAGTGAGACTATCAGACACATCAACCACAGATGAGAAATTATGTTAAAGTCTTAATATATAACTAACAACAGATAATATTTAACAATAATTCTCTTAACTACCCAAAATGGATACATTTTAACCGTTTTACATAGTATGTCTTGACATGAAAATGTATTAAAATATTTTGGGATTATAGGCTGAATCATAACAGTGATTAGAAAAACCTAAAATGCATTATCTTTCCTTAAAATTCTCTTTTACATTTTCAGCAAAGTATAAGACAAATTTAATATTTAATGAAATATTAGTGACTTTTGGTTAATGCTTTTAACAGTTCTGGGAATAAAATCCAGGGCCAAAGACATGTTATTAAGCAGAATATCACTGAGTTACATCTCCAGACCCCATCATGCTATTTTTAAATGCAATTGAATTAATAGCAATAATAAAAGGTAAGTAAAAAATGGATGATATAATGTTTACTGGCAACTGAGACAATAGAAATAAGACAGTCCTTTGTGTCTTATAGGAGATTAATTTTGCATTCCATTGTCCCTTATCCTGAGATTCTTAATTCAATCCAACAAAAATGTATTAACTGCTTTTTATGTGCTCATTACCATGTTAATTACTACAAAGAATTATATGAAAGAAGACAAGACTTAAATCAACTGGCAAAAGGGAGAAATAAAACATAGCTAAAGTGAAAGATAAGAATATAAACAATGTTGTTATGGGTGCTCAAAAGAGTTTTACAACTCTGTCCATAGTCTCAATTTGATCTCAGTAACTCATCACTCTCTTAACTCCCTTAGCCCACCCATCAGTTACTAAGTAGGTTTCAACATCACACATCAATAAAAGATAAAGCCATGAAAAGTTTTATCATGAAATAACCTACCATACAAAGTTTAAAAAATGGAAATCCATATTAATATAACATTCTTAACAGTTTTGGTTATTAATCAACTAGAGTAAGTTATTGCTTTGAATATGTAGTATTCCTCTTAAGCACAAAGTTAAAAACTGAAGGCTTTAAAAATAAAATAACTTGGTGACCCAAGTTTAAGAACTCTACTATATTTGCTACTGAACTGTATTCTCTTATTGACTTCAAGTTTCTCCATTACTACATGTAGTGTGCGCGCGCGCACACACACACACGCGTACCATCAATAAATAAATTTCTGTAGGTACATCAATGTGTAGAAAAAAACTATCAAATGTCATTTTCTTTTTTGTTTTTGTTTTTTTGTTTTTTTTTTTGCAAGAAAATGTATTTTAGAATCATTACATTGGGTTTAACTAATTTAACTTTTGAGTTTCAGACTTTTAAGCTTTATAAACTAATACCTAAGGTACAAAAATATAGACAGGTTTTGCTTATGAAGAATCCACAGAAGTGTGGAAGCTGGTTCACTTGATCTCATTTTTTAAAAGCAGTTAAGTATTTTAGTGAGATTTAAAATTAAAATCTAAATATATTATTTCCTTCTTGTGTTTCTTCTCTCCAATACTTTCCATGTCTCTCTTTGGAATCTTTCCTATACCTCCCCCACTCCCTCTCAGATATATGATTTATTTTTCTTTATCATTCTTCCCAACCTTCCTAATGCTATGACACTTTCATATAATTCCTCATGTTGTGGTGAGCCTGAACCATAAAACTTGATAAAACTTGATTCTGCTACAAATCTTAATATAAATATCTGATATGTGACATCTGTGAAATGGTTGTTTGATCCTCAAAGGGGTCGCAACACTCTTCTCAAAGGGGTTGAGAAACACATATATACATATAATGCATGACACTAAGAAAGAAACACACATATGCTAAATATAGAAATGTGAGGTGCTGAGGAGTTCTTAAAGTATAGATCAAGTGTATATGAGCTCAGGGATGATCACTTTATGAATAACCATTAAAGGTCTTATTCATGGAAGAGGTTAATGTTCCCTAATTCAGCATTTTTTAGTTGCCTGCTGTTTTGCTTAAATGTGGGACTTAAGCAAATTTCTTCCTTATGAAGATGTCCATTAGTATTGTCATTATTCAGGTCTTGATTGGCCTGTCATATTTTTGAGATGTCATGGGTCAAGCTTTTCTGTTGTATTGACTTGTTGTGTGTCAACATGACACAGGATGGAATTACCTGAAAGGAGGGAGCCTCAACTGAGAACATGCCTCCATAAGATCTGATCATAGAGCATTTTCTTAATTAGAAGGTGGGGGAGGATCTAGCCCATTGTGGGTAGTGCCATCCTTGGGCTGGCAGGTCTGGCTTCTATAAGAAAACATGTTGAGCAAGTTATTATGAGCATGCCAGTAAACAACCCTCCTCCATGGCTTCTACATCATATTCTTCCTCCAGGTTTCTGCCCTGTTTGATTTCCCATCCTGGGTTCCTTCACTGATGGTCTGCAATGTGGAAGTGTAAGCCAAATAAAGCCTTTGCTCCCCAATGTGCTTTAGACATGATATTTGATCACAACAATAGAACCCTAAGACATCTGTCATTGCTGGGAGACAATCTTAAAGCAGATTTCCTTATCCTCTGGCTCTTAGAAATTTTCTGCTTTCTCTTCCACAATGTTCTTTGAGTCTTAGGTACAGGAGTTGTTTTGCAGTCAGAATGGGTAACTCTCATATGTTGGTGGAATTTCCAAATGATGCAGCTATTGGAGAAATCAGTATAAAGAAACATTAGAAAGCTAAAAATAAATGTATCATGTGACTCATCTTACAACTCCTTAATATGCCAATGGTTAGCATCCTACTGCATAGATGCTTACTCAGCAATATTCATGATAGCTATGAAATGGAAACAACTTAACTGTTATTCTATAGATGGATGCATAATAAAAATGTGATACATATACAAAAGAGATTACTATTTAGGTGGAAAGAAAAATTAAATTTACAATTAAACACATAGATAATGAGATCCCACACTCAGAAAGACAAATGTGACATTATCTATCATCAGTGGTTCTCAATTATATATCTAAATTTTATTATTAGAGAGTTTTATTGACATGCTATTTAAATATAAGTATGATATATGATTCAATGAATGATAATGTCTTTATCTAACTGAATATTATAATATTTACACTCTAGTTAGTTATAGTTAGCCTGGGCAAATATAGATATCTCTATGCATTTTTCTTATTATGGGCACCTTCACATATGTTAATGGTGAGAAAAAAATCAAGATCTAAATTCTAGCACGTTTCAAGCATACAATTCATCATTAATTGCTACCATGTTTTAAAAAATATATCCAACATGTTTATCTGCCATGATGGAAATATTTCATAATTGTCTGACATTATCATTGTTATGATTGTGTTGAGATGGTTGCGCAGCTCCACAAACCACACCAGGCCAAACAGTTACTGAGAGAGGGGGAGCAAGGTGGCAGCAAAAGAAAAAGGGGGAGAGAGAGAGATGAGAGGGGTCTTCCATTTTTACATGGAGAGTTTGTAGCCACTGGTAAAGGTGGGAGGTAGGCCAAGTGGATTCTGGGAATATGGTGGCTGTTGCCTTGGCAGGTTCGAGCTGTCACCTGGGTGTGATGTCACCAGTTTGGAGGTCCTGATGCCAACATGCTTCCATTCTTCTTCTTATAAAAAGGAGAAAAAAAAGGATGGGAGAAGCCGATGTGAAAAGGGAATCTGGGCATCTTGTCTCTTAAGCTGCCTCCTGCTGTGTAGGGGTGAAGTCAATTTTGGGGTGTAGATGACTTTCACCATTGGGTCCACCTTGTAATTGTTTGCATCAGGATCCTCTGTGGACAGCAGCTCTTCTGTGGGCAGCTGTAACAGGAACTGATTAATAGCTTGGTTAGAATATTTTTGTATTTGTCATTGAAGAAATGCAGAAACAAGATTAATGAGGCAGGAAGCGAATAATAACACCAGGAAGATGACTAGGAAAGGAGTTACAAAAATGAGTATCCAGTTACATATAGGGTTTTCAAAAATCCCAGAACTTGGAAGTCTCACGTTTCCTGAAATTCTGTATGTCTGACTATAGTTCCTGGATTTTATTTCTCACTATCCTGGATTGGGTGACATAGAAACAGCATTCTTCTTGGAGGAACAGGCAATGACCACCTTCTTTAGCTGTCAGGACATCTAGCCCCCATTGGTTCTGAAGCACCACAGCTGCCAAAGAATTGACCTGTTTCTGGATAGTAAGCACAGTTTCAGTCATTTCTTGAAGATCATTTTCAAACTGGGAAGTGAATTCATTATATTTGGTCATGGAAGTTGTTATCCCTGCAACTCCAGTACCAACATCTATGGCTATTCCCATGAGCAACCAAGAGTGGTATGTCCTGAAGTGCCCTCTTATGTTGGGCAGCTATCATATCTACAACTGGTATTGGCAGAGGCTCATTTTCCTGGATTTCTCCAAGTTCAGGGTAAAGGAGTACCAACCTGCAAACTCCTGACCAGCTGGCGGGTAGGCAATGATATACCTGAGTGCCACAAAAAATTGACATGTTGTGGACTACAGGGCATTGCAGCAGAGATGGTATATCAAGGGTTATGGTTCTATTGCAATCTAGGGATCTTAGCGTTCCTACAGAATGTGTCTGGAAGGACTTAAAACAATTTGTCATGCCAAAGAGAGGGATAGAGGTAAAGTATGGAGTCATGGCAACATCGGAGTCAGGGCAGCTCACAAAAGGTGAGGTAAGGTTACTTGGCAGTATCACTGGAGAGGCTGTAAGTGGCAATTGTGAGTTAATTCCAGGTGGTACACATAGCCAACAATCTTTAAAGTGACCAGGCCTGGTGACATTAAGGAGTTGGTACACCAAGGTCAAGGTCCGAAGCAAAAGGCAAAATGACAAGTTAGTGCCATTTATGAGGGGTGATGTCAAAGAGGTAAGGATCTCAGAGGAGTGCTTGATTACTTCCCCTACTTTTCTAATGTCTAGAGGTTGGGCAATTGAGACATATTTTCTCTGGATATGGATGGTACTTACTAGGGAGCTGGGTTAGTTTTTATTGTAGAGCTTACCAACAACTGCTGTCTCCCACCTAGCATCCCATGGGTCTTGTATGTAGAAAAAGAGTGTCTTGCGTTGTTGATAGAAGAAATGATTGGTCTGTGATCCTAGCATATGTGATCCGAGCACAAGACCAATATGGATAGTCCCCATATTTGTCTGGCCATTTTCTACAATAATCTTTTGTCTGGTCAAAGAGAAAGCAAGCATAAAGATCTTAATATTTAGATGGGATAACAGATGCAGGGCTGATAGCAATTTGGATTGGTTCCTGACATCCAGCTATGGAGCAGTTTCCAGATCCTATTTGGAAAGACTGTTGTTATCTGTGGGGGTTTCTTGAACTTCAAATCTCCAGGTATAAGGGCTATCCTGGATAGAAATGAACAGCAGGGAGAAGATGAGAAATCCGTGTCTAATCCAGTGAGGTTGAGTTTGGCTGCTGGAGTGGACTTTCATTTTCTGGGACTGGGGACAAGGTGGGTGGTCTGGAAATGTTCCAAAGCTTAACAGAGCACAGTCCTGTTAGGGTTGATGTGTATGAAAAAGAGTCATTTTTAGGTGAAGGGATGAAAGATTTGAGGTGAGACAAGTGGCCCCAATGAAAGAGTCCCTCTAGTTTAGCAGCTGTAGGGGGGTCACAAGAATTACCTTAAAAGGGCCCTGCCATTTGGGAGAGAGGGGTGAGGGCTGATGATCTGGAGGGGATAGAAGGACTTTGTCTCTGATGTTGACAGGCAGTGGGCAGGAGACAGTGTGTGGCCGAGGTAGATGGTGGTCAGTGAAGTTCCATTGGAGAGAACGGAGGTAGTAAAGTAATGGGTGAGTAGATGATCTGGGAGGGGAGAGCATTTAGGTGAAAGACCAGGAATTAGGACCAGACGTCCGTACATGAGTTCAAAGGGTGAAATGAGGAAAGGTCGCTTGGGGAGAGCTCGTAGCCTGAAAAGAGCCAGAGGTAGCAGTTTTACTCAATCAAAGTGAAGTTCCTCTAACAGCTTAGCAAGAGTGGTTTTTAAGGAGTGGTTAGTTTTTTTCTACCTTACCTGAAGACTGAGGGTGGTAGGGAATGTGAAAATGCCAGGGGATGTCTAGGGCCTTAGATAGAATTTGAAAAATATGAGAAGTAAATCCAGGACCATTGTCTGACTAGAGGGAGGCTGGAACACCAAACCAGAGGATGATCTCTCAGAGGAGGAAATCAGAGACTGTCTGAGCCCTTTTGCTAGTTGTGGGAAATGCTTCCACCCACCCTGAGAAGGTATCCACCAAGACCAGGAAGTACTTGGCACATCTGACAGTGGGCAGGTGGGTAAAGTCAAGTTGTCAGTCAGTTCCAGAAAGGGAACCTCTAGCCTGATGAATAGGAAAAGCAGTGCTATGATACCTTGAGTTGGAGTCTGACATCTGACAGATTTTGCAAGAAGCAGTGATAGATCTTAAGAAACTTAAGTCCTCAGGAGTAGGCTGTAAGTGGGTCTTGACAAAAGAAAACAACACTTGGCTGTTAGGGTGAAAGAGTTGGTGAAGATAGGACAGAGTTTGGCTAGTGTCAGGGGTGAAGGTGGGGATGTGGGTTGCAGTGTGAGGATGTCCTGAGGAGGGTGAGATGAGTCTAGACCCCTAAGGGCTACAGCTCTAGCTGCCCCATTGACTCAGTTGTTTCCCTTGGAGGCAATAGAATCATCCTTCTGGTGGGATTTGCAGTGGACAATCCCAATAGCTGTGGGGAGATGGGAGGCCTTTAGCATGGCCATAATGTGGTTTGCATTAGTTACTGATCCTCCTTTTATGGTAAGTAACCCATGTTCCCTCCAGATAGCTGTGTGGGACAGGAGGATATGGAAAGCATATTTGGAATCTGTGCAGATGTTGAGGGATTGTCCCTGTGCCAGTTGAAAGGCACAGGTAAGGACTATTAGTTCAGCCAGTTGATTAGTGTTGTGAGTAGGAAGGGCCTGTGCCTCCTCCACCTCAGTGTCCGACACTATGGCATAGTCAGCTTTTCTGGCCCCTTCATATGGAAAGGAGCTTCCATCTGTATATCAGGCATAAATGGCTTGAGGCAATGTGCCCTCCTGTATGTGCGAAGGATGAGGTAATAGTTCCTCTTGAGTTTCAGTGCAGGAATGAGATAGAGAGTTGTTAGTATTAGGTCGAGGAAGAAGACTGGAAATATTAAGAGGCAGGCATGATTGGAAGGTGAGTGTGAAGTCTTCTATTAGAGCTACCTGAAGAGAAAGAACCCTGGAGGGAGGTAGAGTATGTAAGCCTTTGTAATTTAGGAGCTGTGACAGGTTATGAGAAGAGAAGACAGTTATAAGTGACCCTGAAGTTAGTTTTTTTGACTCTAGAATAAGGAGTTCAGTGTCTGCTAAGATACAAATACAAGGTGTCCATCCCTGGATGGTTAGATCTAGTTTTTTGGACAAGTATGCTACCACTGCAAAAGAAGGTCCCAGTTGGTCACCTAAGACTCCAAGGTCAAATCCCTCCTTTTCAGTTACATAGAGGGAAAAATGATGAGTCAGGTCAGAGATATGTAAGGCTGGGGCCTTAAGAAGAGCCTGTTGGAGCTTTTGAAAGGGCTTGGTAACAGGTTTGAGAAGAGGTTCATGGGTGGAGCCTAATACTGTTTCATATAAGGGGTAAGAAAGGAGGGAAAATGAAGGAACCCAGAAACGTAAAAAGCTAGCCATTCCTAGGAGTGATAAAACCTCTTCCTTTGTAGAAGGAACAGTTAAAGACTGACTCAGATTCTTTCTATCTAAGTTTTGTGGGTTGGGGTAATATTCCCAAATAGGTGACCTGAAGAGTGGACAGTTGGACTTTAGAAGGTGAGACCCTGTAGCCTCGACAGGAAAGGAAATTTAGAAGAGCAGAGGTGTCCGCTTGGCTAATCTCTAGAGAGGGGCTACAGAGAACGACATCATCTTACATAATGTACAATATTAGATTTAGGGAGAGATAAAGAGAGTAAGTCAAAAGCTAGGGCCTGGCCAAATAGATGTGGACCGTCCCAGAATCCCTGAGGTAGAACAGTCCAGGTAAGCTGGGTAGAAAATTGGGTGTCAGGATCTGTACAGGTAAAGACAAATACATTCTGTGACTGGGTATCAAGAAGCACAGGAAAAAATGAATCCTTGATATCCAGGACTGATAAATAGTAAGTTCCTGAGGAGATAGTGGAAAGAAGAGTATAAGGGTTAGCCACAACAGGATGGAGGGGGATCACTGCAGAATTAATGCATCTAAGGTCTTGAACCAGTTGATAGGTATCATTAGGTTTCTTAACTGCTAGTATAGGAGTGTTAAAGTGGGAAGAGGTGGGGCAAAGGAGTTGTTTCCTTAAGAGGTCAGAAATGATAGGCTTAAGTCCCCTATGGCTCTGGAGAGAGGGCAGGTATTGAGCTTGGGTGATGTACCTGGTAGAGTCTAGTAACTGGATGACAACAGGAGAATGATGTTTAGCAACAGAAGGGTTCTGGACATCCCAAACTCAGGGGCCCACCTGAGAAGCTGGTAAAGGAAACAACATGTTAGTGTTAGTAGGTTGACTGGCTAGGAGAAGGAACAGAGGAACTGTTGGCCAGTTTGGGTTTAGGAAAATAAGGGGAGCAAAGGAAATAGAAGCTCCCGACTTAGCTAAAAGATCCCTTCCCAATAAGGGGACAGGACATGTCGGCACTACCAAAAAGGAATGGGTGAGGGGTACACCCCTAAAAATGCAACTAAGTGGTGGGGTCTGATGAGGGAGATAAGGTTGTCCTCCTACCCTGACAATAGGAAAACACGAAGGTGAAGTGGGCCCCCAAAACTCCATCAGGACTGAGTAAGTGGCCCCAGGGTCCAAAAGAAAGAAGATGGGCTGTCCACATACCATGATAGCTACCCAGGGCTTCCTGCTAGTGATAGGTGTGGTCAGGTAGAGAGAGCTTGGGCCCCTTCAGTCATCCATAGCCAAGTCTAGGAGGTCAGCTGAAGGGTTATCTGGGAGTGACATCCCTCTGTTCTTCACAACGTGAGGGCAGTCAACAGCCCAATGTCCCTCCTGATGGCACCTAGGACATGGTCCCCTTGGCTTGTTGGGGTTGGGCCAAACTCTTGCCCAGTGACCTTGTTGACCACATTTATAGCACAGACCTGGTGAACTCTGAGCATTAGAAGACCAGGAGCCTGAGTTAGCAGCTGAGGTTGGTTGGACAGCCTTTGCCAGCATGTGGTATTTTTGTTTTCAGGCTTTCTCATTCCTCTCATGATACACCTTGAAGGCCAGTGCCAAGACTTCTGCCTGTGGAGTTAGAGTGTCCTTCTCCAACCGCCTAGCTTTTATGTCGGGATGTATCTGGGAAAAAAGTAGGTCATCAGAAGTTGCTTACCTTCTGGGTTTTCAGGATCTAAATTAGTGTATTGTAATAGAGCCTTTGTGAGGTGTTCTAAAAATTGAGATGGGTTCTTCTGTTTGTCCTGGACAATGTCTTGGAGTTTTTCAAAATTTACTGACTTTAAGGCTGCCTTTCTTAGGCCAGCCAGAAGGCATGTAATAAACCTGTCTCTGGCTAAGATACCACCTGTGGAATTGTAATTCCATTGAGGATTCTGGTCAGGCACTGCCTCAGATCCAATTGGATATGTTCCATATGTTTGGTGAATTTCATCTCTGTGCGCTTTTGCCACTTCCCAAACTCTCCTACGTTCATCAGGAAGTAAATTATTAGTAAGAATCATATGAACATCATGAGAAGTCAAGCTATAAAACTGAGTGATGTATCGGAACTCCTTAATAAATCTGGAAGAGTTAGAAGCATACAAACCCAGTCTGCTTTCTACTTGAGAAAGTTCACTCAGCGAGAATGGGACATGTACTCTGACCAGACCATCAACCCCAGCCACTTCCCTTAAAGGAAGGACTGGTGCTGGGTCAGCTGTCTCTGGAGGAGAAGGAATTGGGGGTTTGGCTGTGGCCTTAGAATGAGTGATAGGAGGGTTGAAGGTCAGTGCCAATGCAAAGCAATTGGAGAGACCTATAACTGGCACAGGAGAGGAGTCTGGAGTGATCGAGCTAGTAGGCCCTGGGGTATCCTGGTGAGAAGGAGAAACTGGTGTAGCAGTTTGGGTTTTCGGCAGCGTGGAAGCAGGTCTGCGTTGGAAGGGAGGTGGTTCGTCAGCTGGGTCTAGGGTTGTAGAGTCATCTAGTGGCTGTTGAGTAGGTTTCATGGCTAAGAGAAGTTGGGATGGAGAACAAGCAGAACACATAGAGGGGTGAGAGGGAAGAGAGATAAAGGCTTGGATATAAGGGATTTCCTTCCATTTACAAGAGCTGTATGTATGGAGATCTCTTAAAACAATCATGCCTAATGTGCCATTAGCTGGCCATTTGGAACCATTTTCTAAAGAGTATTGAGTTCAAACCTTATTGCAGAGGTGTATCAATTTTGAGAGCCTCAAATCAGGAGTTAATTTAAGAGATTTGAGATTTTCCAGGAGACATTCCAGTGGGGTGCCTGGGGGTACGGTTGAAGACCATTTAGTCCTCATTAGGTGGTGGGGATGTTACTGAACTATTTGTACTGGTGTTCCAGAGAAAAGTTCAGTAACCAGAGAGTGAAAGCCAAGCAAGAAATTCAGGCTGTCACAAGTAATTTCTAGGGGCTGAAGCTAGCAATTTCCCTGAAATTGCCAGAAAGCAATTCAACCTAGTACTAGGATTTTTAATGGCTACAAGGATTTATGAACTGCTTTCGAAAAGGGGGAGTCACCCAAGGGCTAAACCCTAACTAGTAGGTCAGCCAGGAGGCCAGTCATAAGGATGGGGTATTGAAATGCCAACCCCTTAGCCCAGAAAGGGTTGGCCAGACACTATCCAGGCATACAGGATCCTCCTGCTGATTCGAGAAACTCCTTACCAATCAAAATGCTGGTGTGTATTTGCGGACTTCTGCAGCTGGGTGTGAAACTGTTTGGTTGGTGTGGCCAGATAGTAGCTCCACATGGTAGGAGTCTGTGAATCTGGCAGGGGCAGTGGTATTGGCAGCAATGGTCTGTGACAGTGATGGAAATCCACGGGGTGGATGAGGGCAGGTGCCAGCAGATGGAGTCCACATGGTGTAGCAGTGGCTGTGGTGGTGATGGCCATGGGGGCAGTCTGAGTGGGGTCATCCTCTGGCAGCAGTGGTGGCTCAATGACCGCCTCAGGCGGCAGTCACTGCCCACCCACAGCAACCTGCAAAGAAATTCTCGGAGTCTTCATCACCAATGTTATGATTGTGTTGAGATGGTCGAGTGGCTCTAGAAACCACACCAGGCCAAACAGTTCCGTGTGGAATTTATTGAAGGGGGGGGGCAAGGTGGCAGTGAAAGAATAAGGGAGAGAGAGAGAGAGATCAGAAGGGTCTTCCATTTATATATGGAGAATGATGTAGCCACAGGTAAAGATGGGAGATGGGCCAAGTGGATTCTGGGAATATGGTGGCTGTTGCCTTAGCAACAGGTATGCAGATCACACTGTCGCCTGGGTGTGATGTCACTGGTTTGGAGGTCCTGATGCCAACAATCATCACCCCTGTTTTATTTAGTCTCTGAAGCCTCTTTTGTATTCTCTTCTAATATTTGGAATATTACTTCTTAAATATGATTTTTCCATTTTCAAAAAGGGTTTTATTTAGCACTTTTATGGATTTCACTATGTAGCCATCTCAAGTCATTTTTTGAAAGGATCTCCTCAGGATGCACAGTCTCATAGCAAACAACCATGTTAATTGTATTGAGCTCTGTTCTTTTCTAGTATAAAGTCAATAGTAATCTTTTATAGATAAATTGTTTACAAATATTAATTTTTCTAGTCCTTATATTGCTTCATCATTTTATTCTCTTCTTTAGTGAGCAGAAAATTTTCAGTTTGATATGACTTTAGTCTCTCTTTGCATTTGCCAGTAATTTCCTTACACACACACACACACACACACACACACCCCACACACAAATACACACACAGAAAGAAAGAAAGAAAGAAAGAAAGAAAGAAAGAAAGAAAGAAAGAAAGAAAGAAAGAGGGAAAGAAAGAAAGAAAGAAAGAAAGAAAGAAAGAAAGAAAGAAAGAAAGAGGAGAGATGAAATTTTTTTACTGCATGATTAGTTAGAGGAATGTTTTGTTTCCTGTTTGAAGGTTCAGTTTTGATTTTGTGTTGACATACAGGAATTCTATGTGATGAAGATGTACTCTAACTTATTTGTAGATGTGCATTCAGTTTTCTCAATATGAAATTTTGAATAGCTTTTATTGTGTTATGCTCTTGCTTTGTCTCTTGTTCTGCTAATAAAGCTTGGGAAGATGACCCTGGGGAAAGGTGCTTGGGGATCAAGTCTGACGACCTGAGTATCATCCCCAGAACCCATATGATGGACGGGGAGAACTGAAGCCAGAAAGTTGTCCTCTGACCTCTTACACCCATGCATACATCACGGCAACAATAATAAATATTTAATAGTAATATTTTAGTATAAGCAACAATAAATATTGTTTTTAAGTACAGTGAATAGGTTATGTAAATAGATTTGTTTAAGACTCTGTTCTGTTTCATTGACCTGTTAGTATGTATCAGGGCTATATTATTCAAATCAAAAATTTTAAATGTATTTTCAAAATCAAAATTATGGGGCATCTAACTTTGTTCTTTTTTAAAGGTTGTCTTAGTAATTAGGTAATGTTTGAACTTTCAGAGGAACTTTACTTTTCCCCTAATTTCTATCATAATGCTATGGTGATCTTGATAAGTTTTGTTCAGAATCTGTGTTTTTTTGAGGGTCCTGGTTTTCAGTTTTCTCCTTTTTTCTTTGTTTTTGTCAGGCCTTGCTACCAAGATGATGCTGAATTTTGCTTTGGTAGAGTTCAAAATGAGTCCTTGTTTCTTCTTACTTAATGCTTCCTAAAGTTCAGCAGCTCAGTTAGCTCTGAGATTCTGGGTTTATCACTGTTGGAGTGATCTTTACTACTGATTCCTAGTCTGTTTGTTTTGATTGATTTTATTTTGATTCAGTTACATTAGGGATTTTGTTCATAGCAATGTGTCCATTTCTTACAGATTATATGGTGGAATATAATTAATTGTTCACAATAAATTTCACTATAATTATCAATTGGTCTTTTCAATGTTTTTTTAATTTCATTATTTGTCTATGTGTGGATTTCTCTGTGTGAATGTAGTGCCTTCAAAGTCCAGAAGAGAGCCTTCGATTCCTCTAACTGAAGATATAGGGATTTTGAGTCACTCAATATTTTGCTGAAAACTGAACTCAGGTCCCCTGCAAGTATATGTGCTCTTAACCACTGGAGCATCTTCTCAGCACTTAATTTATTCTTACTAGACAATGAGCTAAGAGACATAGGTATTGTTCTAGGAGGAGTCCATTTATTTATCTATATTAATAAGAGAGTATAAAAACCTTCAAACACCCAATATTTGAATGCGTGAAGGTTATAATTTCTTACCTTCTATTCAATGGGTTTTATTTTATTTAACTAGCTTGATGGAAATAAACTAATCTTCAAGAATCCAGGTTTAGTTTGCAAAGATCTTTCAAAGAAGAATCTAAATCTAACTGTCACAGCTAGATGAATGAAAGCATATTAGTCATAGTAGCACTATGCTGTTACCAATATCTGCTGGGAAAAAACTATTGCCATTTTCCCTGAAATGATTATTTCATCATCTTCCTAGAAGAAGGCTGGACTCCCCGAAACAGCACATTTATTGTGCTTGTCTCAGGATCTGTCTCAGTTCAAAATGGGATCATTAAAAATGTTTCTGTATAGTGTAGAGCCTCCAGCCATATTCTAATTTTCCACTTCAAGGCTACAGAGCAATAGGTGACACTGTTAATTGTTTGCAAAGATTATAGTTAAAATGCGGAACAAGAGTTTGAAAGAGAAAGAACGGGATTCATTATTCAGTGCAACTGGTGCTGTTTGTAATTACATACTAAATTCATATAATAAATAATGCATTTTCTCTTACAGTTTTAATTAAAAGTATTTGAAGCTATATTGTCATATTTTCTAAGTAGGCAATATTCTATTCATTTTTTAGACTTTAATTATATGAATACCTGTACTGTTTTAAAAGGTAGTTATTTTGATACAGCTATACTATTACTAAATGCTTACGTTTTTATGCATGCTTAATTTTTATCTTTTAAATTTATATGACTATATCCACTCTTACCTCACCTTCATATTCAAAGCCAATATATAAGTTCATATTGAGATTTTTGTGTGGTTTGGTTTGGTTGACTTTGGTGGGATACAAGTTTAATATTGTATTAATCCTTCATAAAAACAAAATTAAACATTATAAGAGACACCGGTGAGAGGGTGCATCATAATGAAATCATATGATGTTCAATAAGTATCATTTAAAAGCAGCAAATATGTTCTTTCTGTTTCTATTTTGTGGAATAGATTGAAACATGTTGATATTAGGTCTTCTTTGAAGGTCTAATATAATTCTCCACTAAACCCATGAGGTCCTTCACTTTTTTTGGTTGGAGACTTCTAATGACTGCTTCTATTTCTTTAGGGGTTATGAGATTGTTTACATTGTTTATCTGATCCAGATTTAACTTTGGTACCTGGTATCTGTCTAGAAAATTGTCCATTTCATCCATATTTTCCAGTTTTGATGAGTATAGGCTTTTGCAGGAGGATCAGATACAAATGTCGTTATATCTCCCTTTTCATTTCTCATTTTATTAATTTGGATGCTGTATCTGTGCCCTTTGGTTAGTCTGGCTAAGGATTTATCTATCTTGTTGATTTTCTCAAAGAACCAGCTCCTGGTTTGGTTGATATTTTTGTATACTTCTTTTTGTTTCTACTTGGTTGATTTCAGTCCTGAGTTTGATTATTTCCTGCCATCTACTTCTCTTAGGTATATCTGCTTCTTTTTGTTCTAGAGCATCCAGATGTGCTGTCAACCTGCTAGGGTATGTTCTCTCCAGTTTCTTTTTGGAGGCACATAGAGCTATGAATTTTCCTCTTAGCAGTGCTGTCATTGTGTCTTATAAGTTTGGGTATGTTATGCCTTCATTTTCATTAAATTGTAAAAAAGTTTTTAATTTCTTTATTTCTTCCTTGACCAAGTTATCATTGAGTAGAACTTTGTTCAGCTTCCATGTGTACATGGGCTTTCTGTTGTTTTTGTTGTTATTGAAGACAAGCCTTAGTCCGTGGTGATCTGATAGGATGCATGGAATTATTTTGATCTCCTTGTATCTGTTGAGGCCTGTTTTGTGACTGATTATATGGTCAATTTTAGAAAAGGTACCATGATGTGCTGAGAAGGAGGTATGTTATTTTGTTTTAGGATCAAATGTTCTATAACTTCCCTTAGTTTTACTTTGTGCCTATTTAGTTTCTGTTTCCAAATATGTCCATTGCTGAGAGTGTGGTGTTGAAGTCTCCCAATATTATTGTTTGAGATGCAATGTTGTACTGGCTAGTTTTGTGTGTCAACTTGACACAAGCTGAAGTTATCACAGAGAAAGGAGTTTCAGTTGAGAAAATGCCTCCATGAGATCCAGCGGTAAGGCCTTTTCTCAATTAGTGATCAAGGGGGGAGGGCCCCTTGTGAGTGGTACTATCTGTGAGCTGGTAGTCTTGGGGTCTATAAGAAAACAGGCTGAGCAAGCCAGGAGAAGCAAGCCAGTAAGCAGTATTACTCGATGGCCTCTGCATCAGTTCCTACTTCTTGACCTGCTTGAGTTCCAGTCCTGACTTCCTTTTGTGATGAACAGCAGCATGGAAGTGTAAGTCGAATAAACCCTTTCCTCCCCAACTTGTTTCTTGGTCATGATGTTTGTGCAGAAATAGAAACCCTGACTAAGACAAATGTGTACTTTGAACTTTAGTAAAGTTTCTTTTATGAATGTGGATACCCTTGCATTTGGAGCATAGATGTTCAGATTTGACAGTTTATCTTGGTCAATTTTTCCTTTGATGAGTATGAAGTGTTCTTCCTTTTCGTTTTTGATAACTTTTGATTGGACCCAACAAAGAAAAAGGACTTCAGACCAATTTCACTTATGAATATCAATGCAAAAAAAAACCCTCAACATAATTCTCACAAACTGAATCCAAGAACACATCAAAATGATCATCCATCATGATGAAGTAGGCTACATCCCAGGGATGCAGAGCTGTTTCAATATATGGAAATCCATCATCATATAAACACTATATAAACAAACTCAAAGAAAAAAAGACACATGATCATCCCATTAGATGTGGAGAAAACATTTGACAAAATTCAATACTCCTTCATAATAACCTTTGGAAAGATCAGGAATTCAAGGTTCATACCTAAACATACTAAAAGCAATATATAGTAAACCAGTACCCAACGTCAAACTAAATGCAGAGAAACTTAAAGGAACCCCACTAAAATCAGGGACTAGACAAGGCTGCCCACTCTCTCTCTACCTATCCAATATAGTACTCAAAGTCCTAGCCTGAGCAAATAGACAACAAAAGGAGGTCAAAGTGATACAAGTTGGAAAGTAAGAAGTCAAAATATCACTATTTGCAGATGATATGATAATATACGTAAGTGACCTCAAACATTCCACCAGACAGCTCCTAAATCTGAAAAACAACTTCAGCAAAGTGGTTGGATATAAAATTAACTCAAACAAATCAGTTGCCTTTCTATACTGAAAGGATAAACAGGGTGAGAAAGAAATTAGGGTAACAACAGCCTTCACAATAGTCACAAATAATATAAAATACCTTGGTGTGACTTTAACCAAGCAAGTGAAAGATCTGAATGACAAGTCTCTGAAGAAAGAAATCAAAGAAGATATCAGAAGATAGAAAGATCTCCCATTCTCAAGGATTGGCAGGATTGAGATGGTAAAAATTGCCATCTTGCCAAAAGCAATCTACAGATTCAATGTAATCCCCATCAAAAATCCAACCCAATTCATCATAGAATTAGAAAGACCAATTTACAAATTAATTTGGAATAACAACAAAAAAAAAACATGATATCAAAAACTTTTCTCAACAATAAAAGAACTTCTGGGGAATCACCATCCTTGACCCCAAGCTGTATTATAGATCAATATTGATGAAAACTGCATGGTATTGGTACAGAGACAGGCAGGTAGGTCAACGGAATAGAATTGAAGACCAAGAAATGAACCCACACACGTATATTCACTTGATTTTTGAAAAAGGAGCTAAAACCATACCATCAAAAAAAGCAGTATTTTGAACAAATGGTGCTGGTTCAATTGGGGATCAGCATGTAGAAGAATGAAAATCGATCCATTCTTACTTATTTATACAAAGCTCAAGTACAAGTGCATCAAGGACCTCCACATAAAATCAGATACACTGAAACTAATAGAAGAGAAAGTAGGGAACAGACTCGGTCTCATGGGCACAGGGAAATTTTTTCTGAACAGAACATCAATAGCTTATGTTCTAAGATCAGAAATCTACAAATGGGACCTCATAAATTTGCAAAGCTTTTTGCAAGGCCAAAGACATTGTCAATAGGACAAAATGGCTACCAACAGATTGGGAAAAGATCTTTACCAATCCTATATCTGATAGAAGGCTAATATCCAATGTATTCAAAGAAATCAAGAAGTTAGATAGACTCCAGAGAACCAAATAACCCTATTAAAAATTGAGTACAGAGCTAAACAAAGAATTTTCAACTGAGGGATATTGAATGGCTGAGAAGCACCTAAAGAAATGTTTAACATCTTTAGTCATCAGTGAAATGCAAATCAAAACAAACCTGAGATTCCACCTCATACCAGTCAGAATGGCTAAGACCAAAAACTCAGGTGACAGTAGATGCGGTGGAGTATGTGGTGAAAGGGAAACACTTCTCCATTTTTGGTGGGATTGTAAGGTGGTACAACCACTCTGGAAATCAGTCTGGTGTTTCCTCAGAAAATTGGACATAGTACTAACTGAGGACCCAGCTATACCACTCCTGGGCATACACCCAGAAGATACTCCAACATTTAATAAGGACACATGCTCCACTATGTTCATAGAAGCCTTATTTATAATAACCAGAAGGTAGAAAGAAATGGGATGTCCTCCAACAGAGGAATGGATACAGAAAATGTGGTACATTTACACAATGGAGTAGGGCACAACCATTAAAAACAACGAATTCATGAAATTTTTAGGCAAATCGATGGAATTAGAAAACATCATGCTGAGTGAGATAACCCAGTCACAAGATGACACAAATGGTATGTACTCACTGATTAGTGGATAATAGCCCAAAAGCTCAGAATACATAATATACAATTAATAGACCAAATGAAGCTCAAGAAGAAGAAAGACCAAAGTGTGGATGCTTCAGTTCTTCTTAGAAGGAGGGAGAAAATACTCAAAGGAGGAGCAGAGACTGAAGAAAAGGCAACCCAGAGACTGCCCCACCTGGTGATCCATCTCATATTCAGACACTAAACCTAGACACTTTTGCAAATGCCAAGAAGTGCTTGCTGACAGGATCCTGATATAGCTGTCCTCTGAGAGGCTCTGCCAGAGTCTGACAAATACAAAGACGGATGCTCACTGCCCAACATTTGACTGAGCACGGAGTCTTCAATGGAGAAGTTAGACAAAGGACTGAAGGGCTGAAAGGGTTTGCAACCCATAGGAAGAACAACAATATCAACCAACCAGACTACATAGAGCTCCCATGGACTAAACCACCAACCAAAGAGTATACATGGAGGGACCCATGGCTCCAGTTGCCTATGTAGCAGAGGATGGCCTTGACAGTCATCAGTGGGAGGTGAGGTCTTTGGTCCTGGGAAGGCTCCATGCCCCAGTGTAGGGAAATCCCAGACTGGGGAGGCAGGAGTGGGTAGGTGACTGGAGGAGCACCCTTATGGATGCAGGGAGAGGGAGTATAGAATAGGAGGTTTCCAGAGGGGAAGCCAGGAAATGGGATAACACTTTAAAGGTAAATAAATAAAATATTCAATAAAAAATAAATCAAAAATTAAAATTAAAAGATTATATACTGTAAGAGGCAGTTTTTATCAATTTGGCACACTCTAGTGAAACACAGGAAGAGGGAACCTCAATTGATTCAACTGAAGAATAAAAAAGACTGGCTTTTGGGATTGCTCTGTGGGATTTTCTTGGTTGCTGATTGATGTGAAATAGCCCAACTCACTGTGGGTTGTGCCACCTTTAGGAAGGTGGACCTGGGCTTTATAATTAGGTAAACTGAGTAAACTGTAGGGAATAATCCAGTAAGCAGTGTTCCTCAATTATCTTTGCTTTATTTCCTGGATCCAGATTTTCCTGTTAGCTTTCTTAAGCAATGGGCTGTGTCCTATATTCAAAGCAGCTTTTCTTTTTGTTTCAAAGAAGTGATTTGGTCAGTGTTGTATTAAGCATGACAACTACTAAATATATATTACTAGCTCAGGTTGAATTCTTTTTTTCTATTTAAATGGTTTTATTGCTTTGATTAAAACTCATGACTGTAAGTAATGTGATATCTTAACAAAGACTGGTTAACAGGAGTACACTTGTAACTGGGTGATACTGTCGATGCTTTCCTACAATGTTTAAGATACTAAGTTTGAAACTAAGCACCACAAACTATGCATCAATTAACCCACTGTATACGTATTTCACTTACCACTATTTCTAGGACTTAGTTACTGTAGACAATTTTTAATTATCTGTTCATAATATCATTCACATCTCTTGTATAAGTTATAGAAACATCATGTTTATTCAAGGCACTTTTCAATGACTATAAAATCAAAGCACTTATTCTTTCTTTTTTTACCAGAAGGACCATCCCTTTTAGATGTTACCAACAATATATACTCCTGAGCAAAAATATTTCATCCATGTATAGCGCTCACTAGTTATATGTATAATTTTTATAGTATTATGCTTTTTGTATTTGTACAGGCGTGTATTGCATCCTTTCTTCACTTGCAACAATTATTCATTTTGGTGAGAATACTAATAACCCCTTCATTCTATATATCTTTGATTATAAAATAGATGGGAACAACTACATAAACAAATGTTAAGATGAGTGCAACTTAGAGAAGAGAAAGATTAAATTGGCTCATGGTTTTAGAAGTCTGTGTATCACAGTGAGAAAAATATGGTGGAATAGTGTAGTCATATAAGGACAACCAGAAAACAAGAGAAAATAATACTAGTAAGGATCCAGAATCTTGTAGATTCACCAAAGGGAATACTGACAAAAAGCAATTTCCTACTGAATATCAACTTCAATACCACCCAATTAAACAACCATTTTCCAATACATCAAGGAATTAGTGCATTTATTACATTAGGAATATAAAGCTGTAATATAGAAGACTTTCATTTATACAGCAGAAAGTTCTTTTATTAATCTAGGCAACTCTGAATCTACTTAAATGTGTAATCAAGACTATCACAGAGCATAGGAGAGAAAAAGTGATATCCACACAAATATGAGGACCTGTGCTTGGATTCTCAGCAACCACATAAAAGTCATGCATGCAGGTACATGGTGTGGTAGCAGATGGCTCCCTGGAGCACATGGCCACCATAGTAACAAAATTGGTGTCATCCATATTCAGTGAAAGTCCCTGCTTCAAAAAAAAAAAAAAAACCAAACAAACAAACAAACAAAAAAAACCAACAACAAAAACAAAACAAAACAAAAAAAAACATGGAAAGTAACTGAAACACATACTCAGGGATGTCTGTGTTTACCCTTCCTCGGTGCACACGTATACATGCACGTGGATACATACACAGATGAACACATAAATACAAACATCACGGACACATACACATACAAACACCATCATACCATTACCCAAATGTGTCAAACTAAAGACATTTTGTTCAACAAAGGAAATGATCATCAGACTAAAGAAGTAAGATACAAAATTGGAGAACTATTTCCAATCATGTATCTCAAATGTAACTACTAATTTCAATAATAATAAAAAATCAGATAACCTAGTATCAATAATAGTAATGCTAATAATCTGGTATATACATTGGTGAAAAACCTGAATAGATATTTTAACAAAGAAATCACCTAAATGACCAATAGATGGATAAAAAATATTCAATTTATAATTAAAGAAATCCATATCAAAACAACAATGAGATATAAGCCCACAGCAGCTACAATGACTATGAAAAGTAACATATTTCATAAGAACTGTCAAATGAATCAACAGTCTAAGATCTCATGTAGCCAAGGCTGTCTTTATACTCACTATGTCATTGAGGGTGACTTTGAACCGCTGACTTTACCTTCACCTCCAAAGTGCTGCAGTCATAAGCATGTGCTGCCATGTATGTTCACGTGAGGTCAGCCTCCCACCCACTGAGCTGCATTCCTAGCTTGAGAATAATAATACCTCACACATGGTCAGTGGAAGTCAATATGTGTACAGTTCTTGTGGAAAACAGTTTGGAGAGGTTGAAAAACCTCACAAATGGAACCAAAAGTCTGTCAGAGCCAGCTGAACAGAACAAGAGGTCACTTGTAAGATAATGTCTTCTATATATGACAGGGTAGCTGCACTCGGGAAATGTCAGCAATATGAATGCCTAAACTAACCTTAAAAATATGACACCAATTGACATCCCAGATTGCATGAAGGATTCTCACAAGGCTTGACTCATAGAAGAAGAACAAATAATATTAGCTGAGCATGAGAAAATGACTTTTAAAGTGACAATGTACCTGATAGGCCAGACAATCCCAAGAGATCAGCCAATAACATATGAGCAATACCAAATGATTTCGGTGTATTATATATAAGCACAAATATGTTTGTAAGCAACATTTATTGTTAAAGAATATGAGATTATCAACTTGAGTCGTAGAGGGAATGGAGAGTGGAGATGAAAGGAAATGATGTAACTACAACACTCACTCATACAAAATATTCTAAAAATTTAAATCAATCTAAAACACCACCAATTCCACTAGACAGTATAAATCCAAGAAAACACTGTCAATTTCACTAGTAAGTATAAAGGCAAAGAAGGTGAAGTCACTATCTACATGAGATGTCTACACTACCGTGTTTATTGTAGCACACATCTACTGCCAGAAAGTACTTGTATATTGATAAGAATAGCTGCTGCTGATTGAGTGATATAGCCAAACCTCACATGTGAGGGAGTCTAGCAACATAAGTCTTTTAATCATTTGATCTGTATTGTGAGGAATCGAATCCGTTTGCTAGAAATAATAGGACCGAGCAAGGCGGCTGATAGGCAATCCGTAGTGTCGGCCTCTGTGATCATCTTCACATAACAAGAAACTGAAGCTGAGTAAGATTACGATCACTCACAATAATGATTCTCAGTAGTTCTTGTCAGCAGAGAGACTCTGTGCACACATATTGCCTGCAACTGTGTTTATCCTCCCATTACCCTGGTCTCTAACACATGGACACACTAACTTGTATAAAACTGAAAGTAATATCTGCTGTCTGTATATTTGTATAAAAATCTATGAAGGGATTGGAGAAAAGGTCAAAGGTTACATGACCAGGCGATCTTCATAGATCTCCATTCAATTCCCAATATCCTTATGGAATTTCACAACTCGCTGTAACTCTAGTTCTAGGTTATCTTACACCTTTTTCTGATTCCCATGTGCATCAGGTATGATACACAGACATGCAAGCCGGCAAAACACAAACATAAAATAACATAAAATAATTTTTAAAAACCATTAAGGCACAGCTATAAGAATTCTTATGAAGAACACTAAAGTAAGCATTGTAGAATCAGATGTTAAGTCTTTTAATAGAATGATTAAATTATAGAATTTCTTGTCTTTGCAATAAATTACTGAAATTGTTACTAATAGAAGACAAATATAATTTTAGCAACCCTGGTCTCAAATAAAAAGTTCTGTCTTCTCTGATTCAGCAATTTCATTTTGTATGTTTTTTGCCATTAGTGTTTCAATGGCCTTAGCTTACACAGATATCCATGGCCACAGTTTGAATTTTAACATATGCCTTAGCATTCCATGTCTAAGTCTACACATTCTGAGATTCTTCCATGGTACTTTCAAAGTTCACTGAAATCCTTCTCTCATTAATTTATCACCAATTCTATTAGAAAGTTTCATGGGTCCACACCTACTGTTCCTTTTTTTATGCTATGCTTTTAAGAGCACAGGGTATTCAAAAGTTAAATTGACCTCTTCAATCTTAATTTCTCTTGCTTTTGTTCTGCACAACAAATGGTCAAAACTACAAAATGTTCCGTCTTAGATATCACTCAGCAGTACCTGCTCCCTCCTCAACAGAACAGTTACAAGAATTCCAAATGACTCACTGTTAAATTGTTTACACATGTGCACTGAAAAATTAATATTCCATATTTTGTTTGCTGAAATGGCCATTATGAGATCAATAAAAACATAAATTGATATTTGTTGTGGATGAGAATATAAATTCTCGTCCTGGACTTCCTAGTTTTAATTTCCAACTTCAAGAGTTCAATTGTTGTTTGAAGTTATTTCTTTAACAAAAATAATAAAATGTAGGCTTGCTTTATTTTCCTTTATTTATTTTTACTGATCTTCTAGCTCCATGCTCTTCTCTCTGACACTTTTTTCCCATTTCTCAGATAATATTAATTATAATATTTCTAGTTCTCTATCCTCACCAACATGAGTGCCCTAACATGAGCTAATGAGCATGTCAAACAGGACTCCAGAAAGCCAGAAGATCTACAGGCAACTGCAGAAATCTGGGAGTGAGAGAGGTTGTCTACCCCAGGAAATAGCATGACAATTGTTTTGCTGTTTTTCTGTTTTGGGGGGTGGACCAGGAAAGGGGAGATCATTTGAAATGTAAATAAAGAAAATATTCAATAAAAAAGGATGTCCAGAAAAAACACAAAAGAAAGTGTAGGCAGTCACATTTACAATTTTGCTGTCTTTATTGTTTCATTTACTGTTTGTCACCCTTATCACAGAAACTTTACAACTCTGTTTTAGAGATGGAGCTGTTTCTTCTCAGTCAGCTGTTTGCTGACATAATCATTCTTGGGTTAAATATCTTCTTGTGCTTTTATATATTTTAAGTCTATTAAGTTCTGACTCAGAATTTTGTCTCAAGCTTTACAAATTCAGAGTGTCCTGTTAGTCTCCCACAGGGCATAGCCACTTGGGAGGTTAAAAGCAAGGAACTTGACTGCTCTTATCCCACACTGCTGTTGGGGAGGGTGCTAGGCTTCTTTTTGGGAAGCACTGAGATAATGCTTGGTGTGGGAATACACAATCTGAGATGTGGGAAAGCAGAAGCTGGTATTTCCTAACTTCCTGGTCCCCAGTCACCGCTGGAGATCCACCCAGAGAAGTCAGGGACAAAGTGTAGGGGGTCCACAGGCCCAGGACAGGTTGGGACTGGGGGTTCCCAAACTCCTGGACATTCAGGCTTAGTTGAGTCAGGAGACTTGGGGGGCAGAGTAGAAGTTCTACCAGCTAAGGATAGAGTTTAGCTCAGGCAGGGGGAAATGGGGAGCCCTGACTTAGCTCAGAGGTGATTGACTTAGCTTGGTGGAGGTTGTGGGTGGAAGCACAAAGAGGCCTTTAAAGGGAGAATTAAGCTGCAACTCTGTAGTTAAAGGCCTTCTCCAAGCTCCCCATGGTGGATGTTGATAAGAGACAGTTCATGGTTCTAAATTGTTTATTGACTTTTCATAGTGGAAAATGGATGAATCCTGTACAGTATGGTACCATCTTTTCAGGCTGGACCCCAAATGAAATACTTTTACAGGAAAGAATGTCCAGGAAGCGGAGCTTATTGGCTAATTCCTCAGGGTCTCCAGATACCTCATTAGTGTGGAGAACTCTCTTCTGGGCCCATGTGACCACAGGTCATATTTCCTAATGTGGGAAGTGTGGCACATGTTCTAGGCCAGGAATTTGGCAGGGAGCAAAGAGACACCTACCATGTTAGATGTGAGTTTCCAGGTCATCCAAGCTTCCTGGGATGGTTAACTATCCCACAATGTCTCCATTAAATCCCAAGATTATTAACCTAAAATATTTTCTTCTATAATTTGTATTAGTGAGTAGCAAAAAATTAGCCACATAATTTCCCATTGAATCAATCAAGGAATTGTAACAATTTTTAGGAAGACACTATTAAGGCTGCATACTTGTTTTCTATACATGCTCCTTAGAATCTTGCAAAAGTCACCGGAATGAATGAAATGTGTAATGTGCACTAGCTGTGAGAATGGAAGAAAGATTGGTAGCCTAAATAAAACAAAAGATTCATGTTTTGCCACATAGGTATATTTCCCAGATGTATATAAGCATATATATATAAGCATTTATTTAACTATTATTATAGGTGAGTGGACGTTTTATCTGCATATATGTCTGTGCAGCACTTGTGTGTCTGGTACTCCAGGAGCTCAGAAGATGGTGTTGAATACCTAGAAACTGCAGTTATAAGTAGTCTTAAAACACTATATTGGTGGTATTTGGCATTGAAGCTAGGTCCTCTGGAAGAGCAGTCAATGATCTTAGTAGTTAAGATCTGTCCAGTCCCTAAAGATAGGATTTTTTAAAACTTTTATTTTAATATGCAAGTGTCTGTGTTATACATGCGTGTGAATGCATGTGCCCGTGGAGGGAGGGAAAGTGCATAGGTTGACCTGAAATTGGGGTTATAGGAGGTTGTGAGCCTCTTGATATGTGGTTAGGATATGAACTGGGTCTTCTGAAAACCAAAACATAAATCTCATGAACACTCTACCATGACTTAATTCTTCACAATAGTATTTTTATGTAGCATGGGAAGACTATCACCTTAATGTGCCCCAGTTTCTATTTTTATATTATTAAAATTTCTATATTATTAAATTGAACAGATGCTAGAGAAAGCCTGTAGGTGTAAATTATTTCTTTGATCCCTGATTGCTATATATTTGAACCTGTTATTTTTTATCAGTGTACCAATGATCAGTCTAATACTAATTCACACAAACATTTCAACAAGGAAGTTAAAGACTTAACATCTATTTTTCTCATATAATTGAATTATCAATGTAGATTACTGGCATGTACATGAGATAAATCAATACAATAACATGTTTATTGATCAAAACACAGATGACAGAACAAAAGGATAGATAGAGTTATTATTATAGTTATTATATTATATATTTAATATATATATAATTATAGTTATTGTTTTTATAGATTTAAAAACTACATTTTGTAAACATCACCTTTATTTCCTCAGAGGAATTGATGAGATGAGAGACTTATCCAAGTTCTGTGAATATACAACTTGGCTCAGCTCAGAGAGTTTCTTTTTCTGTTCTAACTATCCTAAGACCTAGGCTTGGAAGCTTCTAGCCTTCATAAAATCCAATCTTCCAAGTTTCCTGATTCAATCAAGCTTCTCTCAGCTTCTGACTGAATTGTTTTGCTTAGACTAATACTAATCTTGGCAATCTGTTCTAATCTTCTGTCTTTTTCTCATTCTCTGGCCTGTTCTCTCTTCACCTGTGTCTAGTTGGTTCTGTCTTCAACTTGTCTCTGTAAAACTGTTCCTGTAAAACTGCCAAACACATTCCAACACTCTCTCTCCATGTGCTATTCATAAGTACTCCTTAAGCTTTAGTTCTTCTGTTCTCCCTCCTGTATTCACCTCATGAGAATTGGAAGCATCCTTTTTATGACTCATTTTGTCAAATATTTCTCTGATTAATCACTTTCCTCCTCAATTAGCTATCACTTTCTATCATGGCTGACTCCTTCTACAAACTAGCCTTACCTTCATTGTTAAGAATTAAAGGTGTGTACTAATGGCCGGTCTGTATTCTGGCTAGATTGTATTGTAATCCAGGGTATTTCTGTATTCCAACTGGATCATATAGACATAGAAGGTCTTGGGATATGATCCCTTGCCTTAGCAGCCATGTTGCTGGATCAAAATTTCTTTCCAACTTTTGTTTTTGTCCCTGATATTGACTTAATATTTTCAAGTAAGAACATGGCTTTTTTGAATGATAACATCATACATCCATGTTCAAATATATTTGACTCCTGCCATCATGTACATGCTAAGAAAAACACAATATATGAACTTCATTCCACGTTAGTCTATTTCATCTAGACAGAATTGTGTTTGTATGCTAGTTATATTTTATAGTTATTTTCCTATTATGTAAATCAAGATGTAATCAATTTATATAAAATTCACCTATATTCTCAGGAGAAATTCATTCATTGTATATATGGCAAAGATAATGAAGTAGAAGAAATAAATGACAAGATTTGCATGGAAGATTGACTACATAGCAGTTTCCCTTTTATCATTTTTATTCTCTTTTACCTGTGGTTGTAGTAACATATAGTCAACTTTTATTAAAAAAATTTTACATAAAATATGTTAAAGAAATAAATAATTTTCAGAATTGACTCTCAACCTATTATTTACAAAAATCCTATATTATTGCTTATGTAACATTTCCTCTCTGCACATGCTATGCTGCTCAACTTTGTTTACATTGTAACAACATTTTTGGTTTTACAGAGCTGTGTTATTATAACTCTACTGGTCCTAACAATGTCCTCCAGCATAAATAGAGAGATACTGACAATTCAGGTGTCTCAGAGAGACTCTAAAAGAGCTTCCTGTAATTGAGAAGGTAAGTGCCCCAAAATAATCAGGAAAGATACAAACATGATAAGGCAGCTAAGATCTTTGGCTAGAATAGAATTGAAAATGAGAAAAGAAAATCAGGGCTAGCTCTCTGTTGTTTCTCAAACTTCAAATATTATAGTCCTATTATGTGCTCAAATATTGCTTGGCAAATATAAAGGGGGAATTAAATTGGTGACTGAAGCAAACAAACACATTCTCAATTTAGCAGTAATTTGTTGTGATAGAAAGAACAGAGCCTACACATGGTCTTCAGGAAAGCTCATGAGGGAAAAAGGGATAACAAGCTGTTAATTGCAAGTCATGGTGGTTAACTTCACAATAGAAATGTCCTTGGACATACTATCATGCATTTCTTGAATAGTTTTCATATCCCCAGGCAGAAGTCTCTATTTCATTTCTGTAAGAGTTGATACCATTAATTAAGAAGAAAGTATTCCACAAACACAGTTTCAGTTTTGATGGAATTGGGTTTATGTGGGTGAAGGCACCCAATAAAATCTACATTTACAAAAGTACAAAGGGAACACTATAGAAATAGCAACACTTAAACAAGTTCAAATCACAATATTCACATAAAGGATTTTGGCAGAGATACTTTAACTGTCTTCAACCATCTATGCCAAGAAGCTCTGGGACCCCACATCATTCTAGATAAGGTATGTTCTTTCTGAGAAATCAACAGGAAGATATCAGAAACCTAATTCTACTTCTTTATGACTATGACATTAAATGGAGATGTTCTTATCATTAGAGATTAAATAATCACACATCAAGAATGATAGATTTTATTTATATATTTAGAGAAAACATTTAAAAAATTTATGGTAGTATATTAATTATTACTTTTGCTATTAGTAAGCAGTGCTAATCTCCTGTAACTAGTTATTAGTTAGCTTTTATAACAGTTTTATACAAACAGAATGAGCATGGTACAAACAGAGATTGCTGCTATTTAAGGTTCAAGGTATTCATTAGGGTAGTCAAATATACCCTGTAAATATTCAGAGATAATGGCTTTAAGTATAAAGAAAGTTATGTTTTCAATTTAGAAGTAAAAGAAAATACTACATATTGGTATTGTTGAAATAATGGAAATCAGATTAAATTTGTCATTCATTTTTTATACATATGAATATATAGCTCTGTAACCCCAGCAGACCCAATCCTTCAGGCTAATCCCTAGCACTGCCACAAAAAACTAACTGCAGACTCCTTTCCAGCCTGAACACGCCTCCTGTGGATCTCACAGACCTTCCTCTCTTTACCTCCCAGAAATCAATACCTAGACTTTAAATCATCAAAACCAAGATGCCTTAATACAGCCAGGACAACATGTGTTCATTAGAGGTTAGCTATCTTATTAGAGCAGGCTGTGAATACTCCATCATAGCTGTGGTACAAGAGAAAGATTTTAAAATCATCTATGTAAAGATGATAGAGGTCCTTAAAGAGCAAATGAATAAATTCATAAAAGAAATCAAGGAGAGCCCTAATAAACAATTGTAGAAAATGAATAAATAAAGAAAGCCAAAAAAACCACAAACAATTGAATAAAATGAATAATTCTCATAAAGCCGAGAAAAATATACAAATAGTTGAAGAAAATGAATAAAAATGTTCAAGACTTGAAAATAGAAATATAAACAATAAAAAAATAAGGGAACTCTAGAAATGAAAAATTTAGGAATTAAAATAGGAACTACAGAGGCAAGATTAAAAACAGAATAGAGACATAGAAGAAAGAATCTCAAGCATTGAAGATATAAGATATAAGAAAATGATATATCTCCTAAAGAAAATGTTAAATCAAAATTTTGTGATACAAAACATCCAGAAAGTCAGCTTGGGCCACAGGGCTCCACAGCTAATCAGCGCCGGGACAAAGATCCCTCTCAGGAGATCGCAAGACCCAGGAGAGGGCCAAAGACACGCCCCACAGCTCACCAGGTACTGCCCCGAACCCGCGAGACACAGGGACCGAGGTAGGCGGGCCTAGAAACCCCCCTGGATCCCAAAAGCGGGCGGCTGTGGCAGGAAACTTCTGCCTGGGACACTAG
>CM052700.1:66454222-66561390 GCA_028551405.1 Uromys caudimaculatus | reverse complement strand
GGGGGAGGGGACACGGGGTTTCCAAAGAAAAGGGGAATCATCGGAAATGTAAATAAAGTATCAAAAAAAAAATAAAAATAAAAACAGGAAAAAAACAAAACAAAAAACAAAACAAAACAAAAAAAAAACATCCAGAAAGTCTAGGCCAAAATGAAAAGACTAAACCTAAGAACAATAGGAATAGAGGAAATGGAAGAATCTCAGTTCAAAAGCCTAGAAAATATTTCCAACAAAATCATAGAAGAAAATGTTACATACCTAAACAAGGGGATGCCTAGCAAGGTACCAGAAGTATACAGAACAATACTAAATAGATTGGACCAGAAAAGAAGGTTCCTCACCACATAATTAAAAAAACCCAAAAAACAAAAAAAGATATAAAACACAGACAAAATATTATATTTTGAAGCAATAATAATAATAATAATAATAATAATAATAATAATAAAAACACCTGAAGGTAGACCTGTTAGAATTACATTTGACTATTCAATGGAGACTCTAAATGCTAGAAAAGTTAGGACAAATGTGCTGCAGACTGTAAGAGACCACAAATGCTAGTCCAGTCTAACATACCCAGCAAAACTTTGAATCATCATAGATGGAAAAATAAGATTTTCCATTGTTGAGTCAAAAATAAACTCATAGATTGATGCCTTGTGCAGTAGTCTTCACAAATGGTTTCTCATGGAACATATGGGAAATGATGCAGAGACCCATAGCTGGTTATGTGGAGATAGAATAAATTGGAGGTCTTCATATGGTTCTATCCCCTTAATGCTCAGGGAGCTCTGTGGAAGAACAGACAGAAAAGTTGATGAACTCATAGGGAATAGAGAATACTATGAGAATAAACCCCCTCCAAATCAGCTAAACTGGGCACTTATGGGCTTACAGAGACTGAAGTGGTAACTAAACTGCCTGAAGTAGTCTACACCATGTCCTATGTGTATATATTGTAGCTGTTAGCTTAGTGGAACTTATAACTGGGAGAGTAGATGTGTCTTTCACTTCTTTTCCTTCTCTTGGGACTCTTTTCCTCTTGTTGAATTACTTTGTCCAGTCTCGGGGTGAGGGCTTTCACCTTGCCATATTGTATTTTATCTTATTGTGTTTGGTTGTTCTCTCTTGGAGGTTTGTTCATTTCTGATGGTAGAAGGAGGAAGAGTAGATCTGGAAGAAAGGTGAGCTGATGGTGTTGAGCAGTGGGAGACTGCTTAGAATGGATTGTGTAAGTGAAGAATTTATTTTCACTTAAGAAGAGATTTTCTAAATATAAACCAAATGCCAGAGTAGTATGTAATATAAAATTCTTTAATTGGATAGTAATATAATTTAAAATAATAAAATATATACTGAAATAATTTTCAGAGCTTTAAAAACCTAAAATTAAGACATAAGCAGCTATAGTAGACTCCTATAATTCAAGCTTTTTGGAGTTTGAGAAAGAATCAGGAATCCAATTTTGCCGTCTGCAAAGTAGCAAGTTTAAGGACAGACTGGAATGCATAGGACTCTGTCTCAAAACAAAGTAACTAACTAATAAACAACATAATATTTTCATTTCCATAAGCATTATGAGTGACTAATAATCCCTGGACTAGATTTGTATCCCTTTTATATAATATAGCATTTTATGTTATGTGTATGCAAAAATTCAATTATTTATATTCAATTTCAATTCGTGAACAGCATCATTTATATGGCCCTATTTTATGCCTTTAATTCAAATAAAGAAATGGCTATAATTTATATTCTTCAGGATTTAAGTTTATTTTTATTTATGTGTCTGTGTGTATGGTTTTCTTTGTGTAGATGTTCACAGAGTCAGCAAGCATACCATACACCCCCTAGAACTGAATTGACACATAGTCCTGAACTGCCTGTCATAGATTTTGAGAACAGGTCCTCTGCAAGAGTAGCAAGTGCTCGTACCTACTGCACTATCTCATGAGTCCTTTTCTATATATTTCATGGACCTAAACAGTACAAAGAAACCAGTAGGTATTTCATGGATGCCTATCAGCTACTTGATTTTTTTTTTTTTAATTATAGGAGCAGAGTTTTCTAAAGTATAATTTCTTGACTCTTTTTCTCCTGCTTTTCCATGGTGTTATTCTCTTTAAGTGCATTTAAAAAAAAATATTGCCAGGTCAAGGTGAAGATTAACGATAGTCTGTGTGAAGGCAGAGGATACGCTGTTGCTATTGATTTAGATTATGTAATGTTTTGTGGAAATACTCAGTATGGGTTAGAAAATCTCATCCCTCATTATGGTTAAGTTATGTGAGGACATCATTGTAGTAAAATGTAAATGTCCCATTTGTTTTGCCATCCTGTGTGTGTGGGGGGGGACATTATGAGGAGGGAGGCCAAAAGAAAATTGTTCTGATGTACCTGTCCATTAGTGAGTCGTCATGCCTTGCAGAAACTTTCTGGCACCATCTGCTAATAATCTTATGCTCTGAAGCATGTAGATTCATGGGCCTTTTAATTTTTATCTTGGCTAGTATAATTGCAGATGCTAGTCTTATTAAAAAATGGGCCATGTTTTGCCTACAGCCAAAGGCATCTGGCTTCCACTGATGTGAATTTGAGGGCAGCCGTAAGAAAAAGTAAAGAGAATTCAGCTAGTACCCCTAATTGTCTGATGAATCTTAATAAGCCTGTTTAGCTTAATAATATTCAATAGGGGAGAGTTTCATAGGTTATTTGTTCATTTTCCATAGAAGGCATTATCTTGGACCGTTTCAGAAGTGAATGGTTTTGTTACAAAGCAGATTCTTTGTTTTCTATAGCCTGGAAGAGTAACATTGAGTCATGCTTTTTATACATACAAAAGGATTCTGAAAAAAAAAAAAAAAAAAAGCTTGAAAATATTAGTACTGACATTTCAACAGATACAGAATATGTATGTCTCAAAGAATGAAGGCTTTAGAGTATTCATGCAGTGCATTTACACAAAGACAAGTGCAATTTGTACAGAATATAAAGAATCATAACTAATTAGATTGGCTTTAATCGGGTTTGTGCTAAATCCAATGCTTTATAGAGCCAACAGTGTTGAACAGCAACGAGAATCAGTTTTAAAAATATAGAGAGAAATCGACTGCAGTGGACTAAAAGAGATAAATAGAGGTTGCATCCTGGATATTAAATAACCAACATAAAGCAACATTGCAACAAACACTTTTAAAGAAATTAAAGCAGAAAATGCCTGCATTATTAAAATTAGCTAATTCTCAGTCATCAATCAATCCATTTTTAATTTTTAAATTTTATTCATGGCCATGCATATTCTATCTGGTTGAAAAAAACAAAAACATGTCTCCTTCAATAACTGATGTCCTTTTGTTACATTTACATGTATGAAATTCTGGTAATAATATGAAGATCACTCTCTGATGATTAGCTATGATGGTAGTGTAAGTGTATAAGGGTACCTGCTCTGGTGTAGCCCTATCAGGTAGCCGAGATCAGACTATGAAACAGAAAGAGGATGCTATGTGAAATAAATGCACATAGAGATTTGTACAACAAGTTAATAGGGTGTTATGCCCTAAAAGTGGTACCAGACACACTTCTCTGAGTAACTGATTAGAGTATTTCACTTAGGATTTTTACTCCAGTAGCCATTTGGGATAAAATAATTCTCCTATTTTCTGGTATGCTTTACTTTGATGAGTGAGAAACTGGGACATGTATAGTGTTTTGATTACATGCATGTATGTGTGTGTGTGTGTGTGTGTGTGTGTGTGTGTGTGTGTTTGTGTGTGTGTGTATATATATATATATGTGCATGTGTGTGTGTGTGAAATATTTGTGTATTATGATATATTAAGTTTAATTTCTTTACTTGGTTATGTAATTATGGATATGGGAAAATAAGGACATAGCTATAGTACCTGATAAGGTACAGTTTATAAAATTCATTGAATTTTTAAAAATGAAATTTGGAGTTTCTGTAAACATACTAGCAAATTCACTACAAAAATGTTTTAATATTAAAAATATTAGTTGTAAGTATTCAACATACTTAGCTCATACAACACATATATAGTAATATACTGTATGTATAGTACTTAATTCCATTCTAACTATTGTAATGGTTCAACAGCTTTTAACGTGTCAATATTAATCAAACACCACATTTTAAATATGTGAATTTTATTGTGTATGACAATTATGACACTAAAGCTACTAAAAGTTTCCATGCTGAACTTGCTTATACAGTCATGCTCTCTCATTGTGACATTTTCATTTTCTCTTTTATCATCTGATGCAGTTATTAGTGTTATTACATTCAAGTTATAGAATAATCATGGGCACTGATGCTAGCCATCCTGATGGGTTTGGGTTTTTGAACCAGAAAATACAATGCATCTTTAGAATTATTTACACGTTCTTATTTCATTCATGAAGGTAAAGAGGCAATCTTTATGTAGCTTGTAAATAGACTAGTTTAATTGTAGGCGAGTCCCTTGTTCTAAGTCTTACAAGTATTATTCTGTATTCATTAATATATTGATATTAAATGAACTTTCTGCTACTTTGAATGAGATGAGTTTTGTAGATTATGTAGAGTGATTATGGAATAAGGTACAGGTGAGGGCTGGTTTTAAAAAGGAGAGTTTTAACTTAAAATAGATAGTCCATACTGCCTTCAGACAGAAGTAAGAATCATGAAAATTTGAAGCCATTTTGGTGTATATAAGGGGATTCTTTTGTAAATAAATAAATGAGTCTGCTTTCCTTAGGGGTATTGCCTGGCTTTCGCTCTGTAAGCCGAAGTGCATCTTCTAACTTGATTCAGTACTCTGTGTTGACATTGTATCTATTTCATTCTGTCTGCTATGACCAAGAAATTCATGTAAAAGTCAGACCATTGTAAAATGCTATGAAGTCTATCACATATGCAGTCATAATATTTTATATTATAGCCATCTATTCATACATAATTTATATCTACATCTGTCATTAACAAAAAAGTGTAACCAAAAGAAAGAGGCTCTTCATTTGAAAATGGTTTTCTTTGGAAAAGCTGAAGAAAACGTTCCATAGGAAATTGTATCTTATTTCCTAGGAAATTGTATAGAAGGGTATTTTCTCAACTGAATTTCAAGTTCTCAGGATGAGATCCAAAGAAATTGTAAGTTTGAGAGCATGCATATGCTTTCTTTCAGATATATTTCATCCAATGTTCTCCTCAGTACTAATAAGAAGGAGCTTCTAGAATGGCTTCTCAGAAGCAAGGATTTCTAATCTTGACCTTGTATTGCAAAGAGAGCAGTAATGAGATCCTCTCATCATTACCGTTGTGCAGGCATCAGGAATGATGATAAGAATAGATATTTGCTGCTGCTCCAGTCAACCATCTGTTGACTCACTCATATATTGAAACACCAGGACTTCTATTTGCTTCCAGCTACTTAATAAAAAGGGAAAGCTAATCTCCTTATCTCCCAGTTTGAGCTGTGATTTGCCAACTTTAAAATAAATGATGATTTATCTGGAGGTTATGAAATTGGTATCTGAGGTTCAATTTTATTAGTCACTGAACCAAACTGCTGGGATCACATCTGAGTTTATTGTGAGAAAGTCCTCTATCATGCTTCCTCAGTAATCAAAGTATTAAAAACCTAGGGACTTATTTTATTCATTTTCCTCTCTTGGTCATTGACTTTCCTCTTTTCTTCAAGATTGTTTTTTTTTTAATCCTTTAGCCTCTTGAGAATTAAGTTGTCCTTAACATTTTCTCACTAGGTAGTCGATTTCTCTTGAAGTAAAATGAAGACTGAGAACAGGGAAACATTTTTCATCACTACAGGGTGTGACCTCATCTCTCTCAGAGGTAGAGGGGATCTCCAAGAGGGTGGCATTTTGCCATCTTGGTATTAAACTCTACTTAAACAGAGAGCAGGGAAGCTAAAAAATTTTCTAAAACCTTTCTTCCAAATGAAAACATTTAAATAAATAAATGCTATAAATTTTCCAAATAATTTTTCTCTTACCTGTTACTAGGGCCACAAACAGGTGTCTAGACAGGTCATAGGCAATGGAGACAAAAGCTAACGTGATTAATCTGCTAAATGAATATGGTATGAACTGAACCCTCCTGATTTTTCTTTATAACCATAGTTCATCACTCACCCCCATCAGAAAAACCTTTTTCCCCATAAAAGGTGATTAACAGAGATTCCCACATTTGCTCTAGTTGAAGCAAATAAGAGACTACAGGGTGCTCATTTTTAAATGAGTGATCTGCAGTACATCCTTCTCCCCCAGAGTCTCAAGGATCATTGTGGAAGTGGAGGTTCAAAACATACAACAGCTAGAGGCATTAGATGACTATAAGAAAATTCTTTCCAGGCAGAACAGGATAGCTGTGCATTTGAACTCCTAATGGTTGTGACAGCATGCAGAATACCTGTACAAACTCAAGCCTTATCTGTTTAAACAACAAAAATAAAGCAAATTCCAGATACATGCTTAATAGCATTATTGAGAGATACAACGGCTAAAAATATGTCCATTGCTTTTTTGCTGCCTACATCGTGTCCATTATATGTGCATTCTTTCTTCTGTGAATTATATATTGTATAACAACTGCAAATAGTGACTTGGCTGTTTGTTTATTCTGTCACTTTGTTAGAAATGGGACAGAAAATTTAACATAGGTGAACCAGCTAGGATCAACATCATCCTAAGGTCTTGTTTTCCTGGTCTCAGGCACACATTTTCACCTTCATTATTCCTGTATGAATTGCTGAAGAAAACAGCATCCTCTGCACGACAGTCTGGACAGCTACATCTAAGCAATTCCACCTACAAGGAGCCATGTGTCTCTATAAAACTGTCTCTGTAAAACTGCCTACTTTCTCTTTGACGAGCTCTGCGCTCCTCTCTTAAACCACCTCTCTTTCCTATCTTTTCTCCAGAAAGTTGGGTGCAACCTTTCTTTGAGGCATTCTGTCACATATGTATTTTACAATAGTATTTATAATAATATAACATATAAATTTTAGTATATGTAATAAAATATATAAAATACATAGGAATTTTTGCATAAAACTTTAGTGTTTCATATGTGTGTGTGTGTGTGTGTGTGTGTGTGTGTGTGTGTGTATGAAGTTGCATTGTGTATATACCAATTGGTGAGAGGTGAGAGCTGTATTTACTTACATATAAGGACAGATATATTCAATGCAGCATGAAATTATATTTATTTAGAAAAAGAGCAGTAGTAGGTTGTCCTCTGATTCTGGGTCCTCTCTGGCTAGGAGTAATTGTCTAGATTTATTGTACCTGCATGAAATCCCTCCTATTGAGAGGACCTTTAGTCCAGTTAGTTAATTTTTGTTAACTCCCAAGATGAAAGTGCCACTAGTGCACCACTGGGAATATCTTGCTGGGTTCATCATTGTTGTGGTTCAGTAAGCTTTGCAGTTTGATAGGACCATTTCTTGTCTCTCTCCTTTGGCAGCTTTAATAACACCTTTTGATACAGTGAGAGCTAGTCCTCTATGTAATGCTTCTGTAAATCCCAGATCCAGATGGATTCACAGGAGGCTTTCATTACACATTCCAAAAGAAATACATCAATGCTTCTTAGATTATTTAAAACATAAAACAGAAATACCTCTAAACTCTATGTATAAAACATTATTCAAGTACTCCAAGCAGACAAAGATTCAACAAAGAAAGAAAACCACAGGTTCATATATCAGATGGACACAGAATCAATTATTTTCAATAAATACTTGTACAGTAAATACAGAAATAAACCATTGGATCTATCCCCAAAATGCATGGATGGTTCAACATACATAAGTCAAATAAATGTAATATGCCTTATAGATGGATTTAAATATAGAAATCAGATCTCATGCCAACAGATGCAGGAAACAGAGGCCTTGAGTTTGACAGTGAATAAAGATGGTGTCTGGTAAGGATCAAATGGAAGATAGGCATTGGCAAATAATCTAATGATCATATTACCCCAAAATAAAAAAATGCAATTTTAAATAACGTAATGATTGACACATTCAATATAATAAACCAAGTCTTAGGAAATGTTTTCAGTATCTGAGACAACTCTTCTATGTATACATTAAGACTAATACATTGTGGAAAATAACACTCTACGACAAACCAAAGCAGAGTAACATGGTACTGGTGTCAGTGATTATCAAAATGCTCATACTTTCAAAAGCTATGCTTGCATCACTTTTGCCACTAGTGTCTATCATAACAGTGCACGAAAAAGATATCTTTAATATAAGCAATATCTAAAGGAAGTACTGCGTATGTGTGTGTGTGGTTTTGTGTGTGTGTGTGTCACATATATAGAATTTCTCAAATAATCCAATCATTCAAAATTTATCAAACACTGTATTTGTTTCTTATGCTATAGGAGATATGTGAGTGAAGCTCTTCGCAATGTGTAGCAAAGAAGAAACTGACCTAGTATTCATATGGATGTAGGCTAATTAAGTGTGTTGTTATTATTTTTGCAAGCCTTAAACATATAAATGTTTTGTTCAGAAATAAATTCTGCTTCTTCAGAGTAAGTTTTGCCATACTTCAGAGCAGAAGGATAAATTCTTATATTTGAAATTACAATCATAAACAGAGAAGCTATGAGTACACCACCTTTCAATTACTTTGAACACTGGGATTAATTTTCTGAATATTGTGTTAATTTGGTTGATAAGGATTTTCTTTCACTTCAAAGTTTTTCTGTGTGGGAAAACCATTAGTTTTTAATGTTCCATGAATCTTCAATTTGAGAAACTCTAGGGCCTTGAATATTTTCTGTAATCAAAATTTAGTGCTGACTCTACAGGAAGTGAGTCACCTCTCATATGTATCTCCCAGTAGTTGACTGGTCTCATTTTTATCAAATGTGAGAAGTGGGTATGAAGGAGATTCATAAATATGTATAAATTTTTTACTTTAAAGTGATCTTTGACTTTTAAATAACTAGCATTCTCTTTGTTTCCTATTAGAGGTAAAATGAGTTGGATTCATTTGAATAAAACCTGTGTAAGCTGTAGGCAGGATATGGTAGTGTGGCTGTAGAACATTGTCAGAAGTGGTGGTTTATCATTAAATGTTTTTATTTTTCCCTATGTTGGAGAGGAAATTTGGGTGATATTTTATGGTTCTTGCTTAACATAATTGTATTCAGTATTAAGATGGTAGACTGAGTGTTGTCTGTAATTCTCAGATATTCAACTGACTCCTACTCTAGTCTGTTTGAATTGGGGAGTCCGATTTGAAAAGCAAATGTAATATGCCTTAAAACAAGTCATTTGCATTTCTAGAGTATGGAAATTGCAGCACAATTCTACCTTTGACAGAGCTCTTGAGCAAAGGAGAGTTAGCGATGCCATTTTTACAAAGACTTAAAGCCCTTTCTGTACTTTTTATTAAATGGAAAAGAAGAGGCACCTTCAATAAAAGAAAATATAATAGAAGATAGGAAAATGATTTCGATAAAAATGACATAGGCAAGGAAGCAAATAAATGCACATAAAATCATACAGACATTTTTCTAACTTTCAGCAAAGGTAAGAGCTGATGGGCTTTGGTGATGTAAATTTTCTGAATTTTCAGAAATATAATTAATTCCTTTTATAAATCATATAAGGTTATTTGTGAATTTGATTATTATAACATTTTGAGGACTTAAAATTAGGCCTTGCTTTGAAAACACAGCTATTCTAGTACTTGCAAGGAAATATACAATATGAAACTGAAGCTTTATGTAGTATTAATAAAATGAAATATTCATCAAAGAGGTTAAGGGATAATTAAGGGCATATCAGAACTCAAGAACAAATAGAGAAGATTCACATTGACTGAGCTTCAATAATTTGAGCAGTAATTAAAACAACAAAAAAATGATATAGTATTAATTGATAAACCAGTTTAAAACAAATAGCCACAAATCATTGAATTGAAGTTTCAATTCAATATTAACTATCAAGAAAAGAATAGATTTTTTATGTACAGAATTTTATGTGCAGAATTTCAATCAGTTATGTACAAAACAACTGTCTTTTGAGGAGAGATAAGACACCAGCAACAGACCAACAAAGGCCTAGTTTAGTTTGCTGAGTCTAGTTTGGTGAGCTGTTGTGTTTATTGTGGTTAATGACAAGAATACAGGTCATGTACAAGAACACGGATGTCTAAAATGCAGCTGCGTAGCTGCAAAGCTTACTGAAGCATGGGTGATTGCTCACAAGGCGGAATTTCCAGTCCTCCCTATAGTTATAAAGTAAAGAACAATAAATATGCTTACTTTGGTTTCTCCTTTATATCAGCAGAGAACCAAAGACCATGGGATATTGCAACCAATATCCAGAATAGGCCCACTCTCTGTTAAAGCTCTCTTGGAACATCTTCATGGTCCTACTCTGGGTTATATCTCCTAAGAGATTCTAATTACACTTAAGATGACAATGAAGTCTAGCATCACATTTATTCTCTAAACCTATCACTGCACATTACACAGAAAGACAATTTCAACCAGTAACACAATTTATGTCAGCAGGTATATCTATTGATTGTATGTGACCTTCAAACACTCTGATAAAAATGGAGCATAATTATCACTGTGAGTTCTCTTTATAAATCCCAAATAACTATCGGAAAATGTCAGATCAATTACTTACCATAGAGGACTATTCAATGAATTATACTGATACTTCTTAATGTTCTCAATATCATCAAAGTCACTGCAAACCTGAAAGTCTATCGGAGTCCAGGAAGAGCAATAGAACACTGTAGCTGATGAAACTAGGTGTTTCTTTCTATCCAAAATATTGCTTAATGTATGTGGAGGACTAATGCAATGAAAGAACATAAAAGCATTAGTAAAGCATGAAAACTCTCACTTGAGAAGTCAGAAGGCTGAAGAACCCACATGAGTGTTTAAAAATCACTATACTCTAGGACATACCATGGTGAGTGTCCTCATGCCCAAGGCGTATATAGGGAGCATAAATTGGACTAGCAGAGTCAAATAAGCAAACAAATAAAGGAGGGTGGAACTTTGGGAGGGAGATGTGGTGGGATCTTGGGTAAGCTGGAGCGGGGCAATATAAGCAAGGTATGTTGTTTACATATATGAAATTTACAAGAAATTAATGAAAAAATGTTTAGTTCACAAAGAACCATGAGCAATAAAACTGAGGGGATAAAGTCAACTTTAAGGAGCTTTCTTCTAGAAATACAAAGTGAAAGAGTAGCAGAGAAAGTCAGGGAGAGGAGTAAAGAGCAGTGAAGGGAGAAAAAGGGATTTTAAATTTTAAATGCACATGAATTTTGACACTTTAAACCGTCTTAACCTGTTTCCTTATTTTATGGAAAATATAAGAACATTGTCTTGTTTATTTGGAAAGGCTTTAGAGAATCTACTTAATTTGATTATTCCCTAATCTAAAACATCTTGCTAGAAAACTGTCTTGTGTAGACATATGAATTATTAAATAATATTTCTTCAATTCACACAAAAGTAGAGCAAGTATTTTCTTGCATGCAAGAATGGCTTGTAACTTTTCATTTTATCTTTGGAAACTCTCCAAAGTCCTAGTAACAGTTAGAAAAGCAAAATTCCATTTGACGAAAATAGAATGTATGGCAGAACAAAACATGTTTGTGTTTTGAATTTTCTAGACAATGTAAAAATAATCCTATAAAAAGGTCATAAAACAGCCTTTGCTGCATTTTCCTACCCCCTGATTACCAGCCATGTACCTTTCAAAATGCAGATTGTGAGACTGCACAGTACTTTTGTAGAGATGTTCACCTCTTTCCTTTTGTTTTATTCTTAAGAGTTTCTTTTGATGAAGTCTTAAAAGAGAAAAACCGTAAGGATGGAAAGAAACAAAAGACATTAAAATGCCTCATCTGTACATTGTCTCAGTAACTGGGCATTCTCTCAATGTTCATAGATTCCCAAGTCAATGTAAACTGTCTTGGGTGACAATATCACTGATATCTCTTTCCTAACTCATCTCTCACATCCAAACATCCCTGTTGACATGGCAGAGAAATAGCTTTTATCTTAAGGAATAGTTTAAGATTCAATTTGTTATGTGAAGTATAAACTCTTTCACCTTTCCCATCCCTCATTAAATAAAACACATTCTAGGCCCTGTAGACACCCCAGCAAAAATAGCAGACCACACATAATGATGTAATGTGCTGTTCTGAATGAATGAGGAGTGAAATATATATATATATCACACACACAGACACAAACAGACACACAGAGACACAGAGACACAGAGACACAGACACACAGACACACACAGACACACACAGACACACATAGACACACACAGACACACAGACACACAGACACACAGACACACACACAGACACACACACGGACACACACACAGACACACACACACACATATATATATATATATATATATATATATATATATATATATATATATATATATATATATATATACATATAAAACACTCAGTTTTAAAGGAGCATGCCAGGTTTATTAAAATCCATGAGACACAAAAGCATTAAAATTGTACTTTATGTAATATTTTGAAGATATCCAAAGTTACAAGAAAAATATTAATAACACATGATTTTCCAAAAGATAGTCCCATATAAGCATTAAATTATGTAAAGAGATGAATATGGTAATATATGCCAATAACTCTAACAACGCTCAGGCTGAAGCAGGAAATACATGAAATCAAGTCCACAAGTAGTCCATGAAACAGGAAGAGAAAAGACATTATGTCATACAGAGCAGGAGACAGGTATGTGGAATTCAATAATACTTAAGGAGAATACAGACAGTTGTTTTAAATGGTACTTCCCAAGCAGCACAATCTTTTACAAATGAAACATTAAGACTTAATGCATACACAGATGGTAAAACAATAACCTTTATTAGGCCTTTCCTGTGAGAAATGCTGAAGAGAATTTCTCAGATTGAAATAAAAGTGTTAAAGGGAAAGAAGAAAATGAGAGTCAAGAAGCTCACTGGTATGAATAACTATACAAACAAATTCAGAGTCAGGATAGGTACTGATATTGTAAAAATGGTATGTCAATTATAAGTATTTTTAACATGAAAGCTAAGCAAAATAATAACATGTAAATATGCTGCAAAGATTATATAACTAGTTCCCACATAAAATTCTAAAAGCTGACAGAGGTAGAGTGCAAAGGGGAGTTTTCGCATTGGTATTTTTCCTTTCTCACGTTTGTGACCTTGATTCAAAATAAGATGTAAGAAGATATTGCACATGAATGGAATCTAAAAGAATGTAAAACGAACAATAAGAATATCGTATAAAATATCCAGTAAAAACATGCCACAAGAAACGCATAAAGCTATTATATAATGAAAAGGCAAATTTAGCAATAGGGAATAAGAACACTACACCTCATACTAAAGCACAAGCATTAGTGCATCATAGTCCTTAAAGGGGCGATGCATTCTCCTGTGGTGCTAGTAAGAGAAGGAGACCTTAGCAGCCCACTTTCAAAATATGGAAGTTTAAAAAGAATCAGCTAATAAGGATTAGGGGCAGTGAATACTTCACTTAATGATCTCAGCATAAATATTAAGTGCCTTCTATGTAATAGGTGCTGAGAGACATCTGTATCACTAAACACAGAACATTCATTTGAATACATAATCTTGTATGTCACAAAACAAATAACAACATGTTAAAAGTTGAACTCATGACTAAGTACTTTGCAAAACCAAGGCAATAATGCTATAAACTAATTAGAAAAAAAAATGGAAACAACAAAATTCTATTCAGGGATGATAAGATTCAGCTTTTTGCGAGTTTCTATTCAATCCCTAGTGCTTTCCCTTGTCCTAAATAGTAAAGGAAAAAGAAAAAGTATAGATGAAAATTAAAGAATGTAGTTATAGATATCAATTGATCAACTAATAAATCAAGAGAGAATTTTTTTTAAAAAAAACTCTTAGAGCAGAATGGAAACAATATAACAAAATTGATAGGATTTGCAGCACTAAAAAGCAAGTTAGTCTATACAGCATAAAATCAGAAATAAATTTAACAGAATGAAAATTTATCAGTGATTCCCAAGGAACTCGAAAGTGAGAGCAAACAAATGCCACAATGGATAAGGGAAGTAATAATAATTAGGGCAGATACTATGAAATGGAGAAAAAATAATCCAGAACAATACAAAAGAAAACAGAACACAGAAATCTCTGCTTGAAAAGATAAACCAAAAAGGCAGACATTAACTAGACATAGAATGCTCACAGAATAAGGATGATTAATAAGACAATGCAGCAATCAAATAGAAATATCAAAGGACATCACGGAATGAAGAAACATATGAACCAATTAGATATTTTAGAAGAAGTAGAAAACAAGAATCAGATACATTTATCTTATAAGAAAAATGCCTCAATGAATCAGAAAATATGAACAGACAAGTGGCAAGAAATGATTCTGAATTAGGAACATGTGCTCCACCAAGGAGAAACCTAGATCCTGACAGTTTCACAGTCAATTAACAAACAATTAAGAAACATTTAAGAATGAACAAATAAACATAAAATGACTAAGAAACATGAACTAATGCTTTTTAAATAGTTTCATGAAAATAATACAGGTTGAAGGACTGTTTCTGTATGAACAACATAGAATTGATATGGATATTCTTTATGAGTCAGCAAAACATCCCTAACATTTGACATCTTGGTATGTTGAGTAATCAGGAAATGGTTCACACCAGAAGTCTGGGGAATCCCAAAGAAAACAGTGATGCAAACTATAACGTAACTGTTTTAGTAGAATGCTATTTTGTGTGATTTTGTATAAATATGGCCTTGAGGTCCAAATCCTGAATACTTTACCTTAGCTAACCTGCCTACATGTGTCTACAGGCCTGTGTGATTTTATATATATATATATGTTTTTTTCCATGTGCCATCTCTCTGTGGCAGTATGTACCTGGGGACCTACTTGCAGGTTTTTGCCTGGCAGCCTGAATACTGGTAAATAAATCATGTCATAGAGGTTTCTCACAAAGTCTTTATCATCTAAGTCAATGTCCTGTATCCCTCCTCATTGCCCGATATCAGTACATGGATTTCACAAATAAATAGCCAGACAGACAAACAAACACTAACTAACCAAACAACCATCCAACAACAACAACAACAACAAAACTAAAGAAAACAAACAACAACAAAAGTATTTTCCCCAAGGTTATGAAAGTGGTAATCAGCTGCTAGAAGAAACTTTCAAAATTTTTCACCACTTGCAGGTTCTGCAGAAAGCCTTAATAGATTTTGTGTGAATCCTCATATAAAATGGGGTATGTTTTGCCTTGCAACAACTGTTTGAGATGCTGATGTTCTTGTATCACCAAACTCTTGAAAGCATCCACATTGTACATACAGATTTGCCTATCCAGTCCTCAGTGGAATCAGCATTTGGGCTTGAAAACAGTTCCTTATCTGGGATAAGATGTTGGTTAACACAACTAAGATACAAGAAGTTTTAAGAAAGACCATAGTTACTCTGCTGACATAACTTTGTTCCAGAATTGTAATGGTTTATACATTATCTTTCAAATTCTTGGATTACCATAACATTGGATTTTGAGCAAAACATATGATGCATTCCTTGTCTGCTAGTTTAACTGATGCATGATTACATTCACAGGAGAGAAAATAAAGACTCAATAAAATTTAACATGTTCACAGTGTCTCATAGGCAAGTAATTGGAAATGTAGAAGCAAGCTGTGTTACACTTTCTTTGATTTTTCTTTCATAACAGTGTCTTGCTATGTAAAATATCTAGTCTCAATTGTAATTCCCCTGTTTAAACCTTCCCAGAGTTGAAATGTCTGCATTCTGAAACCTGGTCTACAGCTTCTTTTTGAACGTGTTGCCCTTGAATGTTAAAAAGTCTCCCACTTTTGTGTCTTTCTGTCATATCTGCTGTGATATATTTTAGATTTTAAAATGCTTTTAATTATATTATGTGGTTGTGTATCTGTTCACATGAGTAATAATTCCCATGGAAGGCAGACATGTCAGGAACTCCTGAACTCAAGTTATGTGCCATTGTGAGCTGCATGGTGTAGGCACTGAACATTGAATCCAGGTCCTTATCAAATTCAGCACCTGTTCTTAATCGCTGAAACATCATTCCAGCCATATTATATATTACTTTGTATTTTAAAAGATTACTTTAATGAATGATGATCATTCATTAAAGTATTCTTTTATTTTCTCTTCTCTCCTCCTTCTTTTGTGTCCTGGCTTATATAGTTACAACACAGATCAACCTCAGACTACAAACTAATTTGCTACTGTTGTTTATTTCTAATGGACTTTGTAAAATTGACTCTCTCACAAAAATGCAGCCCTATCTCTCTCTTTTCTGCTCCCAAACTATTTGACTTTTCACTAGACATCCTTACAAATGCCCAAAAGAACTTTTCTTTCTGAATTCACCACTCGGCTAAGTACAGTTGTACAGTGGAAAGATAATTGTTTCAGTGAAGATAGAAGAAGCAGGGAATGGCTGCAAGAACTGCTTATTTCCACCAGGTTCTATTAAATCGTATTCCATCTTCTCATCAAAAAGCTCAGATTAGAATGCTGTCATCATTTTAAATCCCTCTAATAATAGCAAACCAAAGAACTTACAACATATTTAATCTGCTTACAAATTGATTTTCCTAAGAAGAACATATAAGCATGAACTTGGAGCTCCTTGGAGCACCTGAGTTATGACAAACACAAAGAGCAACATAGAATGAATCCTCGAGATAAAGGCTCAGTGTTGGAGGCTGATTCAGCTACTTGACAATGTTGTGAAATAATTTGTACCATAAATTTATTGTTATGAATGGGATGTCTCAGAGAGACAGATAAAATCAAGTACTAGGGTGAAATTAGAAATATTTTATAAGGTCAATTCAGTAGGGTACATCATCATGAATTTTAGAGCAAAAAGGAGGGTTGATTCAGCTTCTTGCTGCTAAGGTGGAAATAAGCTAAAGTGTATCTTATTGTATTGACTACATTGATTCATTTTTTTCATCTCTTATCCACAAGTTAATAGGTATATGAGGGTTTATATATATATATATATATATATATATATATATATATATATATATATATATACACATATGTGTGTGTCTGTTTGTCTGTGTGTGTGTTTCTATTCATTTACGAAATATATCATATATATTTATGAAGACAAACATATAATATTTCTATAAATATATACTTAAATAATTTAAAATTCTTTTACAGAGCAACTCTCAACTTCATCTGGAATAACAAAAACCCAGGATAGCGAAAACTATTCTCAACAATAAAAGAATCTCTGGGGGAATCACAATCCCTGATCTCAAGCTGTACTACAGAGCAATAGTGATAAAAAACATTGGTACAGAGACAGACAGGCAGATCAATGGAATAGAATTGAAAGCCCACAAATAAACCTACACACCTATGGTCACTTGATCTTTGACAAAGGAGCCAAAACCATCCAGTGGAAAAAACAGCATTTTCAACAAATGGTGCTGGTCTAACTGAAGGTCTGCATGTAAAAGAATGCAAATTAATCCATTTTTATCACCTTGTACAAAGCTCAAGTCCAAGTGGATCAAGGACCTCCACATAAAACTAGATACACTGTATCTAATAGAAGAAAAAGTGGGAAAGAGCCTTGAACACATAGGCACAGGGGATAATTTCCTGAACGGAACATTTGTTCTAAGATCAACAATTGACAAATCGGACCTCATGAAACTGAAAAGCTTCTGTAAGGCAAATGACACTGTTAGTAGGACAAAACAGCAACCAACGGATTGGGAAAAGATCTTTACCAACCCTACATCTAATAGAGGGTTAATATCCACAAAATACAAAGAACTCAAGAAGTTAGACTCCAGAAAATCAAACAACCCAATTTAAAAATGGGGTACAGAGCTAAAAACCAGAATTCTCAACTGAAGATTCTCAAATGGCCAAGAAGCACCTAAAGAAATGTTCAATTCATCATCAGTGAAATGCAAATCAAATCAGCCCTGAGATTCCACCTTATTCGAATCAGAAAGGCTAAGATAAAAAACTCAGTTGACAGCAGATGTTGGCGAGAATTGGAGAAAGAGGAACACTCTTCCATTGCTGGTAGGATTGCAAGCTGCTATAACCACTTTGGAAATCACTCTGGTGGTTTCTCAGAAAATTGGAAATAGTTCTACTTGAAGACCCAGCTATACCACAGAAGATGATCCAACATATAACAAGGACACGTACTCCACTATGTTCATAGCAGCCTTATTTATAATAAGGCTGGATACAACCCAGATGTCCCTCAAATGAAGAATGAGGTTCATTTACACGATGGAATACTACTCAACTATTTTAAAAGATGACTTCACAAATTTTGCAGGCAAATGGATGGAACTAGAAAATATCATCCTGAGCGAGGAAACACAGGGACAAAAAATGGAGCAGAGACGGAATGAAACGCCATCCAGAGACTGCCCTAGGTGGAGATCCATCCCATCTGCAGACACCAAACCCTGACACTATTGTTGATAGCAAGAAGTGCTTGCAAACAGGAGCCTGGTATAGGTGTCCTCTGAGAGGTTCTGCCAGCATCTGACGATGATAGATGCAGATACTCACAGCCAACCATCGGACTGAGCCTGGGGAACCCAATGGAAGAGTTAAGAGGAAGAAGTGAAGGAGCTGAAGGGGATTACAACCCCATAGGAAGAACAACAATATCAACTAACAGGACCCCACAGAGCTCCCAGGCACTAAACCACTAACAACCAAAGACTATATACATCGGTGGGTCCATAGCTCTAGCTACGTATGTAGCAGAGGACTACATTATCTGACACCAGTGGGAGGGGAGGTGCTTGGTCCTGTGGAGGTGTGCTGCCCCAGTGAATGGGGATGCTGGAGGGGTGAGCCTAGAGTGGGTAGGTGTGTGGGGGGAACACCCCCTTAGAGGCAAAGGGGAGTGGGAAATGGGGAGGAGGGACAATGGTTGAAATGTAAATAAAATAATTAATTAAAAATATAAAAAATATTTCTATGTTAACTCATCATTATTTACAAAGTGAAATAAGCATTTTCATAAGTACATATTTGCAACAGAAAATGAAAATCTCTAAATTATAAGGATGTTACTGTATCATATTTAAAATGATTAGCAAAAATCTTTGTACTATTTGGATCATAAATAATTCCCACACTAAGAGAACCATTAGATTCCCTGACTGCAGTAAATAAGTGGGTGAGCATGCCAAAAAACCAAAAAAACCAAAAATTTCCTAACTGTTGTATTTTATAACATAACTCCCTCTTTTATGCCTTAGTTAGAATTCTCCATGTATTACTTGGATCTCTAATGTATTACTTGGATCACACTACTGAGATGTTTAATTGTTTCATTTTCAGCCTAATCTATTACATATTTAATGTACTTATACTGAATACACATTTCTCTTTTTATATTTTTGTCTTTATTTCATTTATTGGGCAATTAATTAAGAAAACATGGGTCTACTAAGCCAATGAAATGGCATATGTGATATTCACCTACAAAGTAGACCAGGATTATAACTGGAGGTCATTACACAAAGTGAAATAAGCCAGGTAGATGCAGACAAATGCCAGGCTTTTTCTTGGAGATGAAAGCTAGCGTATTAATTTATAGAGGCCATGGGTAAAATATTGGTTGCCAAAGGTTGTGAAGAGATGTGAAAAGTGTCATTGGCAGTCCCCAAGTTACCATTTAGAAAAGAGAAGGGAATTCATGGGATCATCTAGGCACAGCATATACCCAGGACAGTATCTCATGTATTGTGAAACTATGAAAACATACTTTGAAATTCGTTGTGATAAATGAGTGTGTGAGCTGGTAGATATATTTAACTGGGCTTAAGTACAAGCAATGAATTCAATCCCCTATTACATGCCCCTTAGTGAAATGCACAATTTTAGTATTTTTATGCATCAATCATAATGATATAAATATATGAATCAAACATCCTAAATGTTTACCTGCTCAGCTTTGGGCTGGAATTAAGCTCTTTTTATTATAACACAGAACTTTTCTCCCATTTTTGGTTATTCTTTAAGAATCGATTGCACACATTAAGACATATTTAGTAAATGATGTCAATATGTTTTATATTATTAATAAATTATATGTTGATTTTTTTGTGTTTGGTGCCAAACCTGACGATCATTGCTTGAAGATCAACATCATGAATATGTCCTGCATTCTCATATCAAACTTTTGGAAATGTTCTATGATATTATGTAAAAGTTACTTTTGTGTGTGATACACTACATTTCTTTTTCTGAAATTACATATATCTTTATGTTTGAAACATTTATTATTCACTGATAATTCTGGGATAAAAAGAATTGTGCTGAATATCTCAGACACTTGTGGTCCTTTGGTCCCTCTTTTATGCCTTAGTTAGAATTCTCCATGTGGCAATCCTTTTCTGTTCTTTCTTGCATCTCTCAGACTATCCACCTTCATAATTAACATTTCTGTGATTAACATTATAAAAAATTGGGTTTGAAAATAAGTTTTATTAATCTTTTTTTTTTAAATATCCCTTCTACATGGCTATCATATTAGTAAATACTGGTTATTCATATGCCCAAGTTTTCTTCATAAGAATGTGACTATGAGGACTTATGAGAAGTAATTGTGGCTGAGCGCAAGTCTCCTCACCACAGTTGCAGTTACAGGAGCCACAGAGTGATCAGAGAAATCTGACTCCCACGAGTTGTTCTCTGACATCTACACATCTACTGTGTCACTTATGCAGGGTCACACATGCACACACACACACTCCACATGCACGCAGGCATACACACACACGCACACACACACACACAACATGCACACGCACACTCACACCACAAAAACACAACATATGCACATACATGCACACCACACACAAATATACAGATTTTCACACACAATACACATCACACACACACACACACACACACACACACACACACACACACTCACAAATACACTCGACAACGGACTATAATTTGATTTAAGATTGCCTGTAATCCAAATTAATTATTCTAACATTAAATATATTCAAAATGCATTACTCAACTCTGATTTCTATTTCTATAACACGTGCTTGGGTGATAGAACCTGCTTAGGAATGGTAAAAATGATGAGGGTTTGGGAATTGAAAACTAGTGAGCTGAGCTGGCAAGTTACTCTTTCCTTTCTCTCCGAGACTGACGATGAACAGAATATTACTAGAGAGCAAACAGAAGGAGCTTCATTGTTGCAGTTATCTTCCTTTAACAAATCCTGAAATGAGTCCAGAGAGCCAAGTGGTACCGCTAACAGATTGTATTTCTGAATAAGTATCTTCACATATATGCTGCATTTAATAATAGATAAAAACTTTAATGCCTTCATTGTTTTACTCATTTTACTGAATAAAAAATGATTTAAAGAACAATGTTAAATAATAAAATGAGCAAGATAAGCATTTAATGATGCCTATCAGTAGACTTTATCTTCCTTTGTCTAAATATTCATAGATCAGAAGAAAGAATATAGTTAAATAATCACTGATTAGAATTGTGATTAACCCCAGTAATCATTTCTAAGACTGATATTTAATTCTAACTGACTATTTCTAAGCCTTAATTTTAAGACATGAGAAGATATAAAGATACCACTCCTTAAAACAAGAAAGATTATATATTTTAAAGAAGCATTAACCAATTAAGTTGTTCTCCTGGGAACCAGGCACTCCCCTGGTATTAAGAAAATGTAATTGTTTTTACAACTGCTCCAATTTTTCACTCTTCTGAACTCCTTAACAGCTTACATAGCATAAATAACTTTGTATACGTGAAAAAAAGTTGGTGCACTCACCCAGAATCCTTGGGAAATAGGGACTGAGGAACAGTCAGGGACAGAGTCTTCTGGTTTCCATCTGTGGCAGGAGACCTCTGCACGGGCCACCAGGGCTCCATAGCCGAATAGCGCTGGGAGAAAGCTAGCCTCCCAGGAGTGTGGAAAAGCCCATGAGAGGGGGTAAGAAGAGGACCACTGCTCAGCGGCACTCTCCCGGAATCCTAGGGACACAGGGGCTGAAGAACAGCCTGGGGAAGGAGACTTCTGGTTTCCATCTGTGGCTGGAGACCTCTGCCTGGACCACCAGGGCTCCATAATCAAATAATGCCAGGAGAAAGCTAGACTCCCAGGAGTGTGGGCAAGCCTGGCTGCTCAGAGGGACCCACCTGGAATCCCCAGGACACAGGGACTGAGAAGTGGTCTTCTGGTTTCTTTGGGTGGCCTCGGAGCGGATCCTGTGACGCAGGACTCCATACTCAAATAGTGCCAGGAGAGAGCTGGCATCCCAGGAGTGCCGATACACCTTCAAGAACAGGCAAGACCACCACTTCTGTTCAAATTAACTGGATCAAGAGGGACTCTTGCAGAGCAATAAGGACACAGGAACCAAGGGACAGCTAGGAACTAGATCCTTCTAGTTTCTGTTTGCACCCCAGAGCTGACCCTGTACCACAGCTCTCCAAACCCAAATTCCTCTCAGAGAGAGCTGGTCTTTAAGCTATATTGACACTGAGGCTTGCAGGAGAGACAAGACAAGTCAGAGAGAGAGTAAGACCAGCTAACACCAGAGATAACCAGATGGCGAAAGGCAAGGGCAAGAACATAAGGAACAGAAACTAAGGTTACTTGGCATCATCAGAAACCAGCTCTCCCACCAAAGCAAGCCCTGGTTACACCAAAACACCAGAAAAGCAAGACTCAGATTCAAAATCACATATCATGATGATGATAGAAGATTTTAAGAAGGAAATAAATAACTCCCTTAAAGAAATACAAGAGAACACAGGTAAACAACTAGAAGTGCTTAAAGAGGAAACACAAAAATTACTTGAAGAATTTTAGAAAAACACAATCAAACTGGCAGAATTACAGGAAAACACAATCAAACAGATGAAGGAAATGAACAAAACCATCCAGGAACTAAAAATAGAAATAGAAACAATAAAGAAATCACAAAGGGAGACAACCCTGGAGTTAGAAAACCTAGGAAAGAGATCAGTAGTCATACATGCAAGCATCACCAATCTCAGGTGTGGAAGATACCATAGAAAACATTGACACAACAGTCAAAGAAAATGCAAAATGCAAAAAGCTCTTAACTCAAAGCATCCAGGATATCCAGGATACAATGAGATGACAGAACCTGAGGATAATAGGTATAGAAAAGAGTAAAGATTCCCAACTTAAAGGACCAGTAAATATCTTCAACAAATTTATAGAAGAAAACTTCCCTAACCTAAAGTAAGAGATGAACATAAATATACAAGAAGCCTACAGACCTCCAAATAGATTGGACCAGAAAAGAAATTCATCCCACCACATTATAGTCAAAACACCAAATACACAAAATAAGGAAAGAATATTAAAAGCAGTAAGGGAAAAAGGTCAAGTAACATATAAAGGCAGACCTAAGAGAATTACACCAGACTCCTCAACAGTGACTGTGAAAGCTAAAAGATCCTGGGCAGATCTCATACAGACCCTAAGAGAACACAAATGCCAGCCCAATCTGCTATACCCAGCAAAGCCCTCAATTATTATAGATGGTGAAACCAAAATATTCTATGACAAAACCAAATTTGCACAGTATGTTCCCACAAACTCAGCCGTACAAAGAATAATAGATGGAAAATGCCAACTCAAGGGGGTAAACTACACCCTAGGAAAAGCAAGAAAGTAATCTTTCAACAAACTCAGAAGAAGACAGCCACACAAACATAAAAATAACAATGAAAGTAACAAGAAGCAACAATCACTATTCTTAATATCTCTTAACATCAATGGGCTCAATTCCCCAATAAAAAGACATAGACTGACAGAGTAGATCCATAAACAGGATCCAGCATTTTGCTGCATCTAGGAAATGCACCTCCATGTTAAAGACAAAAACTACTTCAGAGTAAAGGACCTTCACATAAAACCCGATACACAGAATCTAATAGAAGAGAAAGTAGGGAAAAGTCTCAAACACATGGGCACAGGGGAAAAGTTCCTGAACAGAACACCAATAGCTTATGCTCTAAGATCAAGAATCAGCAAATGAGACCGCATGAAATTGCAAAGTTTCTGTAAGGCAACGGACACTGTCAATAGGACAAAACGGCAACCAACAGATTGGGAAAAGTTCTTTACCAATCTTATGTCTGATAGAGGGCTAATATCAAATATATACAAAGAACTCAAGAAGTTAGACTCCAGAGAACCAAATAACCATATCAAAAAATGGGGAACAGAGCTAAACAGAGAATTCTCTACTGAAGAAACTCGTAGGGCTGAGAAGCACCTAAAGAAATGTTCTACATTCTTAGTCTTCAGGGAAATACAAATCAAAACAACCCTGAGATTCCACCTCATACCGGTCAGAATGGCTAAGATCAAAAACTCAGGTGACAGCAGATGCTGGCGAGGATGTGGAGAAAGAGGACCACTCCTCCATTGCTGGTGGGATTGCAAGCTCATACAACCTCTCTGGAAATCAGTTTGGGGGACCCTCAAAAAATGAACATAATGCTACGTGCATACCCATCTATTCTACTCCTGGGCATATACCCAGAAGATGCTCCAACATGTAATAAAGACACATGCTCCACTATATTTATAGCAGCCATATTTATAATAGCCAGAAGCTGGAAAGAACCCAGATGTCCCTCATCAGAGGAATGGATACAGAAAATGTGGTACATTTACACAATGGAATACTACTCAGCTATTAAAAACAATGACTTCATGAAATTCACAGCCAAATGGATGGAACTTGAAAATATCATCCTGAGTGAGGTAACTCAGTCACAAAATAATGAACACAGTATGTACTCACTGATAAGTGGTTATTAGCCCAAAAGTTTGGAATACCAAAGATTCACTTCACAGAAATTTTTGGGCTGTGTGTGAGGTCCCAGATGGAGGAGTTGGAGAATGTACTGAAGGAGATGAGGGAGTTTGCATCCCCATGGAGGGACCAACAGTGTCAACTGGCCTGACCTCCTGATGCTCATGGAGACTGGATCACTAACCAAAGAATATACATGGAGGCACCCATGGTGCTGGCCACACATGTGGCAGAGGAGGGTCTTGTTAGCCATTAGAGGGAGGAGAGGCCCTTGGTCCTGAGGGTGTTAGATGCCTCGGAATAGGGGAATGCCAGGGAGGGAAGACAAGAATGAGTTTGTGCGTGTGGTTCAGAGAATACCCTCATAGAGGCAGGGGGAGGGGGAGGTGATAGGGGGTTCCAAAAGGGAGATCTGGAAAGGGGGAACCATTTGAAATGTAAATAAAGTATCAAAAAACAAAACAAAACAAAAAAGAAAAGGAGTTGGTGAGACTATTCTGTTTTGGTTAATATTCAACATTAATGGAAAGTTAAGTAATTAACAGCTATGATCATGTAAAGATAAAGCACATGACTCTCTTACCTTGTGAGTTTTATTGATATTTTCCATTTTTTATTATATTTATAGCTGTAAAACTTGTATGAACAGCTACATCTAATATTTATTTGAAGATAGACAATTATTTAGGTAAATGGTAAGAAAATACAGCTGATATAATCTAAAACTATGAGTAAAAGTTACAAGTCATGTCTTCCTTAAATATACTATAAAAGTCTACTCTATATGAACAAAACAAGTATCATACAGCCAGGCTTACAGGATTAAATACAAATTACCTTTTTTTTAAAAAAAAAAGAATAGGGTTAATAAGGTTTTAAATTTTGTGCCCACAGAAGAGAACAGTAGATGACATTGGAGAGCAGAAAGTTATGTTACAGGCAGCTTTGAGCCTGGTATTGTGTAAGCTTTGAACTAAATTTGATTTGTGTTGCTCTCTTAACTTCTGAACTGTCTGCCCTTCTGTCCAGCTCTCAATACAACTCTTTATCTTTAAATGTTTTAGGCCAACCCAAGCTCACATTTGCAGGAGGTGCTTCTTCATAGTCATGTATTATAAAAATGAAGGTTCAACAACAAAGTTCCTGCCAAACTCAGCTCACACATCTTAGTTGATGTTTTACTCTCTTCTCAGAAGCAAGCATTATTATGATTAATGTAACTACTATATTGATTACAAAGATGTATGTTTATGGAATAATCTATGATAGATATTTAATTTATTTAGAAATTACCTGAAGATTGATTTCTGGAAAAGCCACATCTACAGACTTAGTAGGGATTTCCCAGGGTAGTCCAGTGTCCTGGGTAGTTGTTTGTTTTACCTTTTTTCTTTCTCAAAAATGTATTACCTTAAAATTATATAATAAGCCATTTCTGCTTGTTGAATTTGAAGAGAAAAATTCCCCTGTCTTATAATAGTGTAAAAAGCAACCAACTGCCGGGCAGTGGTGGCACACACCTTTAATTCCAATACTTGGGAGGCAGAGGCAGGTGGATTTCTGAGTTCAAGGCCAGCCTAGTCTACAGAGTGAGTTCCAGGACAGCCAGGTTTCTTGAAAAAAACAAACAAACAAGCAAACAACAAAAAAAGCAACCAACCAACCAAACAAACAAAAACAATCAAAAACCAGAAAATACAACACTTTATGAGTAGTCACAGTAAAGTTCTGATTTTGTTAAGAATTCTAAATACATTAGTTTTTTAAAAAATGCTTGATTTAAGTCAGTGATAAAATGACAGAAAAATAAAACTAAAATAGCTGTGATACAGACAGGTGTGTAGGCAGTGAAGATGAACTCCAGAGTCACAGTGTAGCCATATGCTAGAGTTTCAGTCTAACTCTCAATGCCAATTCTCATGGGGAGGCCAGGTCATTTAAAGAATAAATAGCAATAATTAACTTCTCCAGCCTTTGCTGTTTTTTTTTCACAATAAATTATTGAAATTTTCAGATAAATTTATTTTGAAAGAGTTATCAAGAGGATATGATCTGGGAAATTCAATTTGGCTACAATTTAAGGTGACATAGAAACGTAGAAACACAGTGAGCATTATGGAGCCTGACAATAAGATTTTAAAAGAAATTGTTCAACTTGTCTCAAGTAAGTTTTCAGTTTGTTTTTGTTTCCTGTGGTTCAAAATACCAACCCTGGGGATTCAAGCATGCTAGCCAACTATTGTACCTCTAGCCAAAAATTCATAGGTCAGAACTATCTTTTTGACACAAGGAAAATGTAGTTGACTTGGAGCTACACTTTCCCATCCCCTGTGCTTCTCCATCTGTGCATGCCTTTATCAAGGAAACACCTAGAGTTATATCTTTCATAAGCCCTCCACCAAGCATTCCCTGTGAACCCTTCCTCTTGCTTCTTTTCAGGCACACCATATCTCTGTAGATATAATTGCCTAGGTTTCATTGTTTACAAATTCCATATCAAGCTAATCACATATTAATATATATATATATTTAATGTTATTATTTGATTGTGAAATATATATATATATATATATATATATATATATATATATATATATATATCTCCAATATATTCAATATTGGAATATCCATGCTTGTGTTGTGGAAATGAAATATAAATTAAAAGACTGGTTTTGTTTGAGATCAATGGCTGGTCTCATCTGATCACTCCTTTCTCTTCTAATGTCTCTGTAACTTCATATGGATAGGGGGACTTCAAGGAGTGGCAGATGAACGTTTTGTCCATGGGAAAACTGTAATCATTTGACTACTGTGTTCTAAAAGCTGTGCTTCACTGCACAAACACTTTACATGCCAGTCATCAAACTAGTTATTGGCATCTTCATTTTATTCATAACAAAATCTCCAACACTTTGGAGGAAACAATCTGATAGATTCATGAGTCAATAAGTTACAATAGTATTACCAGTATTATCGTTAAATAACAGTGACCTTTCCTAACAAGCCAATAGGATTTTGAGCTGGATAATGTTTCAATTTTATTTCTGATTTTGGGTAAAATAGTTAAACCAGTGTCTTAGCACAACCCCCCAAAATGACAATGTGCAATGATTAATTTTGATTGGCTAATCAATGAAGATTTAAAAGCACCAGAGAATTAGATTCTGGGCATATCTATAAAACATATTCTAGATTAGGTTAAAAAGATGGAGAGAGAAACCCTGAATGTAGCTGGCATCATCCCATTGCTGGGAGTCCTGGAATGAATGAAAAACAGAAAGTAAATTCAACATTAGAATCTATCTCTGTTTCTTCATAGTAGCAACAGTATAGATAACTGCCTCAAGATTTGCCTGCATAACTCTCAGCAAGGAGGGAATTTATCATTGAACTGTGAGTCAAAAGAAACCAAACTTCTATTAAATTGCTTTTTCAAGGTAAAAAAGAAAAATAGGTGTATGCTGCATTCAGCTTTAATAAAGAAAATAATTATTCAAAATATCCTTTACAACCTTTAAGATGAGAGAAACAGAAAGAGATAGTAAAATAACCCAACCATAAAACAAATTACTATGGTAATGTCATGTTGTCCAAACATTATTTTATGCCTGCCTGGTCACTGGTCTGCCTTCCATCCCTAACAGACACATTTGCCTAAGAAACACTTCTGCGCCTATCCTTAACCTTGACCATGGTTCAAATGTGTTATGTACTGTCTGGAAAATACTGCTAAGCTTCACAAGAAAGCCAGATGTTATTATTCCATCCAAAATCCTCTAATATACTTGCATCTCCATTTTCAAGTACTGATGTAATTGTGGATTTCTAATTAAAAACACTGTACTCCTGAACTTGGGCATAAAGAGACTTTTCAGAGGCATGGCCCCACTCTCAGTATTAATAAAATGACTCAAATTTTTAATTGGCTTAATCATCATGGTTGTCAATAAGTATCTCACATGAATCGTTTCGGTAATTAACTTTGGGCTTAGAGAAGCAATTGAGGGCATAATTACTAGAAGTGAGTGGAATAGTCTTCACGAGCAGGGTCCTCTGGCAGGAGCTGTGCCCTTTGAGAAACAGTCAAGATGGTAAAGACTAAGGGGAATAGACAACTGTACACTTACACATAACCTGCTGTCCTATCTTCTATTCATGCCTGTCATTTTCTAAATACATTGAGGGAAAAGGAGATTTTGCTGCTGATGTATGCAAAGTTCTATCATATTACACAGCAAAGTAGAGGGAGCTAGAATGAAAAAAATAACAGGCATGCTGTAAATACATTTTTATTGCCTTCCTTTGTCTCTTTTCTGTCCTTCCTTCCTTCCTTCCTTCCTTCCTTCCTTCCTTCCTTCCTTCCTTCCTTCTTTCCTCCCTCCCTCCTACCCTTCCTTCTTTCTTTCCTTTTCTTATCTCTTAGTCTCTTTATCTTCTTACTTCTTTCCCCAACCTCTTGATAATTCTTAAAAGTTTCTGTTTCAATATTGACTTTCTTGCAAACATGGATTCTGATTGGCTAAAGGTATTTTTAAATGTATTAAATGATATAAATGTACCCGTGTCAATTGTATATCTTTCCTCTCATAAACATAATGAATGTTTATGTAAGGGAGAGTCTTCCAATAAGAGCAGTATGGGTGTTTATCTTTAGGACTTTTTTATCAATAGGAACAATCATCTGTAGTATGAAACATTAAAAAGCAATCCACACTATTGCCAGCAAGGCACTGGCAGACAGGCAGGCCTAGCCTGTTCTCAGTCCTGCAGACTCTCTGTCCCAGAGCTCCGAAATCTCTTCACCTGGCTTGCTAAGTTCCCAAGTTGCCATGCCAGCCCGAGGCTTCCAAATTCCCATGGCTTTTGGGGGTGCACTTCTTGCAAACCTACTCTTTGCTGTTGTACCTTTCTCTCTGGAACCAGTTGAGTTGCCATGTGAAGGAAAATACTACAGAAACTTAATTTAGAATCAACATGTAACAATCGCTGGGCACAGCAAATAGCATCCTATTTTGTAAGCCATTCTAAGTTAAATCCTCTGGTAGAGGATTCCAATAGATCCGCCATCTGAACCTCTGAACCTGGGGCATCCCCTACCTACATTTTGGCCTCCATGCTCTTCTCCTGTCCACCAGCCAACTCTCCTCTCTTCTTCCATAGTCCCTTTCTCCAACCTGGAAGTCCTGCCTACTCGCCCAGTGATTGGTTCCTTGAAATCTTTATTAATTAGGGGAAGGTTCACATGAAGTCCCCTGAGTATGTAATTCACCCCTTGTCCCAGGCAGCCCCTCTTGGGGAACCATAATTAGCATCAAAATACAAATAGCACCAGGGCTATCCACAACAACCATCCTCAGTGCACCTTCATTGTTCATCATTGAATACTTTACCAGACTGGTCCCCAGGACTCTCAATTTATAGTCTCATTGTTTTTGTTGAGTATTTCCTTCTTATCCAAGTTCTAGCAGGGAATCTGTCTATGTGACTCTCTTCTTGAGCCTACACTACAACTTCTTCCTAATGTTTGAATTTATTTCCCACCTAGATACCTCAAATCACACCTTGCTCAGCTTCACCAACAGACACCCAGTCATTGTGACTGATCTGGACAATTTTAAAATAACTCTTTTTGCATGGCAACACTATTTTCACTTTGAGATTCAGGCAAAGTTGCTTAGCTAGGTGTTTAACTAGGCAACATTCTGCAATAGGATTAAATTGAATAGTAGAAATAACAATTTTATACTATTGATAATGTAACCACAGACTCTTCATAATATTTATTAAAAATTTCAGTAATGGTAATTTGTAACTGATGATTTACTGTGGCCTTTTCTATTAATTTATTAACATTCTAACTCCATAGGATTCAGGAAGTAATACTGCTTTGTTCAGTCATGTCACAGTCATGGAAGACAGAATCTACAGGGAATTTCTGAGAAATGATATTCCAATTAACACTGAAAACCTAGGTACCTTTTTATATAAAAGTAATAAAACCCATTGGATGAGGTATGTTACATCAAAATTCTTCTAATTTTTTATTAGTTTGTCTACTAATTCATATGATAGTCTTATATGATTTTCCAATGCTATTCAAGTAAGCATAATCGTAAGTTATATGTAAAAAACAAAACCAACCAACCAACCAAACAAACAAAAACCCAGACAAATAATCAGTTGAGGATTAAGGTCCCCAGTCAAAAGTAGGTTGTGTGTTTCCATATGGAAGCCTCTTTCAATTGATTTTGGAAGTCAGGATAGGTAAATTTATCCTATTAAAGCCATAAAATATGAGACGTGCCTACTCATTGGTCTTTCATTGTTAGTAAGCCTAAGGATGACAACTGTGAACAAAAACTCCTACAAAGAAAGATATATCATCAAAGGCTGATTGGCTGGAACTTCAGTGATCTGCCAGCTTAGAAGTCTACAAGCTGGAGAGCCTGCTTACTATTCATCTTGGATTATGCTGACCAACCTACTGAGCCATTCCTTGAAACCATAGTGTCAGCCCTAACATCCTGTGACTAACCGTGAAGGTAAATCTAACTTGCTGACAAATGGAAAATCATTTTTAAAAGTACCATCTTAACAAACCCTAGTCCCTCCAATGTAAAAGCTAAGAATGCTTTCAGATATCACCTGAGGTCTGTGGCTGTGATTTCTTCAGCACACTGGAACTGCCTACTTAATGTTCCCACAAAGGTATTTTAAACTTGTCTTGATTTATTACTTTTTGTTGTTGTTGTCCTTCTGTTACCATAATTCAGAAAACTGCTTAGACATTAGTACACAAAATTCTCAGTGACCAAAGTCTATGTGCCCAGGTCACAGTCACTCATATTTGTCTGCAGAATAAACCACCTTTAATTCTTTTGAGAAGTGATGCCTTATTATATTCACAAAGGAAATAGACACAGTCAAAAATCCAAAAATTGTTTGTCAAAGTTTGTTATGATTTCATTGTTTGAATGGCGTCTTGAGGTAAGCATTTCCTATTTACCCCAGGATATCACAAGAGAAGGATGATTATGAAGTTCACAGCTAGAGTTGTCATACTGCTCTGAGAGTTTGAGCTGTGAGAACAAGCTTTGGTTGCAGTGTTTCTTGTACTGCCTTTCCACTTACAATGCTTAGATTTTCCCAAAGTTTGGAGTATCTTTTCTCAATTTTATATTCCCTTCTGGAATCTATTAACTACATTAGAACCAAACCTATCACTGAAATAACATAAACACATAATAATTTTAGCCTTTTGTAGATTTTAAATATTCATAAAGAACTCCTTGGTAGGAGGCAAACACTAGTGAAAACCTTTAGAATAACATCTACTTTAAAGATTATATTAAACTTTTTATAACATCTAAAATAAGGGTTAGTATAGTTGGGTTGAATATTTTGGAACTTTGATGAAAACATAGTAATCCTACAAACCACTGAGTAATAGGAATATTTCATTTTAGAAAATAGTTGTTGGAGAAGGGAATGTAAAAAGCCCCAGTAGCAGAAAATATGAATTAGGGTTTTATATATTAGGACAGCTTTAAATGATAGAGTAAGAAACACGTATTAATAAAAATTAGAAATACAGGTTGATTGTTCAAAACTTGAAAAATCTAAATGCCATAATCACAAATCCAGCAGTTACTGGCCAGGAAATAGCAAGGACATCATGGCTAAGATGTAGATTATAATAGAGTTAGATTACTCTGAGCTTCTGGTACTAACACATCCATCATTCAAAAACCATAGTATATTAAATTTGATGCCAGTTGATATAACCCATTTTCTTGCTACAAAAATGATGGAAAGAGTTATATGCTTTATTTAAACTTGAATTTGTAATAAATGTGTAAACTCCTAGAAACACTTTTTTTTCCTCTTACTTACTTTTTATCTTCATGCAGTCCAAAATAGTATCTGAAAATAAAACAATGTGATATTGTCACATATAATTTGGTTGCACCATAGTGTTGTGAAAACTCTGTGGAAATGTACCTTGGAGAATATTAGCAAGAAAAAACATGCAATTTTACATGTTGTGATGGTATTTCTTAATTGCTAACTTGACTATATCTGGAATTTAAGAAAAATCTAGGCCATTGGGCAGAACTGTGGGGAATTTCTAGATAATAATATCATTAGAGATAGGAAGGCCCTTCTTCAATCCAGATTACAAGGGGTTAGAGGACACGTGCTAAATATGGGCCAGTACCCCAATGGCTGCCGATGCAATAGGTCAAAGGAAAGTTGTGGCTGCTGCTTTCACTTTCTCTGGTAAATTCCTTCTTCACTGACCCTCAGTACACTCATGTGTACTGAGATTGAACTGAGGCATCTAGCCATGGAGACTACACAAATACTGGATTCCTGAACTTTCCATAACTAGATAGCCATTTTGAAATAACTGGATGATAGCTTGAAAGCTGCTCTAATTAACTCATATTTTTAGTTAATTTTTTTATTTATTTACATCTCAAGTGTTTCCTCACTCCCAGTCCCCCCTTCCAGAGTTCTTCACTTCTTCTCCCATCTCCTTTGCCTCTAACAAGGTGACCCCACCAGGCATCCCTCTTCCCTGGGGCATCAGGTCTGTACAGAATTAGATTCATCCTTACATACAAAGCAGTCATCTGCTACATATATGCCAGAGCAAACCATATATGCTCTTTGATTTGTGGCATAATCTCTGAGTGTTCCCAGGCATCCAGTTAAGTTGATACTCTTGGTCTTCCTATGGGATTGCCAGCCACTTAAGTTCCTTCAATCCTTCCCCTTACTCGTTCATAAGACTCCCTGACCTCAGTCAATGGTTGGCTGTAAATATCTCCATCTGTCTTGGTCAGGCACTGGTAGAGTCTCTCAGAGGACAGCCAAGCTAGGTTCCTGTCTGCAAGTAGAACACAGTATCAGTAATAATGTCAGGTTTTGGGGTCTGTTCATGTTGGCTCACAAGATGGGCTGGATGGCCTTTCCTTCAATGTCTGCTCCATTTTTGGGCCATCATGTTTTTGTAGCTGGTCATAATTCTTGATCAAATAATTTTGATGGTAGGTTCGTGATCCTATCCCTCCACTGTGGACCCTGTCTATCTATCTACTGTACGTGGTCTCTTCAGCTTCCATATCCCCACTGTCGAGTATTTCAGCTAATGTCACCCTCAGTAAGTCATGGGAATCACTCACATTCCAGGTCTCAAGGACTTTCTAGAGGTATTTCGCACCCCCAGACCCAACCTCTCAACCCTGGCAGCTCCGTATTTAAATACAAGGTTCTGGCCCTCTGTGATTATCTCCTGTTTCCCCTTATATGTGATTCTGCCCCTTTCCCCCTTCTTCCATCCAGATTCCTCCTTCTCTCTGTCTCTGGTGATTATTTTGGTTCCCATTCTAAGTGATTTTGAAGCATCCTCACTTGAGTCTTTCATCTTATTAAACATCTTAAGGTGTGTGTGTTGTTTCATGAATATTTTATACTTTTTGGCTAATATACCATGGATGTACTTTTGGGTCTGAATTACCTCACTCAGAATGATATTTTCTGTTTCAATTCTTTTTTCTGCAAAATTAATTACGCCCTCATTTTTAATAGTTGAATAGTATTCCATTGTGTAAAGGAACAACACTTTCTGTATCCATTCTTTTGTTGAGGGACATTTGAGTTGCTTCCAGTTTGTGGCTATTATAAATAAGGCAGCTATGAACACAATTCTCAACTTCATATGGAAAAAAAAAACAACAAAATAGAATAGCCAAGACATCTTTAGCAATGAAAGAACTTCTGGGGGATCTACAATCCCTAACCTCAAGCTGTACTACAGAGAAATAGTGGTAAAAACCACATGATATTGGTAAAGAAAGAGACAGGTCAATCAACAGAATAGAATTGAAGACCCAGAAATAAACCTACACACTTATGGATACTTGATCTTTGACAAAGCAACCAAAATCATAAAGTGGAAAAAAAGACAGCATCTTCAATAAATGGTGCTGGTTTAATTGGTGGTTTGCATGAAGAAGAATGCAAACTGATCCATATTTATCATCTTGCTCAAAGCCGAAGTCCAAGTGGATCAAGGACCTCAATATAAAACCAGATATACTGATTTATAGAATAGAAAATGATAAATAGTCATGAACACATGGGCACAGGGGAAGATTTCCTGAGCAGAACACCAATGGTTCAAGCTCTAAGATCAACAATTGGTAAATGGGACCTCATGAAACTGCAAAGCTTCTGCAATGCAAAAGACATTGCCAGTAGGACAAAACAGCAACCCAGAGATTGGAAAATGATATCCACTAATCTTACATGTGATAAAAAACAAGCTCCAAGTTTTAACTCATAGAGAAAGATAAGCTTCTACCTTTCTATTGCTAAATGAAGAAACTCATCTGTAAGAAGAAAGTCCTGTCCTTGTCATAAGAAGAACCCTTGCTATTCAGAAAACACATATCCCATGGTAAGAAGAACCCTGCCTGCTCATCTCTCTGCTTTGCTGTGTTCTGCTTCTCATCTTCTGCTCTTTATTCTCTTCTCTTTTGTTGACATAGTACCTAGGTTTTGTACATTTCTTTTCAGGATACAAGACCACATGGTATTCTAAGCATCTTCTTTTCAGAAGTTCTCAGCAAGTTTAAATATAAATTTAAACTACCAATTGAATGAGAATTAACAACAGAAATATTTGCATGTGTTTCTATTAAGACTAATTATTTGCCTAAACATTCATTATCTGCCACTAACTCCACAGATTCATTAAAAGTTCAAAACTATAACTCCTAGGTCTAACTTAGCATGATATGTCAAGAGGCAAATCATATACCTAAAGTCTCATTAGTACTGAAGTTTGTATAAATAAATTCAGACAATATCTTGTCTTCTTTACTTTTGCCTACAATAAACTGATCCTTCCCTTTTTTTTATATGCACTTCAGTTATCAAATAATGGTTTTACAGCCTAAAGGGATGTTGTACTTAATTGTAAAACTGTATGATGCCTGCTTTCTATCCTAGTGCAAATAACCAGTGACACAGTGAAGTTTTACACAGTCCTAGTTATAGTTTTTCTTATAAAGAGTTCCAAAATCTCTTGTATATATCTAGTAATGCTTTAGAATCACTATTAGGACTTAAGAAATCATCTGTTTGTATACATAGCATTGTTACAAAATAGTACATCTTGTTGTTTGCCAAAAATCTGCCTAATAGGATGGGCTAATGCCTAGGGATTATTATATTAATTTAATAATGACAGAAAATGCATATCAGCTGAAGAATCAATCATGAGACAAAGTCCATCGAAGCTTTGCCTCCCAGATCACATCCATTGCAGTGCAAGCAAAAATGGTGGACCATCTCAGGAAATTCACCTGCTAGCCTTTAGCCTATCCTAGATGCATCCTGACAACCCATGAATTACAGGAAAATGACATGTAGATATAGAGATCTTCAAATTATTTATATATAGCTAAGAACAACTATTAGCTTAGGGTCAGAATGAAAATTCTGAGATCATCTTTGACTGAATATTATTATTTCTTTAGAAATTCTAGTGCCACTCATATATGTATAAAATAGTCAGTTTCCAAAGTTTATATCATATTTGCAATAAATATAATTTTTAAAAAGAAAAGGTATTATTATATTTTCAATTATGGACATTTGTGAATGCACATTTGTATATATGTGTGTGTGTATGTGATTGTGTGTATGTGTGTCCATGAATACAGTGTCTATGAAGTCCAGAAAACCATGAATTATGAGATGCCTTGCTCACATGATAGGCATTGAGTGTGGGCCTTCAGGAACAGCAATAGGCATTCTTAATTGCTGAGCCATGTTTCAAACCTAAAGCCAATTTTAAGTCTGTTTTCACAAGGTGTGTATGATATACTTGGTCTTTCTACACATATTATTAATTAATCCTCATTTAATAACACTTTACTTCATGGTAATATCTAACTATCACATATTGCTATGATATATTTGACATAGAGAAACAACAATTATCACATAATAATGGCAATATTAATTTGCAACTTTATTTAAATTTTCTTGATTTTTGGCTTAATGTATATTTTTTGTCCTATAAATCAAAGTTTCTGTTACTTAGTATATGAAATTCTATTTAACTGACTCATTGTTTACTTTCCTCAATGCTGTGATGGAATGCTTGACTAAAGCAAAAATATACAAATTTGGTCATATCTAAAGTCCATCATGGTGGGGAAGTCATGCCAGAAGGAATGTAGGCTGATGATCACATTCTGATGGCTGTTAAGATGAAGAAAGCCACCAGTGCTATCTCATATTCAGTGCACTACCTTCTCATTATGGAGGCTAGAACCAGAACTACAGTTTATGCAATAGCACCACTTAAATTTCCGATGGGTCTTCTCACAAAAGCCTCATATAAAATGGCTTCCTGGTGAAAGTAACCCAGGTCTTTCAAATGCCAACCCAACAAGTTACTATAATTTCAGAGTAGGGGCTAGAGAGATGGCTCAACACTTAACGTGCGTTTGCTCTTATAATACTTTTAATACCCCCTGTGATGTTAACAATTATCTGTTACTCCAGTTCCAGGGCTTCAACACCATCTTTTGGCATCTTCAGGCATTACATATATATCGTGCACAGACCTACAAGAGCAAAAGTACTCATTCCACACAAAATAAATCTAATTTTTCATATGTTGTATAAGTACAGATTACATAATTAGGAGACTTAACAAACCTAAAGCAAAAGCAGTGGTTACAGGTATGTATCTCTTTTGAATGAATAAATAATTTATCTCTACATATTAAAACATCTGGCAAACTTTTTTGAAAAGTTCTAAGTAAAGCAAAGCAAAACAAAACAAAACAAAAAACCTTGGAGGGGCTGGAGATCATTCAGTGGTTAAGCACACTGGTTGTTCTTCATGAGGCCTTGAGTTCAATTCCCAGAAGGCAGATGTTGGCTCAGAACCATCTAGAATATTATCTGATGCCCTCATCTGTCATGCAGACAAACAACAAAGCAGAATACTTAAGTAAAAATAAACTTTAAAAGTGACTAAATTCAACATTCTTTGTTGCACAAGTAAATTTAGATTGAAATTTCTCAGGGATAAGAACATTTTTTTCATGCCTAATTTTCAGAGTTGTGCTTGATACAGTTGAGAACGCCTATTATGTCATTACTTAGGACATGGAAGAGGATTGTGAGTATAGAACTAGCCTCATCTAAAATAGATAATGTCTTAAAACAACTATTCAAAGAAACAGCAGCTTTATTCTTGAGTAACACAGATCATAAGTGGGATGGATAGCTGTAAAAATTGTTAAAACAACAATAGTCAATTCCATTGCAGCCACTATATTAGGTAAAGTTGAACTTGAATAGGTAAAGCTTCTAGAATGTGCCAGTATTTTAGACTGAATCCGAGACTGAAATTTCTACCTTAAAAAGACAAGGTACGGTTGGATGATCATGTGGTATTGAGTAGCCAATTGGAATGCTCATCCCTGGTTCATACTATTTCTCCTGCTTTCACCTTCCCTTAGTTTCTGGTTTATTTGTATAGGGTTGAAGCCTGTTGGTCTTTCTGCCATTCACATTAGCATGTCTATTGCCAGTGTCCTCATACACATAAGTATAGATAACAAGTATTAGTAAAAATAAGAAATCATGAAATTGCAAGAGAGCAAGGAGGAGTATGTGGGAATGTTTAGAGGGATAAATGGTAAGCAGAAAATTATACAATTATATGAAAATCTCAAAAATTAAAACAAGAGTTACTGAGATGTTTTTATAGCCAGAAATACAGAAAAATGATTGACAGACATTACCTCACTGCTGGATATGCCTAATATGAGCTAAATTTTGTAGCCATCATTGTGTCAGTCACTATGATTGCCTGAGGCTTGGTTGTTGACTTATAAAGATTTGTTCCTTAGTTTACAGGTGAACATATACCGTCATGCCATTCTAGTTATGCCATACTGAGATTGCCATAGACTAAAGTATATTACTCAGTAGAGAGGTTAATTTTGTGCACATTGATTTCAGCTTAACAAAATAAAGACAAAATAAATGGAAAGGAGGCCAGTTCATTTATAAAATGTTGACTCAGGGTTTTGAACTTTCATCACTTTGCTTTGATAGAGACACAAAGGGGTTCAACAGCAGATAATGAACAAAAGGAAAACTTTTTCTAGTCTTTTGTTGCAGGCTGCTTGTGAGAAACTCGCAGTGAGATACGTTGTAGAATGTCCTCTGTGATTGACCTGGGAAGTGTAGTTGGCTTTTGTTCCTTAGTACTTAAAGGGAATAATATATATAAAAGTTGTCAACTACCTCTTGGCTATAATTGGGCTGATTGCTATAAAGATGCATTTTGCCTTCCATGATAACTTTCAGCCAGGGTTATAGCTATTCATCCTAATGAGGAAGTTTGTAGCTGTGAATTAGTCTTAATTTCATTAAACTTTTAGAAAATTATTATTGTATGATCTTCTTAAAGCAGAGTTGGAACTGGAAAACTCTCAATGATGGATTTTGTGCTCTTACACACTACACTTTATTGCTTCTGTAACAAAACCAAGTGAACTTTGATTTACCATGGCCCAAGCAGTGATGGAGCAGTATCACCTTACAACTTGTGAAATTTTGGATTCAGACTAAAGGTTTACCAGGAGCTAATTATGGTTGGGAACAGCAAATAGTCTCCTCTCCCCCATGTGGGTCCACTGTTGCAGGGCACTGCAACTAGAGAGGCAAAACACAAGGAGCTTGGCAGCCCTTATCCCACACAGCCTCTGTAGAGCAGGTGCTAGGTGTCAGAAAGCACAGAGATACTATTCCGGGCGTGGGAAAGCACAGTCTGAGATGTGAGAAAGCTGAAACTAGTATTCCGTGGTTTCCAGGCCCCCCGTCACTGCTACAGAACCACATAGAAAAGTCAGCAATGAAGTGTTAGTGTCCACAGGCTCACAATGAGGCCAGGACCAAGAGTTCCCAAACTCCTGGACACTCAAACACCACTGAGTTGTGAGGAATTGAAAGCAGAATTGAGGGCTGAGGACAGCTACTAGCTCTGGGCCATGGGGAATGGGAGCTCTAACTTAGCTCATCAGTGAAGATAGTGGAGGTTGTCTGGTGTTGCAGACAGGCCATCTATGAGAGATTAAGAAAGCTGCTCTGTAGTCAAAGGCCTGCTCCATGTTCCCCCCTTGGCTGTGGCAGATGAACGATACAGTCCTTGTTTGTTGGTTGTTCACCTCGGGAATTAAATGCTTACCTTAGTAACTTCTCAGGGTGGACCCAAGATCAAATACCTTTGCAGGGAGGAATGTCCAGGAAGACAAGTTTATTGGCTAAACCATCAGAGCCTCTAGGTACCTCATTGGCATGGAAAACTCTGTTCTCAGCCTTTGTGATCACAAGTTATATTTTCTTATGTGGGGAGTTCTAGTCCAGACACTTGTTCTAGTCCAGAAATTGTGCAGGCAGTAGGGAGGCTCCTACCATCTCAGGGGTGCACCCACAGAGTGTCTGGGGTCTCAACCTACTCTACCCACCAAGCTTCCTGGCATGGTTTACCATCCCACACTCTCACATTCCCATAGCTCCTGGCATATCTAGTGATATGCCTGGGATACCATGGCATCTCTTCGTAATCCTTCTAAGAAAAAATATATTTATACGTTTTATTTATTTATGTATATATATATATGTCATTAAATCATGTGAAGTTGAAAATATATAATACATATATAGCTTATATATACTATATAATATATGTGTGTATATATGACACGTATGTATATACACCATATTATATATTTTTTTCAATGACTTTTCCAGTAGCTGAGTTTATTTCATTCCTGTTCTCCTTTGATATTAAGAATAAAAGACTAATTATTTCAAATGACATAGAAAGTAATGTGAAGAAAGGCAGACAATCCTTTAGATCTTAAGTCATTTGCCTTCCCTTCGACTTTTGGATGTCCATATGGACATCTTTCAGGGAAGCAAAATTTTTGTATATCTGTTTTTTACTTATTAATTTTAATTAATTAAGTGTAGTGGTATGTGTATGCAAGTGTGTGTGTGTGTGTGTGTGTGTGTGTGTGTGTGTGTGTGCGCGCGCGTGCATGTACATTCATGATTCTGTCTAAATACTGATATATTCTTGCATGTATGTGGAGGCCAAAAAACTATTGAAAGGAACTGGTTCTGTCATGACACCATGTGTGTCCAAAAGTCAAACCAAGTTTGACTTGAGACAGTCTTGAACACTGAGTGTTATCACAGCTATTGGCATTAAGTACTTAACCTACAAACTAAAATGAATACAGTAAGCTCTAGTGTGGGCTTTGTTCAATTTTTTTTTAGCTTCACATAATTTCCTGTTAGAAAAAATTAACAATAAAAGTCAGCAGGCTAGGCACTACAGCAGCTGGTATATCAGAATTTTACCTTGTATTTTATTTCTGAGTAATTCTTAGGAGGATTCAAAGCCACTAATTCTGAACTCATTCTTTATAGATGTCAATGAAGTACACAGAAATGATATTAAACAAATGTGCTACCTACAGTTGCCAAAAGACACATGCTTTATTTTATTTTATAAGAATATGAATATGAAAAGTATATAAATAGAAGGAAAAACAAACCCCTTGTTCATTTCTTTATTTAAGATTAGTAGAGATGTTAATATGATTATACTCTACCAGACAAAATTTATTACTGCATCCACAACTTAGTGTTTTTGTTTATTAAACTTTTCATGAACTTTCTTTGGGCTATGCTTTGATAGCTCTGTGGTTGAGAGTTAAGTTCTCAGAAAATTTATTGAATTTTGAGGAATGATGTCATATATATTATACTGTCAAGGTGACATAAACATAATTAAAATAATAAAATATGGAAGACTAAATGAGCCATTATGGTGTAAAAGTGGAATGTGGGGAGTTAGCAACTACTGATTTATGTTTATAGGGAATTAAGTGGAAATTAAACATGAAAAAATCTATCACTTGCCAGGACCAGGTACATACAATGATCCTGCCGTAGGAGGAAAACTTTGTCATGAAGACATTAATGGTTGTAGAAGCTATAATATAAAAGTGAGTGCTAAGCATGCACTGATAATACTCCTCACAGGTATTGCCTCTAGTATCATCTGTAAGTTTCTCACTTATAATTCCATTGGCATTTAGACATTTGCTATCTTTTACATTTCATTTGAACTTTATGCATTCTGTAGAATATGACTGTCTTATTTATATAGGCAGTGATCGAAATAACAGTTTTTTCACTTCATAGATCTCTGTTAAGAACAGAATAGCTGCATCAGAATAAGCCTAATGACTTAGTTACTGTTTGTCTTATTGCTGCACTGAAACATAATAACCATGGCAAGTTTTCAAAGAAAATCCTTAATTGAGGACTTCAAGTTCAGATGGTTAGTCCATAGTCATCACTGCAGGGAGAATGGCCACAGGCAACAGCGCATGTTCCTAGAGAAGAAGCTAAGAGTTTACATCTAGATCAGCAAGCAATATCAAAGAGGCAAAATTGGAACTTATGTGGGCCTTTGAAACCTCAATGGACACCCTCAGTGGCACACCTCCTCTAACAAGGCCACTCCTCCTAATCCTTACTAAATAGTGTGCCAACGAGTATCCAGGTATTTAAATGTATAAACCTCTGTAGCTATTCTCACTCCAAATACAACATCCTATCTGTATGATTATAAAATTGCATGTTTCACATTTTGGAATTACAACTAATTACGTTATAAGTAGTGACAGAGATTTCTTTTTTACTAATACCTATAAAATATTATGTAACTAAGAATTCTTTTCATTGTGAAGAAATCTGAATGAGTAAATGGGGTGTAAGACAGAAACAGAGAGTTTGACAATAGATGCAACCAATTGATAGATTTCTTTTTGCTCAGGTACAATGTTTTATTTTTGTTGTTTGGGTTTTTCCTCTTTTTCTAGAAAAGTTACCATTTATTATACTAGATCTACTATGTGTGCTGAGGTTTTCCTTATTCTTTTTGCTATTATACTTTTGGCTGGTTTAATATAACAGCCATCATGGCAAAATATGCCAATCCCCCAAATCATCATTCAGAGAGAATGTACAAGTTACTGCCCATCGGCCGAAAATTTTATTCTGGTTGTTTAACACTGACTATACTTAACATTTCTTCACCTTAAAACTGACAGATCAAGAAATTCACAAAGCTGACACATATGATTTTGACTAAGTCCTTCAGTCCTTCAGTCTTCATTTTTGGACTTTTGGTGCTAAAGGTATCCAGCAGGGAGTAAGTTCAGAGAAAAATTGGCTGATGATGGTCACCCTCAAACTGGTTGATTTGTAACATAAAGAAAATTAGTCCACTTAGTGTTCCAGTTATGTGCTGCCAAGAAGACTTAAGTGGCTGAGAAGTGGGCAGTGTGTTATTTTTTTCTGAAGAAATGCCATGTCACAGTATGCTACCAAAGTCTGTTCAGTATTTCTCTTATTGAGACTAGGAAATATTCAAGGGAGAACCTATTCTCTGTTTAAATTATAGGAATACATAATTTTACAGTTCCTTTTATTAATACAAATTTACCTGTAGCTCATATTTATTATAGGCCATTGTTCTATTTTGTATATTCTAGAATATTTTTACAATAGCTTTTTTGGTTGTTTTTTCTAAGCAGAATTTCTTTGAGAATAATCTTTCTGTTTTTATTTCATCAATGATTACATTGAGTACATTAACCTCACTTTTTAAAAAAATTTTGATACTTTATTTGCATTTCAAATGTTTTCCCCTTTCCAGGTCTCCCTTTTGTAAACCTCCTATCCCATTCCCCCTCCCCCTGCCTCTATGAGGGTATTCACCCACCCACCAACCCACTCCAGTCTTCCCTCCCTGGCATTCCCCTATACTGGGACATCTAACACTCTCAGTTCCAAGGGCCTCTCTTCCCACTGATGGCCAACAAGGCCCTCCTCTGTCACATATGTGGCCAGTACCATAGGTCCCTCCATATGTATTCTTTGGTTGGTGGTCCAGTCTCCTGGAGCACTAGGGGATCAGGCCAGTTGACACTGTTGCTCGCTCCATGGGGTTGCAAGCCCCCTCAGCTCCTTCAGTCCCTTCTCCAATTCCTCCATCTGGGACCCCACACTCAGTCCAACAGTTGCTGTGAATTGAATCTTGGGTATTCCGAACTTTGGGGCTAATATCCACTTATTAGTGAGTGCATACCGTGTTCATTCTTTTGTGACTGAGTTACCTCGCTCAGGATGATATTTTCAAGTTCCATCCATTTGCCTGTGAATTTTATGAAGTCATTGTTTTTAATAGTTGAGTAGTATTCTATTCTGTAGATGCACCACATTTTCTGTATCCATTCCTCTGTTGAGGGACATCTGGGTTTTTTCTAGCTTCTAGCTATTATAAATGTGGCTGCTATGAACATAGTGGAGCATGTGTCCTTATTACATGTTTGAGCATCTTCTGGGGGTATATGCCCAGGAGTGGTATAGCTGGGTCCTTAGGTAGTATTATGTCCATTTTTCTGATGGTCCGCCAAACTGATTTCCAGAGTGGTTGTACCAACTTGCAATTCCACCAGCAATGGAGGAGTGTTCCTCTTTCTCCACATCTTCACCAGCATCGGCTGTCGAGTTTTTAAACTTAACCATTCACACTGGTGTGAATTAGAATCTCAGGATTGTTTTGATTTGCATTTCCCTGATGACTAAGGATGTTGAACATTTCTTTAGGTTATTCTCAGCTCTTTGACTTTCCTCAGTTGAGAATTCTCTGTGTAGCTCTTTCCCCATTTTTTGATAGGGTTATTTGGTTCTCTGGAGTCTCTGTGTAGCTCTTTCCCCATTTTTTGATAGGATTATTTGGTTCTCTGGAGTCTAACTTCTTGAGTCTTTTGTATATATTGGATATTAGCCTTCTACCAGACGTAGGATTGGTAAAGATCTTTTCTCAATCTGTTAATTGCTGTTTTGTCCTATTGACAGTGTCCTTTGTGTTACAGAAGCTTTGCAATTTCATGAGGTCACATTTGTAGATTCTTGATCTTAGAGTATAAGCCACTGGTCTTCTGTTCAGGAATTTATCCTCTGTGCCCATGTTTTCAAGAGTTTTCCCCACTTTTTCTTCTATTAGATTCAGTGTATCTGGTTTTCTGTGGAGGTCTTTGATCCACTTGGACTTAAGCTTTGTACAGGGAGATAAGAATGGATCAATTTGCATTCTTCTACATGTAGACTGCCAGTTGACCCAGCACCATTTGTTGAAAATGCTGTCTTTTCATAGACTTAGAAAGAGCAATTCTCAAAACCATTTGGAATAACAAAAAACCCAGGATAGAAAAAACAATTCTTAACAATAAAAGAACTTCTGGGGGAATCACTATCTCTGACCTCAAGCTGTACTACAGAGCAGTAGTGATAAAAACGGCATGTTATTGACACAGTGACAGGCAGGCAGATCAATAGAATTGAAGATCCAGAAATGAACCCATACTCTTATGGTCACTTGATCTTTGACAAAAGAGCTAATACCATCCAATATTAACATCTCTTACCCATCAATAGTATAGTATTTAAATATACAGCTCAGAATAGATTTCTCAGTGAAGGCATTTTGTAATTCATCAATAGTATTAGTGACCCTATGGTCTTTTATCTTATGAATTTATTTATCTATTTTCACTTATGAAATTATGCTTTTTTACTTACCTCCTCCTTTGCGGAAAATACTTTTAAGGATCCCACATGTATCAAATACAAATATCAAATCCAGAAATTATCAAGCAGCTTGGGAATCTGAAATGCAGTTCCATTGTTAAAGCATTTGCCTCACAAATTTTGCCTCACAAATTCCTGGTTAAAGTATCAGCACTGGATCAATCTCTAAGTAGACACACAAGCCTATAATTTAAGTACTGGGGCACTAAACGCAAGAAGCCTAGAACTTCAAAACCATTTTTGGGTATAGAGCATGCTCAAGGCCATCATGATAAATACTTATAGCCCTCAAGAGAATTTATTTTCAGATAAAAATTATTATAGTATTTTTCTATTCTATCATCATTACTTTGAGAATTAATTAAAAGGAAAAAGTAATTTAGAGAATTGGAGAACTAAAATAAATTTAAAGATGAACACTATCAAAAAATGAGAAAGAGAAGCAGGTACAGGCATGTGTTTGTACAGTTCGACATATGTATGTGTGTGTGTGTGTGTGTGTGTGTGTATGTATACGTATACGTATATGTGTAGAGTTGTGCATGTGTAAGACTCTTTTTCAAAGAGTAGATCATTTTATTGTATTTTTGACTGAAGAACATAAAACCTTCACATTAAATCTCTCTCCACCCTCCTCGTCTTTGCATTGTTTTTATCCTGATTTCTACTTTAGGTGTTGCTGTCCCACACAAGATTTAAAAAGGAAGAGCACAGAATTTAAACTCATAGAAATGTAACTTTGAAATTCTAGCTTTTGTATTATCTGATGATATTTGGCAACTTGCTTAAATATGATAAATCAAATGTCAGATGGAGATGAAAATAGCTCATCCCTGCTACACTGTTTCTAAATAATGGACATGAAACTGAGGTAAGTCCTACCTCTCACTACATGTAGGGTGCCCCTGTATCACTCATCTTCCATTGTGGTTTTTCTTGCCAGCATCTTTGTTGTGCTCCTCACTTGTACCATTGCTTACTTTATTCTTTTCCTTTGCAACCTCTATATCACCACTGCCTTTTATCACGTTCATTTTCACAAGATGTCAAGCACACTAATTACAAATGGCTTCCAAGTGCATTAATTAAAAAAAAAATCTCTCAACTACCCACAGTATCTCTTTGAAGCATCCTAATACACCATCTTGCAATTTCAAACTTCCTAACCTATCATGTAATGTGATTATACTGAGTGTATTCAACAAACCTCTTCATTCCTATTATATCAAATATGAATTCCTGACCAGACTCTCAAAACAATCAAATTTGAAATTCATATATTATTGCTTCTTAAAGAACAGATTTATGATTCAAATTGAAATTTGAAATCCATTGTCTTAGGAGCTTACATTATTTATTGTTTCCTCAGACTGATATAGATCTTATAGCTAGAAGCTAAGACGGATATTTTTATCCAGAACCTTAACTACTTGGGCATCTAAAATTAGAATTCTGAAAGTTTTGCTCAATTAATTTCATTTGCAGACTGAACTGAACCCAAGTTTAACACATCTGTAAGCATTTACATATTTCTGTGCATTGATTTATTTCATAATTTTCTTTTTCAGGATCTTATGGTCATTTATACAACACAGTTTCTAAATCATCTTTCGTTTGAAATTTTTTTTTTTTTTTGGTTTTTCGAGACAGGGTTTCTCTCTGTAGCCCTGGCTGTCCTGGAACTCACTCTGTAGACCAGGCTGGCCTCAAACTCAGAAATCCACCTGCCTCTGCCTCCAAAGTGCTGGACATTTGAAACATTTTTATCCTAAATAATACACACGCGTGTATACACACACACACACACACAGACACATATATGAAGTATATATTCCCAATGGTGTTACACAGTGCTCTTCAGCATCAGGACTCTGCTTCCCCATTGTCTACCACACCCCTATTTTTTTTATTACTGTGCATCTAAAATTTTTTATTTTAATGTAAAATTCCTTTTACATCAACTCCACTTTTGTTTGACCAGGCATGTTTTCATACTGTAACAATAACAGTATTTTGTGTATTTATCAATATTAGGAACAGTCTCGTCCTCTTAGGAAACCTATTGGCTTGACTGGTTTCCTATGTGTTAGTTTTCCCATGACTCTGTTAGAATTCTTACTGTTTTGAATTGCCATGGTCTTTGTATAAACATGGGGTTAGAGAGATTATCCTGTTCTTCTACATTGTTTTTTTTTTTAGCCAATTAGAGAATGTGTAAGAAGAAGCATAAGCTTATTCTATACTGAAACTTCTGTCTTCATATTCACCCAACTATGTGATAGTCTTTTACTATATTCACCTTTACCAAATCATTGTTTACATTTACCTTTATTAATTTTTCTTTTCTTTTCTGTCTAACAATTTAATGATTTCTTATCTTAATGTATATCTAAATACTAAAAGGAAGTGATTTCATTCCATTTGTTTAAACTGAGAATAACAGTTAATATTTAAATTTTAAAGTCTAACATACTACCAAAACACAGAACTGAGGCTAAAAGAAGTATTGTTCTTATTATCAAAATAGACTGCTAATAAGTATCAGAATTGATCCCTTTTTGTTTTTTTAATCCACATATGGTTACCAATTTCAATATATTCTCAACTGCAGAGAACTAGACTACGTACTGTGCTGTGTACTCTCATACATAACCACACTTAGAACATGAGATCACATTCATAATTCTTCATTTTCTAAATGGAGATAATATTCCAGTGATATGTTAAAATAAATGTTGAACATAAAATATTTGGTATGTATAGATCAATGCTGCTGTATTTTGTGAACTTTTCATGGAGCAACTTATGTTTTCTTTTAGTTAACTTAAAGTAATTTTAAGTTTCTTCATAGATTATCATTTGAGAGAATCATACAACTCAATGGTATTTCACTCGCTTCTCCTAAGTACTATGATAAATTAAAATAGTTTATTTATTATATTATATAATCTATTTCATATTGTAAGCAAATGAAAAATAATTTTAAGCGTATAATTTTATCATTTCAAAAAAGAAAAATGTAGTATAGTATTTAAAACAGTTTTAGATTTATTCACTGCATTCTGTGTGTGAGAGTGTTTTTCTACCACATGTCTGTGTATCTTGTGTATGCCTTGTGTCAAAAGAGGTCATCAGAGGGCAATAGAATCCTTGGAACTAAAGTTAAAAACACTTGTAATACACCATGTGTTTGTTGTGGCTTGAACTCTCATACTCTTGAAGAACAAGTGCTGTTTATGCCTGAGCCATCTCTCCAGATCGTAATGTAGTATTTTATTGTCTCATTATGATTAGATACAATTCTCCTTTACTGAGTTCTTAGATTCTCATTCATATTTTGGAAATGTACGCCAATGCATTGGCTCAAGAAACATAAATGAAGTAACAAAATTGGAGAAATATAAAAGATAATAACATTTTTTTATTTTAAAAATATAATCTTAACATTAGCTTGTTTCTTTTTTGACTGTTGTAATAAAATACTCTTAAAAAGCAACTTAAACTGAGCGGATTTATTTTGACTCAATATGAAAGGATACAGTCAAGAAAAAAAGAAATCAAAACAGTGGGTGCTTGGAGCAGCAATAATACCAAATCTACAATCTGGAACAGAAAAAGTAATGGTGGTTTTCAGGTTAATTTTTCCATATTATACAGCACAGGGTCATCCATTACCCAGACAGTAGTTCCTCTGCATATGTAAGATGGGTCTTCCCAAGTCAAATAACCTACTCAAGATTATTCTTCACCACCATGCATAGAAGTCCATATCCCAAGTGACTCTACATCATCTCATAGCAATTAACAAGAACTCTCATAGAAGTCACCCCCCCCTTTTTTTAAAAATAGAAGTGGAGGAGTAACGGATGGGATGGGGCAGAGTGGAAGTAGGGAGAGGGCATAGGAGAGGGGAGGAGGGAAGGAAAACTGGTGTCAGGATTTAAAAAAATAATAACTTCTTAAAAACTGGGGAAAAATATTAAAACTCTTTACAATTCATGTGTGAATTTCAACTTGACATAGCATATCAATTTGCCGAATACTACATACCTCCCCTCTTATGAAGGCTAGAGGAGGCAACTCATTATAAGAAGTGTCCCAAAAGCAGACACTATGAACAAATGCACAGATCCACAGCCCAACATTAGGAGGATCTTGGGGAATCATTCAGAAGAGGGAGAGGAAGGATTGTAGGAGCCAGAGGAGTCAAGGACACCATAAGAATATACATAGACTCAACGAACCTCAGTTCATAGTGACTTGCAGGGACTGGAGCAACAACCAGGCATTCTGCATGGAGCTAAGCTAGGCCCCATGCACGTATTGTGGGAGGCCAACTCTGGCAACTTGAAGGTAGGGGGAAGCGGGGACAAGACTTGGTCTTTCAAGAAATTAGGGTTGCTTTTATTCTAATATCATTTACCTATCTTGATTCTAAGTTATTTGCAGCTGTAGCTGGCCTGCCTCTTTCAGTTCCTTTGATGCTAGAAACTGCAGTTTCTGTCCTTTAGCACCTCATCATAAATGGGACCAGGATTAAGTAAAGTAGTCTTTGTTCTTAACTCTGCCTAAGTGGGAGTTTATAAAAGTCCAAGTCTGTTACTGAAAGTCACAGGAAGAAAATGGGACACTTTGAAAAGTGATTTTAATCTTTATTTCGAAGAACTTCTTCTCCAAAAATTCTCTGCAAAATATTCTCTCTCCCAAAAATCCTCTAAAAATTCTCTCCAAATTTTTTTTCTCTAAAAATTCTGTCACTGCTCTCCTTGTCCTTAGCCGTTATGCATCTTTCAGGATACATAATCATATGGTAAAAAGTTCATCATGAGTTTACACTTGAATTCAATCACAGAATGAATAACAAGTTTACAACAGAGAATGTTTAAATATGTATTCATTAAGACTAGTTATCTAGTTAGATATCCATTATTTGTTACTAGCTCTACAAGTTCATTGAGAGTTAAAAAGTCATAAGTTTGTGAATGAGTTATCATTGGAGTTTTGTATAGATAATCCAGTCAATATTTTATCTTCTTTCCTTTCACCTACAGTAAAATCCTTAGTTCCCTTTAATGACCTTTGGTTAAATATTTTACAACCTCTTGAAATGTGTTCTAAGTTGTAAATGTCTTCTTTCTAGCTCAGAAGCAATTAACTTATGACCTTTGAAGATTGACAGAATTCTAATTTCAATTTTTGTATCAGAGAGGACTTAGAATAGCAGTCCTATTATAAAGGGCTTAGTAATTACTAGTATGATTTTAGGAATTCTTATAGGATCATCATTAAAAATTAAATCATCGATTTAACATCTTTACAAGACAGTACATATATGTTGATCTGCAGAAATCTGCCCAATAGTGTGGGGAAATACATAGTGATTGCTTTGTATGTATTTAATAATATCAGGAAAAGCATATTAATAGCAGGACTCTTCCCTAAAATGTACTCCCTTTAGCCTTGCCTAGAATTCCCATCCTCATGATTTTACATTCCAGGGTGAAACCATCTCAGATCTTCTGCTAGTTTTTATCCTTTCCTGGGGGCTCCTGGCAATAGATGTTACAGTTTTTTTTCATGGTATAATACAATTTATTTCCACTTGTAAATGGCACAAATGGAGAAATGCAAAGGTGTTCAAGTACAATGAAGTCATTTTTACAGGTGAAAATAAATCATATTATTCCAGTGTCCAAAACAATGTATTCTATTTTTAAAATGCTAGATAGACATTTACAGAAGCACAAAATTACTAAATTCTGCCTTATGATCTAAAAAAGTTTTCAATTTTTGAAAAGGATGGACAGAAAAATTGTTAGTAGCAGGATGGGATCTCCAGGATAGTTTCTTTAGTGTTATGTTTACTTGATGTCCAGGTAGCCAAAAAATCATGACTATGTACAAAGCTCCATGTACTAGCAAGTCTTTGACTTCAGGCTGTATTTCACCTGTGGGTGTGACTTCAAATTCAGAACTATTCATCTCTAGACATGGAAATGTGCAGAGGAGCAGGGGCTCTTTTAAAAATAAACATGTGTTTTATAACTTGGTCTTCTTGTGAGATTTAGTACTTTAAAATTTCTAAGTCTCTTTATTTGTGGCTCCTATAAAGTTAATAATCAACTTATATACTTCCTATGCATGCTAATTAACACTAACCATTCCCATTAAAGAAAACTGACAAAGCTGGTCATGGGAAGAAACAATAAGACCAAAAATCTACTCAAAATAGAGACTCTGAATCTCAATGTCCAGGATCAGAATCTTACAGTGGTATTAACCCTTCTTGCCCCATTCCTGCTGCTCTGTTGTCTGAAGCATACATCAGGTTTGTCCATAATAAGCCTGTAGTTTCATTAGATGGCTTCCCATGATTCCAGCTTCTCCACTATCCCTAAAGTCTTCATCAAAACCCAGGCTTCACACTCATATATTTATACAATGACCATTCAAGGCTACCTTAAAAACACTCTGACCCCTATTTATGCCACCAGAGTAGCTATTTTCTAGATCAATGAAATAACAATCCATTGCCATACTAAACTTATTCTCTCTTGCTTGCAAAATCAGTATCATATGGACTGTGCTACCACATCCTGCTGTCACCTTAGTATGACGACACTTGACTAATTTGGACCATAACTATCTACATCAGATTCGGTGTGCTACTCATAGGAAAATGCCTTGCTTTGGGGGAATAGGGAATCTTGTCTATTCAGGTAACACTCTATTCCTTTTAATAAGCCTGCAGCCCCACAAATTGGGGACTTTATGTATAAGATTTTGTTCCCAGGATGATAAGTCGTATTGTACCAGTACAGCCTACATGGTTACTCTTCCATTGTGCTGATCCAGTTTACAATTTTATCTACTTTCTCATCAATGGTCTGGATGTCATCCTGTCTTGAAATTCCCTCTACCAAATAAATTTGTCCTTATTTTTAAATTAAATTTCACTTGAGTTCCCAGATAAAGGGAAGAATTAAAGTGATCTCTTAGCCAAAGTATCAAATTAATGGACACCAGACCAGTTCTGTGTCCCCCTCTGGAACTTTCTGATCTCGGTGTCTTTTGCACACATTTCTCTCTGCATCCTCATATTCCAACTCTACATTAGAATAGTTAATTAAGATCTGATTATAATGATCAGCCAATTTGCTAGCACAAAAGTTTTCTTAACCCAAACTTTCCTATACTCTTCCTGAAAATGAGCTCCAAGACTTTGAGAGCTATAGTCAGTTTTATCACAAAAATAGCTCCATTTCGGAGGACTGATTATTATTACTTAATTTTTTCATGACTGTGATAAAATATTCTGAAAAAAAAATCATGGAACTTAAGAGAAAGGTAGCTTTATTCTAGTTTACCATTCAAGGGTTTAGGTTATGAAGTCAAAGTTGCAAGAGCTTTAAGTTCCTGGCTACAACAGAGCTCTAACCAGGAGTAAAGAGTAGTGAATGTTAGTGTTCAACTCACTTTCTCCATTTTATATACTCCAGGATCCTGATCCAGGGAATGATTGGTCTAAAGTTAAGATGTATTTTTTTTCATATCAATTCATCTAATTAAGTTATTATCTTGAAAGCATGTTCAAAGGCCCTTATCCCAAGTGCATTTCAACTCTGTGACGTTAATAATTAACATTATCATAATATCCACACTCCAAATTCTATGTAAAATTCCAGAGATAATTAAGTACGTTCGAACATTTCCTCAAAAATAAAAAGAAATAGAATCAAGAATTTTTGTAATGAACAGCATATAAATCATAAATCTTTATGTCCTTTCTATTACATGTATGCATGCATATAGCTCAAAATAAAAATATAAGAATGTATCTCAGACAAAATATATAAAAATATAAAAGTTAGACTTGGATTGGAATAAAAATTTTGTAAAGTTTTTCTTTTCTGTATTTACTCAGACATAATTTTTCTGAACTGCTGTCTACTTGTCTATTCCATATGCATGTCCAATATTTTATCAAACACTTCTAGCTAACAACATTACATAAATTAATGCTATGTTGCTACATCAAATTGATTCATTTCCTCTCACCTTCATTGACCACATGGTTGAATCCAATAGCATTTATCTTGCTTCTCACATTTCCACTTTTTCCTAATAATATATTCAATGTAGTCAAATATCTAGTGCCACTTATTATACAGCTGCAAGAATCAGATGCAAATATTTACACCCAACCAATGGACGGAAGCTGTGAGCCCTGTTGTTGAATTAGGGAAATGTTGGAGGAAGCTGAGGAGGAGGGCAACCCTATAGGAAGACCAGCAGTCTCAACTAACCTGGATACTGAGATTGCTCTAACAATGAGCCACAAACTAAGCACCATACACTAGCTGAATGTATGAGGCCTCAACACATATACAGCAGAGGACTGCTGGTTCTTGGTTAAGTGAGAGAAGATGCACCTAACCATCAAGAGACTTGAGGTACCAGGGAGTGGGGAGGTCTGGTGGGGGATGGGAACATCTTCTTGGAAATGGGGGAGAGGAGCTATGGGATATGGAATAATCAGAGGGTAGACTGGGAGGGGAATAAAGACTGGACTGTAAAAATAGATTAAAGAATATATATGTATATATACGTGTGTGTGTGTGTGTGTGTGTGTGTGTGTGTGTGTGTGTGTGTGTGTTACAATGCTTTCTTTACTGTCTGACTCAAAGCCCCAGTTCTTTAACTGCAATACTGGCTCCATACTTGTTTACAGAGTTTATTGCTCGTCATTCTTTCCATCAGAGTTTTTACTCTGGCAATACAAATAACCTGTCTCTTCTTTGAAATTATTATATAGACAGGAAATTGGGGGCATTTACGCTTGGCCCTCTCTCTGTTTGGTTCACTATTTCCTGAGTTGACCAAGTAGTATACATGTCTTTAAAGATGTTTTACGACCACCTAATTAATAATGAGGTACCTTCTCTGATTTACTCATATAGACATTCTAATCTTCCAACATTTTCTATATTTTGTGGTTTTATTATATTCAGAGACTTATACAATTAGAGATCTGGCATAGGAGCCTTTTAGAAATGCAAGCTCCACAAGGGTCGTTATTTTTCATGAATATCCTATCATACAGAATGTATCCCGATATACAGGGAACTATTAAAATTAAAGCACAATGTCAGTCAACTTAATTAACACAATTTAAATATTTGATAACATAGGATATTATATGAGAATACGTGCATGAAGGTGCACATTTGTATCCTTGTATATCCACATTTATGTATATGCATTTGCAACCAGGAAATAACTTCTGTGTCTTTCCCCAGGAGCCTCATTTATTGTTTTTAAGACATCATCTATCCTTAATTTAAGGCTCACAAAATAAACAAGACTGAGTGTCCTGTAAGCCCCAGATCTATCTGACTCTGCCTCCCTTTTGTTGCTGGAATTGTTAACTCTTCTTATCACCTATGTTTTCCTGCTGTTGTTTTGTTTCCCAAGTGTGTAGGGCATAGAACTGAGGTCCTGATGTTTACAAAACAAGTGTTTCACAGATGGAGCTGTATCCTCAGCCTAAAGTTACTCTGAAAACTAAAAATGAAATTAGAACTTCAACTAAGTAGAAGGTTTTCAAAAAAAGGAAATTCAGAACAAAATCAGTTTGAAAGAAAAGTGTTACAGCTACTTCCTAGTTTAGTTACAATGGGGTATATGTTTTATTCATTTATATATTATGAACATTTATAATGTATATTTTTATTAGATATTATAAAAATATTTTAACCAATTATGGTGTTTAGACTTAATGTTAGAATAGGGTCCAAGGTCAGAATTTATAAAATATGTTGCTTTTTTAAAGATTTTGTGTGAAACACATTTTTCCATGTACTACATTATATTTTCTTTATTTTCCAATAAGTTGTCCCTCAACTAAAGAATGGATATATAAAATGTGGTTCATTTACACAACAGAATATTATACAGCTCTTTAAAACAAGGACATCATGAATTTTGCAGGCACATGGGTAGAACTAGAAAATATCATCTTGAGTGAGGCAATCCAGACTCAAAAAGACAGGCATGGTATGTACTCACTGATAAGTGGATATTAGCCATAAAGTATTGAATATTTATAATGTACAGTTAAGCAAGAAGGAAGGCCCAAGCAAATATGGTTGAATCACACTTAGGAGTGGAAACAAAATAGTCATAAGAGACAGAGGAAAGGAGGGAACTGAGAAGTGGGGGAGAATCTAGGGACAGAAGAATGAGGAGGCAGGATCAGGCGCAGGGAGGGACAGGAGGGAGGTCCAGAGAGCCAAAGAAATGAGTGGAAATCTGCCTGGGTTGGTAGGGAGGGTTGAACATTTAAGAATTTCTAGAGTTCTGGGAGGGTCCCAGGAATCAATTAAGGTGACCTTAGGTGACATGCATAACAATGGGGACATGGAACCTGAAGAATGCCCAGCGGAAGGATAGGGACACCAATCCACCCTCAAAATTTTGACCCAAAATTTGTCCTGTCTAAAAGAAATGGAGGGATGGAGCAGAGACCAAAGTGAAGGCCAACCAATAACTTGCCCAACTTGAAACCCATCCCACAGCCAAGCACCTATCTCTGACATTAATAATGATACTTTGCTATACTTGCAGACAGTAACCTAGCATCACTATCCTCTGAGAGCTCTACCCAGCAGGGGACTGAAACAGAAGCAGATAACCACAAGACAGAAAAGAGTTGGGGGAAGGACTGGAGGTCCAGAAGTAGATGGGAACCCCACAGGAAAACAGAATCAAGAAACCTGGTTCCCTGAGAGTCTTCAGAATCTGAACCACAAACCAAAGAATATACATGGGCTGGAATGAGTTCCATACTCTGGCACATATGTAGCAGTAAGGCAGCTCAGTCTTCATGGCTGCACTGTCTGACCTCAGTGGGAAAGGATGTGTCCAATCTGGCAGAGATTAGATGTCTTGATGTGTCACAGAGGGAGGATACCCAAAGGAGTCCTGTACTATCAGAGGAGATGGTGAGGGGAGATGTGTGGAAGGGAGAACAGCTTTTGTGATTTAAATAAATAAATGAATGAATAAATAAATAGGTTAATTGATTAATAAAATAAAAATAAATTAAAATACTCTTATATGAAACTGAAAAAGAGTTTAATAACAGACACATGGTTATAAATTGGGCTATAATTTTATCTGAAGTTGGAAATATGCATATTTTCATCTACATATGATACATACGGAACCCGGAATTTTTGGAGACCATTGTTTTGCATGCCTTAATTGTTTAGTTACATGTCATCTTAGCACATGAGGAAATTGTCTAAATCAATAAGAAATGTTGACCTGCCCTTAATCGGGTGCCTGAGAACAGCATGATTCCAGTTCTTTTAAGAGCAGACCTGTGACATGCTTTGTCATTCGAATGTCAGCAGAAGTAAAAATTGTGCCTGTTCTCAGTAGGGGCTTGTGATGTGTTTATAAAAAGATAAAGAGAGGAGGAATATGATTTATGGATGTGTGGTGAGGTATGGGGGAAGGGGGTGTCTCGGCGGCCCCATGCTGATGCGTTCATTCCCCATGAGGGAGCAGCCATGGAACAGTATAGTATAGAATAGAGTTTATTCAGGCCATGGGGAGGGGAATTAAGAGGGTAGTAGAGGCAAAGAAAGGCAGAGAGAGAGATAAAGAAGTAGAGGAGTAGAGGCTGGCCATGAGCACGTGGAGAGAGAGGGGGCAAGGGAATGAGGAGAGAGCAGGAGCAAGAAGGCAAGAGCAAGACAGAGGAGGGGGCACCTGACTATTGCCAGGTAACCGGAGCAAAGCACATCTGGCTGTTGCCAGGTAACTGTGGCATGGAGCTTAGACAAAATGCTAACCGGTTGACTCACTATTTTTTATTTCTGTCGTAAGAAAATCCTACCCTGGGTAGAAACAATAGCTCCAGGCCAAATATAAATAAATAAATCATTAATGACTTTAGATTAAGCATCTATGTTATCAAAATTTCAGCAAGAAGACTTCAAAATCATCAAGTATAGCTGCAAAAGTTCTCACTATTGTGTTACTGTACACAAACCTAACAAATTCTGCAGCTCCACTGCAGGTTTACTGCATTTACCTACTTGTCTCACAAGTGACCTTAGTTTGTGACTGAAACCATGTGTGGAGAGATGTAGCCTTCCTCCATCTCTATGTTTCTGACTTCTTCCTTATTTCAAAACCACAGATGCCTGGTGAGGAAAGCATTCTGAAATGTATAGACCTGCCATCCTCTCTAAAATAGAGAAGGCCATTAATAAAGAACCAATAAGGATAAAACTCAAAAACAATTCCCTCTGGCAAGGGACCAAATTGTAACCACGTAAAACATGCTTTATACATATTTAAACACTTAGTGAAGCTTTTTTTAAGAGGCTACAAATTTTCTGTCTTTGTCAGGCAATCAGCATATGACTGTGGATAAACAATTGTCTTCTCTGAGTGAGCTTATTGACAGAATAAGGCTGTTGAACTTGCTAACACTTCGTATGTTTTCTTAAAACTGAATGTAGATTGTACCATTTATTCCTTTGTAAATGAACATATACAGTATGTTTTCAAACACAAAAGATCCAGACCAGCATATCTGCTATTTAATCTGCTTAATGTTGTTGGTTTGAGTAAAAGATTGTTGTTTAATTTAGATTATGCTCCTAGGGGACTGGTTTTCTTCTCTCAATTGCTTGTATACTAATTGGCTTGGTATAAAAGAAGCTCTTTATATTCAAGTCCAACAAATGCACAATGTTAGACTTCACTGCATTTGGCCATAACCCCAGCCTTAAATATCTTTAGCTCCTTAGAGGTACACTTTCATTTGTGCTAATTAGAAGTGTTTGCCAATCTCTTATTCCTCTTTTCTACCTTAGCTGAGTATGTAACTATGTGTAGTACACTGCTTTCTATAACTCAGTTGTTCTGAAGCAAATTAGTGGAGGAACAGATTTGCATTGTTTAAACCTTAGGTCACAGTCAATCACTGAAGGGAATTGTGGAAAGAAGTAAATAAAACAGGACCTTTGAGAGTGCTGTTTGCTAGCTCCATCACAGGCTCATGCTTAAATAGCGTTTTCATCCAGCTCGGGACCACATGCCTTTTCTCAGTCTTGCTATATCTTGTAACAAACACGTCAATCTCACACAGACATACCCACATGCAATCTGATACGGGCTTCAGATTTCTTCAGACTCTTCAAGGTGTCCCTACACTGTCTCTAGTGTGTACATCGTACATTCCCTATGTTAACCAAGTAACTATTCAGAGTGACATTCACAATCAAAAGAACTCATCAACTTTATTTTGGGGGAAAAATGCAAGGAAAAGCTACTACAAAGGCCATGAGGTATTGAAGAAAAATAATTATTGAGGAAATAAAATAAAATTGTTCAAGATTGCAAGAATATAGAATTAATTGCCTCACCCTAATATTGTGAAATTAAAGTTCCCTACATAAGAATTTTGTAAAGGATCGTGTCAGAGATGATAGTTGAAGAAATAAAATGTTTATAGTGCCATGGTATTCAACATACATGAACTTTCATGTGTTCTTTACTTTGATATTATTTTACATTTGTGAAACTAAGTGTATGCCAGAGCTTCAGAAATTTCTTGAGGGGAATGTATTTTTCTTTGTTGTGCTCTCTAAATGACTCTCCAAGACTATGCTGGTTTTATTATTTATAGAAATTACAAGGTAGATTATTTAGACATGGTTGAAGCTGGCCAGAAGACTCTGGGGCAGAATTCATTCCTTGTATTCCCAGTGACTTGAGTTTGTGTTCCTGATTTTAAAAACCCAGAACTTGATTCTTATCTGAGATCTCAGCACTACTATGAGGAAATAGGGGCACAGATGTGGGAATTTGCTTAAACATTACCAGTTACCTAGGCTAGAATACATACCATATTAGTAGAAACAAACAGAAAGCCTCTTCCTCGACAAGGTAAAAGAAAAAAATATCTCGTAAAATTGTCTCTTAGCTCCACATGGTTCAAGAATGGATGGTAAAGGGATATTGAACATTACGTATACTTTTCATCAAGTATCTTTTATTTATGACATAATTTGGCAATATGGAGTTCAATAGGTAAAGATTTTCATTTACAAGTTCTTCCTCTTTTTAGCATTCGAGAATTTGCATGTGTCCTAAACAGTATGCTCTTAGAAAAATACATAAATCACATTGGAATATAAACAGGAATGATGTTTTATCTTAGGAATATGGGATGAACAATCACTGCTCAAAAGCTTCAGCTGACTTCCCTTATCACGTATTTTAATGAACAGTAAAGATCTAAGCATAAATAATAGAGACTATGTTCAGAATTTGTTGACTATCACTTATCAACCACAAGACAGGCAAAGGTGAAACCATAAACTCCAACCAGTAGTGCAACAGAATTGTAAAGCCATAATAATTGAGAAGGTTATTTAGCTGCCTTGTTCAAACATGACAATAACTAAAACGTGTTGCTTCTATAGTTGAAGTTTTGTAGATTAGCTTCACATGTCCATAAAGTCACTATTTTGACAGAGAATAATAAGATGTCTTGTTTTGAATGACTAAAAAAATAGTAAAGAGAAAAGCTAAAATAAGATGAGTGAAATAAAATAAATCACTTGGGAATAAAAATAAGCAAAAGTATTATTTTTACTTTAAAAAAATTTAGAGTTATAATCCAGTAACAGTATAAACTTACTAATGTTCAATAGACTTAAAATCTAAACGTATTACCTTATAATACCCCCACATATGTTGCATCTTAAGATTTAAATTCTTATACATTCGTAATTTTAGATGGAAATTTTCTCACTGGAAAAAATATATTCTCACTTCAAACAGGTCAGAATCATTAAAATTAATATTTTTAGATACACAAAGAGCTTAAGTTCAAAGATTTTTAACTATTTCTCCTTTTGGGAGGATTATAATACATTTAACTCATTAGTACTTCCCTTTTCCCTCTCCAAGCCCTTCCTTATACCCCTCACTACACTTCAAAATTAAGTTCTGTTTTTCATCAAATTTTGTTTTACATACATCACATATGGGCAAAAATATACATATATGTGTCTAAATATATAAATTCAACCTGCTCAGTTGTATAATGTTAATTAATTTTTATGTTTATGACTGTTTAATCAGTAATTTCTTTTTGTGTGTAAACGTCACACCATAGCTTCTACTTTTTGCCAAGCAGACACTTTTATCAAAGTATAGTATAACGGGTAAGTAGCCTTAACTATATGATAAAGAATAAGACATGCTTTTATTTATTTTTTTTAGCTGACTGAACTACAGGAATATGAGGTAGTCATCTATCCTGAGCACAATTATTTCACTGAAAGTTTTAAGAGATGTATTTCACTTGTTGGTTGCATATTAGTATCATCCTGCCTGCATTTTAAATTCCCTATGGGGGAAAGCACATCACAAAATTTTAGTATTCTGACTCATGTGAATAGTTCATTGAACACATCAAAAAACTTGTTTGTGAATTGTATAGATTCATCAGTGAACATGTTTGGATAGTTTCATACTCAAAGGTCCATCCTGCAATTTTTTTTTCAACTTTGTAGAACAAGCCTCTCTTAGGTGATACACAGTGGGAGACCTGTACTGTCCTGTAATTTTCAACTGCTTTTTCCTTTCCTTAGATTTTTTGCACTTCTTTTAAAATGCAAGGCCAATATCAACTTGCAAAATCTGTCTTCAATTTCTCTACATGAAATATAATTTCTTAGTATGAATTCAGAAACAGAGAAACAGTGAGGATGAAGGAGATTTTGAATATTTTCATCTAAGACAGAAGTGGAAAAATGCATTCATTTACAAGAACTGTCTTCAAGTCTAAAACAATGGCCTAATTAAGTGTAAAGGTTGGTATTTTTATGTAAAAATAACTGAATGCTATACAAAGACAAGACATCTGCAAATGTATACTGTCTCAGAACTTGAATTCACTCAGTAAATTGTTAAATCAATGCTGTTACTGATTACTTTTAACTATTATCTAATACAAAGAAATACTCTTAGAAATTGTGTTGTATCTATATGAGTCATTTATAATCAAAACTATTTTTGTGACATGTAGTCAAAATTTTGTTTGTTAGTATTCCAAAGTTTAGTTTATTAGAAAATTTAATATGATTTTAACACTTTATTTCACTAGATCACATTACTAACATTATAATATGCCGGTAACATCTAATCAGTCTCATTTTATATTTTATAATCATTGCTTTTGTCTATAAAGTAACGAAAATGAAACAAAAATAACAGAAACACTCTTAAATGTGAAATTTTATAGTATGAATATAACATTTGAACTTATTAATATTTTATTTATAGATGCCCGTGTGTAGATATGGCATGCATGTGTACATGCGTGCTATTAGAGAGAAAAAGATAAATTTTCACCCTCTGTAGATTAAACTTCAAGTAATTTTAAGGTGACAAACATGGGTGTTGGAACCAAGTTTAAGTCCTCTGGTAAAGCACAAATGTTTGCTAACAAACTCTCTCTCCAGCCCCAAATTGAACATTTTACTTATAGACATAGAGGTTCTTTGGCAGGTATGTGATTTTTGTTAGTAATATAACTAAGTGCACATATGTTATAAATTGTGTGTTAGTTGGAAAAGTAACTTTCATTTAGAATAACAAAAATGAAATGTCTTTAACTAAAATGATAATAGGTGGAAATTTTTGAGAGGCACAATTTAATAATATTTGTGTGTGTGTGTTTGTATGTGGGTTGGTGGATGTATATGTGTATGCATGTAATGGACAGAAAGTGAAGGAGGGAGAGGGGAGATGGGAGACAGAAACAGAGGACAGAGACAGAGATGTAGTTTTTCAAGTTTTATGTTAAGGTCTTTGATTCTCGTGGACTTGAGTTTATGCAGGGTAATAGATGTGGATCTCTTTGCATTTTACACAATGACATCTTTCTTTCTTTTATTTTTTGTATGGTTTTGCATTCTTTATCAAAAATCAAGTGTCGGTAGGTGTGTAAATTTATTCCAATTCCATTTATCAACTTGTCTGGCTCTATATAAATACCATGCAGTTATTATTATTATTATTATTATTATTATTATTATTATTATTATGTGGCACAGCTTGAAGTGGGGGATGACGATGCCTCCCAATGTTCTTTTATTTTTCTGATTATTTTAGCTCTACTGGGTTTTTTGTTTTTCCATATGTCGCTCAGAATTGTTCTTTCAAGGTCTGTAAGAATTATGTTGGAGTTTTGACAGGAACTGCATCAACCTTGTAGATTGTTTTAGATAAGATTGCATATTTCCACTATGTTGTTCCTACTTTTCATCTTCTGATAACTTCCTGAATTTCTCTCTTCAGAAAACTGAAGTTGTCATAAAGTTCTCTCACTTGCTTTGTTAGAGTTACACTAAGATATTTTATACTATCCATGAGTATTATAATGGGTGTTGTTTCCTTAATTTCTTTTATCAGTCAGTTTATTATTTATATAAATGAGGGCTAATGATTATTTTGAGGTAATTTGTATCCAGCCAATTTGCTGAAAGTGTTTATCAGCTGTAGAAGTTCTTTGGTAGACATTTTGGGGTCACTTATGTCTACTATCATATCATCTATGAGGTAACCCAGAACCAAAAGGACATCCATGGTATATACATAATGATAAGTGGATATTAGCCAAAAAGTACAGAATACATAGGATATAACCCACAGACTGTAAAACGTTTAATAAGCAGGAAGGCACAAGTGAGGATGCTTCAATCCCACTTAGAGGGAGATCAAAATAATCATGAGAGGCAGAGGGAGGGAAGGACCTTTGTGGGAGAGGGGAGGGGAAATGGGGAACAGGAACAGACATGGGGTGCAAGACACAGGACAGAAGCCCAGAGGGCCAGCAGAATGAATGGAAATGAACAACCTTGGGGGGGGGGTAGAGGTTGGGAGACATTCTAGTAAGTACCAGAGACCTGGGAGGTAAGACTCAGGTCTTAATGGGGGTTACCTTAGCCAAAATGCCCAACAATGGGGAGAGGGACCTTGAAGAGTCCACCTCAGTACATAGAAAAAGTCTCAAGTGCAGGGAGAAGGTTGCCAAGCCACAGTCAAAATTTCTGATCCAGCATTGTTCCTGTCTAATAGAACTGCAGCAACAAAAGTGGAGAAGAGACTGAAGGAAAAGTGGTCTAGTGACAGCCCAAATTGGAACTCATCTCATGGGGTTGGGTACTAAGGCCTCATACTATTATTGATGCTGTGATGTACTTACAGATAGGAGCTGTCCTGGCCTCTGAGAGGCCCTATCAGCAGCTTACTGAGACAGATGCAGATACTTACAGCCAACCATTGAACTGAAGTTGGGGATCCTTATGGTTCAATTAGTGGAAGGACTGAAGAAGACAAAAGGGAGGGCACCATAGGAAGACCAGGAGTTTCAGCTAACCCAGAGCCTTGCGACCTGGCAAAGACTGAGCTACCAACAAAGAAGCATGTATTGTCTAGTCCGAGGCCCCTGGCACATATATGGCAGAAGACTGCCTTGTTTGGCCTCAGTGGAAGAAGATGTGCCTAACCCTTGAGAGACTTGAAGCTCCAGGGAAGGGGGATGTCTGGTGAAGCGGAAAGGGGGAGCACTCTCTTGGAGGTAAGGGGGGGGAGGAATGGAATGAGCAACTGTGGGAGTGTGTGTAGGGGAGCAATGTCTGGAATGGAAATAAATAAAATATTTTATTTTAAAATCTAGGAGTGCAATGAAAATATGGGTACCGAGGGTAAAACCCTTTGTATGAGCATGTTTTAAACATTTTAACTCTTCTATGGAAAGTTAACTTTAATGATATGTATCATATGCTTGTTTCCAAACAAGAAGATTGTTAAATAGAAAAGAAATTCAGAGTGTCTTTGACACGTCAACATTGTGATTTTCTGATTTAGCCTTAGGTATTGGCAGCATTCCATTTCATGAAATATTACGTGCACAGCATTTGGGAAGTAACATGTTGATTGTGCATCACATTACATTTCTACCTAATACTCCAACTTCTGTAAATGAAATGACTATTCCATATCATCCTCTTACAAATACCTTACCCTTGAAGATAGACATTGGGTTTTTAGCTTATTACCATTTGCAGACATGTGTCTTTCACAGTTACTTCACCCTAGTGATTGAGGTAGCATCTCTCTACATACCTAAAATTTTCTGTCCTGGATGGATGATATGATTGGAAAGACCCCTGAATCTGCCTGTGAAGATACAGTACTGGTATTGAGGGTACACACCACCATGGAAAGCTTTCATTTGGGTGCTTAGAATAATTAATTAACTCTGGAGAACAGGACAGAGATAAAAGAAAGAGGCTATAGAGTATCAAAATACCAACTTCCCACCATGGACATAAGTTGGTACATGGGAGGTATCCCAATAATCTCCATATACTTCCAATTTTCTCCAAACACTAAAAAGTGCCTTCTGTCATCAATTCTCAGAAACAGAGTGGAAAAAAGGAGAAGATACTATATTGCTATTTTCCAACCACTTGTTAAATATACTTAAACTGCATTTAGGTGAGATAAAATGTCAATTATAGGCTTTGGCTTAAAAATTGACTGCTTCTTCTAGGGAGCACCCCTGGAGAATCCTCTTCTCAGGACCATCTTTTGTAGTGCATGTTCCATTGCTTATTCCTTTCAAAAGTAAAATGTAACAATGATCAAATAGTGTTAACGAGGCATAAAATCCAACATTAATATCAACATTCACGCACAAATATCAGAAAATGCTCAAGGGCTTGTTGTTCAGCTGGAGAATGCTGTGCCCTAACAGAAAACAGACCACAAACTTGAGCAGACTTTTTCCCATGTCCAGTCTACCACTAGTGATGGCCACAAAGCTCTTTTTCACAAAAATTTGGGGAAATATTTGCACTTTTTAAAATGTGAGAGATAGGTCTACTCAATCTTAACCATGCCTAGAGTACTTTATTTTTAATTGTAGAAGAATAAAAAAAGCAAAAAAATCTGTGACAGTTATATTTAAGCATGGATATTTTTATGTGGACATATTTTTATCATATAAGTGAAGTATTTGATATGTGTGTGAGACGGGGAGAAAGGGGAGAGAATACTGCTACTATCTGACAGTACACACTAAGTTCAGTCAAGGCCTCTCATCCAGGCCCTCCCACTTTCATGTCATACCTACCTTTACACTTAAAAATGCAACAGATTCATCAGAGTGTCTTTTGGTATATTCGTACTGGTATGGGGGTAGAGAACTCATGGTGACACAGCATGAACATTTCATTTTAAAATCTAATCCCAGGAGAGAGTCGCGACTTGAGAATTTTACTTGTCTGGAATCAGACCTCCATGGTGAGACAGGCAGATGAGCAATGGAAAATGCTAAACTGAAAGTGTCATTAGAGGCATAGACTTAGAAAGCAGATGTACACTTCAGGAAGACTTTGTTTCCTCCAGTATGGACATAAGAAAGCCCATTAGATCTGTAGAGTGCACAGGTCAGAATGCATAGTCTGATACAGCACATAGTTGGTCTCTCATATTCTCCTCGTGATTGCTTCTTAAGAGCTAAGGTACAATTCAGCAGAACCCTTTCAATTCCCAACTGACTGCTGATTTTGCCATTACAGAAAAAATAAATATACATATATAAGATCCTGGGATTCCTGAATTACTTCTGGAAATGACCTTTCAAGATGACAGTATCTTGGTGTTACTAATATCCAGAGTTACTATGTTGACTTAGTAAACAGCAATGGTGCTTGGGTAGAACAAATTTGTCTCTTGCTCCTAAATGTCCTCAGAGACAAAATTGCCAGAATCAGGGAGAAGGCAGTTTTGGAAATTCAGTCTTCAGTTACTTCATGGAAAAATGAGGTGTGAGGAATTTTCACCTTGTCATCTTTTTGCCTCTCTAGGAAACACCATCTCTAAGCTGGTTCTAGCTCTATTTTTAAAAAATTCATAATAAAGCTAAATTCATTTTGAAGATAAATGTAAACTAGTTAAAAAGCAATCTATGTATATTATAAAAGATGCAGAGAATTGAAACTCATAAAAATACAAATATTCATGAAAAGAACTCTATACATATACACTAATCATGTTATAATTCAAATTCATCTATTTCAAATCCTACATTTTATTTTATTGATATTATTTTTCCAGTCCTTGAAATATATTAGAATGATGAGACATGAGATAATAAGGTTTATTGTTACATAATAATCAACTGCATGAATAGGGAGAATTTAAAAACATTAGCTGAGTCCATCATAAAGAATACTTTTGTTTAATAATGTATGCTTTTGTTGAGGTATAAATATAATAGAACAATGAAAACTCCATCCTGGATATTCATATCTATCCAGTCACACGTTCACTGGTGCCAGCACTTTGTCTGACAATGGTTCTTTCCTGTCATCTTCTTCAAGTCTTTAATTTAGCTTTATCTTCACATTTTAGTTTCATAATTGTAAGGAATTTCCCAGTAGAATAAGCATATTCTGAAACTAAATAACATTCATCTACAACTCCTGTTTCTGCCAATATGTTATAAAAATTCTATGAAGTTGTTGGGGTTCCACCCTTTATCCACACTCTTGAAAACATTCTCAGCAATCTCATTGGCTCACTGAGTTACATTTAGTTATGTAGGCGGTGTTTAGACTAAGCTTAGAACCAGTTATGGGTTGTGTAGATCTGTCTTCACATTCTTTCACTGAATATTTTTCTCTCAGGGCTAATCAGTCCATAACTAACATTCATAAGGCCCAGCTTGCTAAGTTTTCTCTGTGTCACATTCTAATTTATATTTACCTCTTTAAGGAATATTCTATTTCATGAAAAGGTGCTTTATTTAAGATGAAGCTTCTCCATAGCATCAACATGGAATGAAACAAGAATATTTGTTCCTTCTTTTGTGCTGTTTACTTTAATCAAAGCTGGTTTGCCCTGACAGTTTTGTTATTACACAGATAAAATATCTCTTAAAAATAACTATAGGAAAGGCCAGGTTTGTAGAATTTCCTCAGGCTGAACATTTAACTTACTAAATAGCAGCAGTTTATTCTGGTGGTATCTCTAAATACTTGCATATATTTCAAGATATCTCAGTTCAAAGGTGTTTAGATTATTAAAGAAGCCTCAGTTTAAGTCAGCCAACATTTCCTGTTGGTTCCTTTGAATAGAAAAAAAATATTTTGACAGAGCTTGGTATGAAACCTAGGGCCTCATGAATGCTAAACAAGCAGTCTAGCATTGAGCTAAACCTCTAGCCTTTCAAAATTAGATTTAAATAAGATCAAAGTGTCAGAGTCATTTCTTCACATAAAAAATCCAGAAGAAATATCAATATAAAAATATATCAGATATGCACACACATGAAAAACAAAAAACAAATTTATAGTTCTAAAACTTGGCAGTAGTTTGTATGAGTACCACTATCCTTGCTTCAATACTTCACAAGCTATTTTTTTAGTAAGTAATCTCTGTAGCACACTTGATATCTACAGTATGGCTAACAGATTTACATGATTGTAAGGAAATGTTGGTGTGGACACAACACTTCACACTCAGTGGGTTAACAGTGGAGTTACAGTAAGATACATCTACACTCTTACCAAGTTAGTGACAGAGTCAGATTACTTCTGGTTTGAAGATAAGCTGGCCTATATAATGAATGCTGGGTCAGCAAAAGCCAAAATAACAAGTACTTGTATCAGGAATGAACAACAATAACTGAAGAATCAAATGAAGGTTAAAGATATGGTTAGTGTTTTTTCATTGTTAGGGAAAATGTGATTATTCCAGTAGCAAGGCAGTACTCAGGTATATTTAGAGATGAAAATACACATACACATAGAGAAAAACTTAATTCAAACTTTTGGGGAAATACACACCAAAAGTAATACATCTTTAGAGAAGATTTAGATGAAATCATAATCTCATGGAGCTGCCCAAGATTCATCAAACTGCTAACTATTTATTTGGCAAAATATTCAAGAAAAAAAAAAAAAACAAGAATGTATGAAGTGCCTGATATAAAATGTAACTGCATATAATGCAGTTTAAGTTATTTAATCTGATTGCTTTAAACATTGTAAATGTCCTCTGTTGTGGTACATGTTTCATAAGCTATATTAATTAACAATGTAACAAGTTTACAGAATTCTATGTTGTGTAGTCCATATATAACAAAGAAAACCAAACAAACCCTGTGGAGAACTGAGGAGGCTCTGAGTAGGGAAATACCGACTGAGTATGAGTCCATATTAAGGGTGCCTGTGCCTTGGCACCTGAGGAAATGGCACAAGCTTCTTGGGAAGTAAGGGGTAGGGACTCTAAAGCATTTCTCAGGGGGTCACAGTGTACATAACAATAGTTGCCTAAATGTACTGAAGATTTTCTTTCTCTCCTCCAGTGCTTACAGCCTGACTATTGTTGCTCTTCAGAAATTGGTTCTATTGGACTGTTGTAATCTGCCTGCTTGATTCAGCTGCATGGTGAAAATCCTGCCTCCACATTAAATTGTTTAGAACAAGCAAGCTGACCTTCCTGGGTACTGCAGTTTCTCCATCAGAGATTCCAGTCCCCCAAATCACAATTTTTCTTTTTGTACATGGCTTGTTTTGTGTGTGTGTGTGTGTGTGTGTGTGTGTGTGTGTGTGTGTTTTCTATATAATATCTTTTATTCTACAATATTTCTACTATTTTTTTCTTAGCTTCCAGCTTGTGCGCCAATGATATTCTGAAGATTATCACTGAGGTCTTCTTACCTTCTCAAAATGACTACATGTTTTATTCAAGTGAGTCATAGATTTTTCATTTATTTGCTTCATTTTTGCTGCAATTTTATTTTAAAAAAAGTATTGAAAAAATCTACAAACCAATACACTTTTCCTAATTTGGAAGAATAAAATTGAATTGGTTCTAAGATTTTTATTTTATTAAAAACATATAAATATATTTTATTTTGTTAAGGAAATACAGGAGGGACTAAAGAAATTGCTAAGTAGTTAAGAGTGCTATTACATTTTCAAAAGTACCTAAGTTTAGGGGGAAGACCACACATTGGGCAGCTCAAGTCTGCCTGAAACTTCAGGCCCTAAAGATCCATTGCTCTCTTTTGGACTCTACATTTATGTGTACACACTCATACAGGCACACATTACATAGCTAATTAAAAATTACAAATAAATCTTTAGAAATAAAATAGTGAAGAAATACTATGCAGTTTCAGCTACTGTCACAGAAATATTTACCAAGTTTCAACATAAGCTTATAAGACATCATAGAAAAGTGTAAGGGAGTGGAAATGTATCTCCTTTACACACTTGCTGACAGAGTAGGAGTTATGAACAGTAGTGACATTAGAGAGACTGAAATGCGAGAAACACATTTTCTCCTAGGAGCTGGTAGTATCAGTGAGTGTTAATTTGGGACTGTATACTGACTTTGATAATTTTCATGTTTTTTATGCCAATGAAAGTAAAGGCTTCTGATTACTCGGTGTTGCTCTATGGACACACGGCCAAAAGCTTGCTTGTCAAGTTAACTTCTTTACTAAACTGATTTTTAGCCTCTCAGTATTTCCTCACTTTTTCTTCCAAGGCTACTATATCAGTCTCCACATTGCTTTTGACTCCAACTGAGTGTTCCTAATTCAATTTTATTTCTCAGCAATAACTTGTAGATGTATCTGCTGATGGGCCCATTTTCTCTAGAATGAATTTTTTTTTTTTTTATGTTACAGTCTGTGCCATGACTATATATACTTTTCTTCATGTTGCATATTTCTATAACTTTCTTCCAGGAACAACCCCATCAGGATTTGAATATCGAAGTGATTCTACAAATCTAGGGCTTTTCCAAAGCTGTTTGTTCATTACATTAATTTTTAATGTCTTCATTTTTTGTGGTAATGATACTGGAAAATAAGATGTAACTCAAAATTTCATTGACGTTTTTGAAAGTTATTCGATTTTAGTATAAAGCCCACCAAGTTAGGCAGCTTCTACACCTAGAACTTAGAAGGCGGGAATAAGAAATTAAGCATATTTGGACTTCATAATGAGACTATGTGCTAGAAATCATTTGGATGTAAAAGTTGAGAATCAGTGATAGAATGCCTACCCAGCATGAAGGTGCTCCTTCAGTTTGATCCCTAGCACCTCAACAATAGAAATAAAAGAATCTCCTCCTCCTGAATACAAGTGTAAAGTATATGGAATTAAGGATATTATTACTTTTATTCACGAGTTGTTCTTTGGCAGCTCAGAAAGTGTTTGCTTTCTTAACTGAACCAAGCCATCTCTTCAGCCCCTACATGTTTATTTTCATAAAAATATTTTACAGGTTAATAAATGGGTTATAGTGATGGTTTTAAATAATATTAACATATCATTTGAGCATTATAATTATATTAAAAGAGATGTAAGAGAGTTTAAGCCCTTTTGGGAAAGTAAACAGGAAGGAATAAGGAGGATTACTGTATAAAGAGGGTTAATTACTCTCTGAAATTTTATATAGTATAATTAAAGAAGCATTCATTTTCTAGATCACTGTATGCATATGAGTGTTGTGCACACTGTATATCTGTGCTCTAACTTGAATACATGGTGCCCACACAATCCAGAAGATGGTGTTGAGTTCCCTGGTACCAGTGTTACACACTCTTAGAGTTACTGTATGTGTGATGGGAATTGTTCCCTGGACACTGCAGGAACAAAAAATATTCTTAAATGTGGAACCATGCTGAAAGCAACTTTCTAAAGGAAAGGAAATGTCATCTTACTGTAAGCAAACATTTTAAGTGTATGTTGATCATTTTTGTTTCTATATTTCTACCACTGTCACTTTAGTATAACTTTCCATATGACAATGACAGTCTAGCCAGCAGGTGGCTCATTTGTCTTAGAAAGGCAGTATAAATTTCCAGATCTGGCAAAATACACAGATAAGTTTCTACAATGAGGCAATTACATGTGGCTAAGGACAAATTTGGGGGTTTTTTTGTGTGTAGAGATATTAATGAGGAAAATCATGCTGTCTAATATGCACACTTTTCACAGACAGAACACTTTATAGGTAATTTGTATGTGCATAGTTCTCTTCTGTATTTGTGGGTGCTAAGACAAGGACTTGTAATGAGTCCAATTCCATTTTTTTTCTCAAATAGTGTTAGAGTTTGTTACAAAGCAAACTTTTCAATGAGCTTCTAAAGGAGTTGTAGTTGAAGATGTTTTTCCTATTTTCTAAACTATTTTCATATGAATCCATGAATTCTAACTAACATTTATACCACACGGTTCTGTTTTCCTACTGATAATATTCTGGAAACCACCATCTCACTCCAGAGAAAAGTCTGTGAAGGGTAAAGAAATAATAGTTTTCTTCAGTTTTAATATATGATGTTAAGTTTTAATTTATCATGTCCAAATATGTAACTAAGTAAAATCTTGCTATCGATTTCCTGATTCTTCCTTACACATACTAGAATTGTTGACATATAAGATCACAAATGGTAAAATAAGTAAAGTTTTAACTCTTAATAATCAGAAATAGTTCTGAGAGCACTTCAGAGAAGCAAACCTTTAATTTATATCATTCTAGAGTTTTCTTTTCTTATATTAATATGTGATTTCCAAACAATATATCTTGAAGTCCTTTGTTTATCACTAATGGATGCTATAGGCTAAGCTGCTAAGAAGAGAAGTGGGTACCTATTTAAGTGTAATTAACAAATACATGTTTAATTTGTATGCGTATATGTGTGTATATATATACACACATTATATATTTGTATAATGTATATGTATTTCATTATATGATTTGTTATTTATTTTCACTCTACTTTTCTCCTATTGAAATAGTTTTTCTCAGACAACACATTCTGATTTTTGTGTCTGATCCCCAGCTCTTTTGAGTTCCTCCACACATCCCATCCTATTCAAATCTGTGTACTTTAGTCTCTCCTAATAAAACAAACAGGTCTCTAAGTGTTAACAGTAAATCAAAATAAGATAAAAAAGAAACAAAGTGGCATAGTACAAAACAAAAACCAAAAAATTAGAACTAAAGAAAATGCACAAGAAACAAATATAGACCCAGAGACATATTTGAACATACCAGAAACCCATTAAAACACAAAACCAAAAGCATCATGTGTATGTAAAGGATCTACGAGGTCTACAGACAAACAAGCACACAAACCATAACAAAGTATTACACAGCAAAAAACTTCTAAAGACGCTATAGAGTACTTTTTGTGTTGGAAATTTAGTGCTGGACATGTGTCCTGCCCTTAAAAGTATTTTGTATCCCCAGTGAGACTCAACTGGAAAGAGCTAAGTTATTTGCAAGAAGTTATCAGTTGGAGATAACTTCTGGGTTAAGAACAGGTATACTCTGAAAGTTCAGAATAGCCAAGTTTCACTTTACAGTAACCGCTGGACTGAGAGTGAGGTCCAGATGGAGGAGCTGGAGAAGGGACTGAAGGAGCTGAGGGAAGTTGCAGACCCATGGAGGGAGCATCAGTGTCAACTGGCCTGACCCCCCCCCCCCCCATCCTCCTGGAGGCTGGACCACCAACCAAAGAACACACATCGAGGGACCCATGGTTCGGACCAAATATGTGGCAGAAGAGGGCCTCATTGGCCATCAGGGAGAGGAAAGGCCCTTGGGCCTGAGGGTGTTAGAGTCCCCAGTAAAGGGGAATGTCAAGGGGGGAATATGGAAATGGGTGGGCGGGTGGGTGGGAGGTGGAATTCCCTCATAGAGGCGGGGAAGGTGAGGGGATAGGGGGTTTCCAAAGAGGAGACCTAGATAAGGGGAAACATTGGAAATGTAAATAAAGTATCAAAAATTAGTTAATTAATTAATTAAAAATAAATAAATAAATACAATTAAAAAAAAAAAAAAGAACAGGTATATGTGACTACTTTTTCAGCTTCAGGACCTTATTTCATATAGACCTGTACAGACACTGTAGGTGCTTTCTTAGTCTTTGTGAACTCATCTGTGTATAAATAATGATGTGTTTAGAAGATACTGTTTCCTTGTGGTCATACATCTCCTCTGACTCTTCCAATCTTTCTGCCTCCTCCTCTTCAGTAGTCCCCTAATCCTTGAGGGGAGAGATTTTATGGAAACATCCAATCCCCCAAGTATGATTTAGTTTTCCAAGGACCCTAATACTCTGAATCATGGCTGACTATGGGTAACTATATTTGTTCCTATCTCCTGAAAGATGAACCTTCTTGTATGACTGTTTTAAAAGGTGCTGATAATAAGATAATAGCAGAATATTATTGGGAGTCAATTTTTGGGTAAGTTTCTTTAGCATGTTGATAGTATTTTGTTTTCCATAAAGGTTCCTGACATATCTAGTCTTATGTTCTTGATCACCACAACGAGAGGAATGTATTTAATTTCACGAAGTAAGCCTTAAATCCAATTAGATATGTATTTGCTACTCCCACAAGATTTATGCCTCTATTGCTTTAGTATAACCTGAAGGCAGACCTTCAATGTATATTAGAGACTTTGCAGTTAGGTTGGTGTTTTCTTTTCTTCTTTATTATTGTCTAGAGCATTTTGTAGTAACATGAAGACTAGTCATTAGGAGTGAAGGATCTATGTGGGCAACAGTTGGTCTTCTCTGTGTTCTGTGAGTTGTGTTGGTCTTTTCTTCAGTGATTGGGCTTCCCCATTAGTTTGTAGAGTGCCCTATGGTATTGTCAATACCTGGGTTGTTTGGTAGTTTACATGAGGACACTTTGGCAAAGAACTCCATTAGATGTAACTTATTCACAGAACAGGAAGCTTCTTTTGGTGATCAGGGATGATGTATACTTGGATATTTGTCTCCACAGTTATTTGGTAGTTTCATTTAGAACACACACACACACACACACACACACACACACACACACACACACACACACATATATATATATGAAGCTTCTGATGTATTAATATTACATACAATCCCCCAATTACCTTACTTTACACCTGATGTCAGTGGTTATATAAATTAAAGTTTCTTTATCAAAGACCTAAAAGATACAGCCCACATGTAAACAAATATATAACATATTTGTCCTTTTGATTTAGGGTTAGTTCACTCAGGATGATTTTTTTTCTAGCCCCATCAGCTTATTTAAAAATTCATCATTTCATTTTTTAAAGATCTGAGTAATATTTCATTATGTAAATGTTTCAGCTTTACTTCATCTATTCATTCACTGATGGACATCTTCCATTGTATACATTTACCATATTTTCTTTTCTTAATCATCTTTGATAGACCATCAGGCTGTTTCCAGTTTCTGGCTATTATGAATAGAGCATCAATGTTGAGAAAGTGTCCCTCTAGCAATGTTGAGAAAGTGTCTTTCTAGCAAGATGAAGAAAGCTTTGAGTATAATCCAAATAGTAATACAGCTGAATCTTTATTAGATTGAGCCCAAACTTGCTGAGGAACCACCACACTGATCTCCATAGTCGCTATAAAATTTGAGATTAAGGATGATGGCAACTCCATCACTTTTTTATTCAAGATCACTTTATTTTATTTTTTCTTTTTATACAGATTTCCTTTTATATAGATTCTTTACTCATAAAACGTATACTAATTAGAATTTCCCCTTTCTTTACTTCTCCCAGGTCTTTCTCATGTCCCCTCCCATCTGGTTCCACTCCCTTTCTCAATCTGTCTTAAGAAAATAACAGGCTTCTACGAAGTAACAAAAAAACATAAAACAATATAATATAATAATATAAAGCAATACCCATCATGTTGAGATTGTACAGGGCAAACAAAGAAAAGAAAAGCTCAAGCAAAGACACAGGAATAGTAGACACAACCTTACACACACCCAGAAGCCCCATAAAAATACTAAAGTAAAATCTAAATTATACATTCAGAGGATCTAAGTACAAGCCAATCATTCTTTCTTTAACTATTCAATAGAGTACTTGATATCTTAGCTAGAGCAATAAGACAAATTAGTAAGATCAAAAGAATACAAATTGGAAAGAAAGAAGTCAATGTATCTTTATTTGCATATGATATGATAGTATATATGAAAGATACCAAATTTTGCACCAAGGATGACCTCCAGTTGATAAAAACTTTAGGCAAAGTGGCCGAATGGAAAATTAACTCACATGTATTAGTAGCCTTCCTTTATATAAATGACAAATGGACTGAGAAACAAAGAAACAAGGCCCTTCAAAATAGCCTCATATTATATAAACTATATTCAGGTAACCTGTACCAAGTAAGAGAAAAACTCGTACTGTAAAAACTTTCTTTATGTAGAAAGAAATTGAAGAAGATATCAGGACAGGAAAGATTTTCCATGCTCATGGATCAGTAGGATTAACAGTATAAATGGGCATCCTACCATGAACAATGTTCATATCCATTGCAGTTCCCATCAAAATTCCAACACAATTCTTCACTGACCTTGAAATGATAATTATAAACTTCATATGAACAAAAACAAAAACAAAACTTTATAATAGCTAAAAATTCCCAAATAATAAAAGGACTGCTAGACTGCTGCTTTGGGACCTGGACCACCAGCTGTCTGAATATTCTTGCCCTTGGAGGTTGGAGATTAGGTGGCACTGAATCAATGGTTCATACTCAGAAAGCAGGTGAGAAAGCTGCTGCAAGCTCCTTTATCGGGGGCACCCATTAATACCTCCAGCCATGTCCCAAGAAAGAATGCCTTCCAAATGGCAGTTCTCAATATCCTGGCATTGTTTGAGTTACCAATCTTATGTTCTGAAGCAGTCTTCAATGTCATCAATTAGGTCATCATGTGCAAGTTGTCTCTGAGGCTTCTTGACCCCTTATGTTTATGTAGAGTCAGCCACCTCTTCATCAGTGTGGCCTCCAGTTCATCCTACACTGTAGGTCTCAGCACTCCTGATTTTAAGTTGTGCTACAGAGCTTTAGTAATAGAAAGAGGATGATATTGGAATAAAGTCAGAAACATTGATCTAAAGAATAGAGTTGGAGCCTCAGATATACATCCACACCTTATTTTTGATAAATTAACAAAAACAACACACTGGGAAAAAGACAGCATCTTCAACAAATGTCACTAGTCCAATGTGATAACTGTGTAGAATAATGCAAATAGATCAATAACTATCACCTGACAAAAACTTAGCTCTAAATTGTTCAGAGACCTCACTATAAAACAAGATATACTGAACATGATAGAAAAGAGAATGGAGCAATTTGAACCTGAAGAGACCACCTCCAGTAGAGGGATGAGGTCATCAATCTACCTTTAAAATTTTTGATCAGAATTGTTCCTGTCTTTAAAACTCATAATACAGGGACAAAAATGGAACAGAGATTGAAAGAAAGGTCATCCAGTTACCAGCTCAACTTGGGTTCTATCTTATCAGCAGGCTCTAAACTCTGACAATATTACTGATGTCATGTTGTGCTTGCAGAAAGAAGCCTAGCATGGTTGTCCTCTGAGATGCTCTACCAGCAGCTGAGACAGATGTAGATACGTAAAGCCAACCACTGGACTGAGGGTAGGGACCCCTATGGAAGAGTAAGGGGAAGAATTGAAGGAGCTGAAGGATATCAGCTAACCTGGACCCCTGGGAGCTCCCAGAGACCAAGCAACCAACCAAAAAGCATACCTGTGCTGGTTCTCAGCACATACGTAGCAGAGGACAGCCTTGTCTGGCCTCAGTGGGAGAGGATGTACCTAATCATATAGAGACTTAATGACCCAGGAAAGGGAGATGCAGGGGGTGGTGGTGCAGAGGGTGAGGTGGGTATGTGTGTGTTTGAAGGGGTAGGTGAGTGGGCGGAAGGTGGGGAGCACCCTCTCAGAGGCAAAGGAGAGGGAGGATGGGGTGAAGAACTCTTGGAAGGGGACCAGGAAGGGGGCAACATTTGTAATGTAAATAAATAAAATAGTTAAAACAGAGAGAGAGAGAGAGAGAGAGAGAGAGAGAGAGAGAGAGAGAGAGAGAGAGAAATAGTCTTGTATCAAAGATTATTTTAACTGTCCTTTGATTGTTTTTGGTGGTGGTGGTTTTGTGTGTGTGTGTCTGTGTCTGTGTGTGTCTGTGTGTGTGTGTGTGTGTGTCTGTGTGTGTCTGTGTGTGTGTATTTCCATATGAAGCTGAAAATTGTCCTTCAAAGATCAGTGAAGAATTTTGTTGGAATTTTGATGGGGAATTCATTTCATTCATAGAATGTGTTTATTCCAAAGTCCTCCAATGTCACTTCAAAAGCCTCTCTCCCCTTTAGGATTTAGTCTCCATTCCATCCTTTTTCCAGCCCTGGTAAGTACAGCCTCTATGGATTTTCCTACCTGGGCATTTTATTTGATTCCATCTTTGTGTATGCAGCTTGTTATACTGATCATGATATCTAGGTTGTGTCCACAGTAGCATGTACTAATATTTCAAAACATTTTGTCTGAATAGCAGCCCACTATAAGGATATAATTTGTTCATTTAGTTATGTGTTAAAAATGTAAGGTGAGCTTCTGACTAATTTTTTTAAATAAAGCAGCTTTCAATTAAAATTTCAGCTTTTGGGTATTTGTTTAGGTTTAAATTTTTGGACCATGTGGGAAATATACATTTAATTCAAGCAATTACATAATAGCGTCTAAAGAAGAATCACCACTTAACATTGCCAACTGCAATATATGGAAATTTCTTATAAATGCACATCACACTGACAATATTTTATCAATTTAATCTTATTATTATCATCCTAGTAGCTTTAAAATGTCATTGATTTGTTATCATATAAAAGTGTTGCATGCAATTGTCCTTATAGTTTTTTTTTTTAATCCTTTTACCTTATGGTGGTTGAGAGTTTTTCCATATGTAATGTCCTCAGCACCTTGAGATGGATTAACTTCTGTACTCCAGAATGGATACTTTGACATCATGCTGCTGCCTAATTACCCAATCTAATCCTCAGAAATGAACTAGCCTATGATTTTAATAGACTTATATGCAGCAGTCCCAATTTGTAACTGTTTCTAAAGTTCTTTATTCTAAAATTAAATTCCTCTCAAATTTAAAACTCAGCATGAATTTCTTAAAGGAAAACTTTATCAACTAATTTCCAAAATGTGGTTGTGAAACACATCTTCATTATTTTCAGATAATGCTCATATTGATATCCTCCAGAACAGTGTTTCAAGAATTAATGTTGAAGTAGAACAAATATATTTTGAACAGCCACTGATTATGTTTTTTTATTAGTATGCTAAAGAATATTAGTATTTTAATAACTTCTATATTTCATATTTTCAACATTCTCAATGCAAATTGATGAAATATTGGGATATGTATTACTGTCCAGCTTCAAGTTTAAACTATGTATTAAGCACAGGAAACACTCTAAATTAATTACATTTGTGTCTCCTTTGTTCTTTATAGCAAATCCAATGAATCTTTCATAAATATCAATGCAATTACATGTGGTCTCTCTTAAGTCTTCAGTGACTCCTTTTGATGATTGGAATATGGATAACCCAGAACTGTTTCCCATATGACATATTTTACAGTTCTTCCAAAATGGAAAGGAAATTATGGCAATTAGATTTTAATGTCTATGAAGCTATGAGTCTGAAAATAACCTTAGTTCAAATACTACCTTATATATTTTTAGCATAATGAGTAAATACTTTGATGTACTTATGTCTCGTTTTTTTCTCATCAATAAGAAAAAAGAACATGTGACATGTCTAATGCATCATAAGATTTTCATAAATTTATGCATGATAATCACTAAGAATTATCTCCAACATAGACTCACACATGAATTTGAACATAAACCCACATACATTATATAGATGTGCATTGTATGTACATATATATATTCACAAATGCTTGAATAGCATTAATATTTAATGAGACTAATATTTATATAAGATAGAAACTATCTTCTAGGACAGTGTGCCTTTTCTAAGCAAACTTTAAGATCTTCATTTTGTATTCCAATGTGTTACTTTGGACCAAACTTTTTTAAACTATAAAACTAGCAAAAACAGCATTATCTTGTGATTATTCCAATAGTTTTAATAATTATACATTGCTTTGTTTATTTATTTCACTATTTGGGGATCATCTAATAATGCATCACTTTTATCCCACAAAGCCCATTTTTATTCAAATGATTGTAATGGGAAATTGGAAGAGCCCTAAAATTAGAGAAAGCGACATTTACATCCTTTAGATGAATGTGATTACCTTCTCGTTCTTCTACAGTATCCAAGACATAGGCCCCAACTTCCCTGGGAGATGGTATTTGTTAACCCAATCTCCTGTGCCCCAGCTCTATTGCCTTACAATATTTTGGGTAAGCAGAATACAAACAGAGCATGATATAATGTATTAATATTCTATCTGTCTATCTATCTATCTATCTATCTATCTATCTATCTATCTATCTATCTATCTATCTATATTATTCGGCATACATTTTTAAAAATATAAATTGATTTGTTATTTTATTTATTTACATTCCAATTGTTTTCCCCTTCTGGGTTTCCATTTTGCCAAGTCACGTATCCAATACATCCTCCCCCTGCCTCTCTGAGAGTGCTCCCCCCTACACATTCCCACCTGACCACCCTAGCATCCCCTTATGATGGGGGCACTGAGCTTTCTCTCCCATTGGCACCAAATAAGGCACTCCTTTGCCACATTTGCCAGTGGAACCATGGAGTCACCTCATGAGTATTTTTCAGTTGGTGGTTTACTCCCTGGGAGCTCTGGGGTGTCTGCCTAACTGATAGTGTTGTTCCTTCTATGAGGGTTGCAATCCCCTTCGTCTCCTTCAGTCCTTCTCCTATTCCTTTGGGGTCCCTGGACTCAGTCCAATGGTTAGCTACAAGCATCCACATCTGTCTTGGTCAGGCTCTGGCAGAGCTTCTCAGGGCACTGCTATACCAGGCTCCTTTCAACCATTGCTTCTTGGCATCAGCCACAGTGTTTGGGTTTGGTGTCTATAGATGGTATTGATCCCTAGGCGGGGAAGTCTCTGGATTAAGTTTCCTTCAATCTCTGCTCCATTCAGTCCCTATATTTTCTTTAGACAGGAACAATTCTAGGTTAAAATTTTTGAAATGGGTGGGTTGTTGGCCCCATCCCTTAACTGGGGTCAGTGCCTATACTTTGGATATAGTCTCTACAGTTCTATCTCTCCTGTGTTGGGTATTTTAGATGTCATCCCTGTTGGGTCCTGGGAAACTCTTGCTTCCCTGGCATCTGGGACTTTCTAGTGTCTTCCTCCAGATCCCTATCCCCTACTGCTACACACCTCTGTTCAATTTTCCGACCCTCTGAACTTCTCCTCTGTCTCTTCCCACACCTAAACTTGCCTCCTTTCTCCACCCCACACTCTCAGAACCCTCTCTTCCTCTACTTCCCATAATTCTTTTGTTCTCCTTTCTAAGTAGGACTGAAGCATCTACACTTTAATCAAGAACCTCCACATAAAACCAGATACATTGAATCTAATAGAAGATAAAGTGGGAAAGAGCCTTGAACACAATGGCACAGGGGAAAGTTTCCTGAACAGAACACCAATGGCTCGTGCTCTAAGATCAACTATTGATAAATGGGATCTCATAAAATTGAAAATCTTCTGAAAGGCAGAGGACACTATCAGTAGGACAAATTGAAAATCTAGAAATTGGGAAAAGATTTTTGCCAACCCTGTATCCAATAGAAGGCTAATATCCAATATATACATAGAACTCCAGAAGTTAGACTCCAGAGAACCAAATAACCCTATTAACAATGGGGTACAGAACTAAACAAAGAAGTCTCAAATGGCTGAGAAGCACCTAAAGAAATGTTCAATATCCTAAGTCATCAGGGAAATGCAAATCAAAACAATACAGAGATTCCACCTTACACCAGTCAGAATGGCTAAGATCAAAAACTCAGGTGACAGCAGATGCTGGCAAGGATGTGGAGAAAGAGGAATACTCCTTCTTTGCAGGTGTCCATCAACAGAAGAATGGATACAGAAAATGTACATTTACACAGTGGAGTACTACTCAGCTATTAAAACCAATGACTTCATGAAGTATTCAGGCAAATGGATGGAACTAGAAAATATCATCCTGAGTGAGGTAACCTAGTACACACATGGTATGTACTCACTGATAAGCAGATATTAGCCCAAAAGCTCAGAATACCTATCTCACAACTCATAGACCATATGAAGCTCAAGAAGAAAGAAGACCAAAGTGTAGATACTTCAGTTTTACATTCAGCCTTCTTAACAGCAAAAGTGGGTACAAGAGAAATTTGGAACAATAACAAAAAACAACAACATTGCTGTCCAGAAATGGTATGCAAACAGAGAAAAATGTGGAACCAAATCTTGGAAGATTTGGAGAATCAGACAAGTAGGACTTAGCTTATTAGCTCTCCCCCTCCTCTACGCATGAAGGGAAACAGCCTAGCCTAAAATCAGGGAGATGAGGGAATGCTCTCCTGTTTCTACACAAGGACATGTGTCACCTAGGTGAAGGATGATGAGCAATTTAGCACTGAACTATGCAGCAGTGGCTGCACTATCAGCAAGGCAGCATCACAGATTTGTTCAGTCATTTATCTTCAGTGTGCCACATGTTGATTTGCCTAAAGATGCTATTCTATAAATGTTTGTAAAATTCTCTTGATCTAATAAATATATAACTCAATATATTTATTAATGAAGAAAAATAAAGGTTGTTCATTTTTGTAATGTAAATGAAAACTCACAATGGCATAATAAATTTTGAGAAAAAAAATCTGTTCCTGTGACGGCTTGATTCCCCAGCATAGGTGAATGCTAGGGCAGTGAGGGGCTGTGAAGGAGTTTGGGGGGAGCACCCTCATAGAAGCAGGGAGAGGGGGATGGGATGCAGGTTTGTGGAGGGAAATCCAGGAAGGGGGATAACATTTGAAACTTAAATAAGTAAAATGACCAATAAAAAAATTAGAAGTCAATAATAACACAGCCTAAATAAGGCTTTTTATAGCATTGCAGAATTATTATTATTTTAAATGTATTTTCTAATTTTGGAGAATTTCATTGGGTGTTGTATTTATATTATTGCAACTTGGTCTTCTCTCCCAAACATTTCTTCTCAAGGTCTACCCACTTCCTCTCAAATCCATCACTTCTTTATTTTCGTTTCACACACACACACACACACACACACACACACACACACACACACACACGTTCATGTGTGTGTGTATGATATATGATATAGAAATATCCTGTAAAGTATATTTAGTGCTATTCTTATGTATATAAGATTTTAGCTAACCACTTGGGATTAAATAAATTATCAGCAGTCTTATTGATGGAGACAATTAATTTTCCTTCTATTAGCATTGTATAATTATAAAACCTGAAAAGTTTTCACTATAATATACCACATTATACTGATAAGAAAGCAAATGTTTCACAAATCAATAAATTTTATTAACATTAGTTTTCAATTATCATTTGACCTTAGGACCAAACTAATTACATTAACAATCTTATATTACAATGTAGGGTTCTTAGTTTACTCCATATTCTTTGTACTAACCAAGAAACTCTGAGGACCTTGCCCTCTTTATGACCCAGCCAGCAACATGATCCCTTACAGGTTGATTTGGTTTGATAAGGTACTTATGGGTCCATTATTCAATAGTCAATATTCATAAGATATAACATTATTTTTTAACTTTGTTAAACGAACAATGATGCCAGCCAATATATCAATTATTCGATCATTGTCTGCTTAAAAGAAAAAACCAAAAATTTAAGAATAGCAATAAGTTGTAAATATGGAAGAATATATGAGAAACTTTTAACTTGACAATTATATCTCTGAAGGGAAAATTCACAGAACCCAAATACAAAGAAACCAAACTCTTACATTAATGCCAAAAAAAGAACTGATACTGAAAAAAATAAAAATTAAAAGAATATCTGTTACAATGTAGGGTTCTTAGTTCACTCCATATTCTTTGTACCAACAAGAAACTCTGAGGACCTTGCCCTTTCTATGACCTAGCCAGCAGCATGATCCTTTACAGGTTCAAACCTCAGGCAGTGCTTTGACCCTCACAGCTCTGATAAAGATATTTACATTGTTGCTCCAGAGCACTGCAGGATTGCCCAGCTGAATTTCAACAACACTCACATGAACTTTACATGTAGACATGCCTAGGGGGAACATTGCTTGTCTTTTGAAGTTTTTTTTTTTTTTTTTTTTTTTTCATCTTTTCAGAGAAGCCCAGATGCATAAGGGTAAAGCATAGTCAGCAATGGTTATGCTTCCTTGCATTCTCTGTGGGTTTCAAATGCTGATATATGCCTCCATCTCCTTTTACTGTTTGTGGTCAGAAATGACTACAAACAATTCAGAAGGCAAAAGACTTATCACCATCATTTTATAAATGTGGTATGTATATTGGAGAATATGAGTTAAATCTCATAGAGGGTTTTTAATATTGCCAGCAGTAAACTTAAGGTATAGAGGTTGTTTAATTTTACCTGGGACAAATTGGAACAAGTATCTTTTAATCTAGATAGTACATTCATGGACAACCAGATAGATTATTCACCAAAGGCCATCATGGTGAAACATTTTTCATTGGGTGAAACCTTACAGGAACTTGGGTTACTTGAAATCAGCTGCATCACTAATAAGCACATTCTAGTATTTATGAATATTCATGATAACAGCATCCCTATCTCTCTGCCTTACCTGCAGCCATCTATTCTAGCCACAATCACCTCCACTCAACAACTGCTCACTACTTCTATAACTGAAGAGGTATATTGGTAATCATGCATCTTTTTCAGCTTTGTAAGTTTTAATACCATGCTGAGTCTATGGACCTTCTTCCAGGAAAGAATATTTCAAGCCAATGGAGAAAGCTACACAACATCATGCAATATTAGATACTATTCCAGAGCCATTATCTTTGGTTGAGAGCAATAAATAACATATGCATGGTTCTCATGAATTGCAGTTTACAAACAATGGAGAAAGATAGATGCTAAGTAACCAAGGCCAGTATCATTCCTCTTCTTATCAAGCAAGTGAATCATTTCTCACACATACATACACACATAAACACACACAAAAACAAGGAAGTCCCATATGAAATTGATGGATATGAATGTGTGGTCATATTTCATATGAAATCTCAGAAAATATTTTATATCATTTTTATTTAATTTCATTACTATTATTATTATTACTAGTATTATTTTAATTATTCACTTTACATCCTGCTCACTGCTCCCTCCTTGTCACGCCCTCCCACAATTCTTCCCCCAATTCCCCTCCTCGTCTTTGATTGGGTGAGGCCCCCTGGGTATAACCCCAATCTGGCACATCAAGTCTCTTTGAGGCTAAGCACATCCTCTCCCACTGAGGCCAGAAAAAGCAGCCCAGATATAACATATCCCATGTACAGGAGATGACTTTTAGTATACACTCCCCCACCTCCACTGTTCCTGTTGTTCGGGACCCACATGAAGATGAAGCTGCACATCTACTACATACATGTGGGGAGGCATAGGTTCAGCCTGTGTATGTTCTTCGGTTGGTGGTTCTGACTCTGAGAGACCCAAGGGTCAAGTTTAGTTGATTCTGTCAGTTTTCCTATGGAGTTCCTATCCCCTTAGGGTCAGCAATCCTTCCTCCTATTTTTCCATAAGAGTCTCCAAGCTACATCCACTGTTTGGCAGTGGGCATCTGCATCTGTGTGGGTGATCTGATATTAAGATAGCAAGAGATAGGAAGTCCATTCTCACAATCCAACTTCTGTACCATAATAACTTCACAGTAGGTTATACTCACAAATATTCCTGCAATATTTCAAGGGTTATTTTGTTTTGTTAATTTTCTATAAAAATTCATACATGTATTATCGAATTCTGATTACCCAATTCCAACCAACTTAATCTCGCTCATTCTTTATGTCCCTTTCTTCCAGTTATATTTTGTTTCAGGATTTGCTGAGATGGACAAGGGTCATCTGTGCAGTCACAGGCCTGCATTGTAATCTGTCTCACTGCTGAATACATAAGTGAAGACCATGTCTATCCTCCTTCAGGATCCGTCCGTAGCTAATAATTTAACAGGAACAGGTTGGGATCAGAGAGCATCTTCAACATCCACAATTGAATAATGACAGACCCAGTCTTGCCTAAGACAATTAAAAGCTATTTGCTATAGTAGATGCTGAATATATTGAATGTGTAATGCAAAGATCACAATATTTCATAGCGTTTCTTACTAGCCTCCAACTCTTAATTCCTTTCACTTTCTTCCATAGTGATGTTTGGTCCCTAGTTGGTGGAACTGTTTTAGAAATGATTAGTAAGTATGGGTTTTTGGAGATGTCACTGAGGGTGGGCTTAGAGGCTCAAAAACCATATACTAGGCACAGTCTTTCATTTTGCTCCTGCTTGTGGACAAGATGTAAGCCCTTAGCTACAGCCTCAATGCCATGCCTATTTGCCTGTTGTCATGATAGTCATGGACTTGCTCTCTGAAACATTAAGCAAGCCCCCAACTACATGCTTACTTTTACAAGTTGCTTTGGTCTTGGTGCCTCTTCACAAAAATTGAAAACTAAGACATTAGATTTATTTATAAATAATTAAAGGGAAAAGAGGTAATGAATTTAAAATAAAAGAATGAGGAAGGAAGGCAGTATTGAAAGAATGTGTAGGGGGAAATATAATTATATTACATCCTCAAAATTTAAAATAAATTAAAAACCTATTGTGTGTATTTTGTGATATACATATATATGTTATACATTTAGTAAATCCATTCTCACAATTCAGCTTCTGTAACATAATAACTTCAAAGGAGGTTATACTCACAAATATTCCTGAAATAGTTCAAAGGTTATTTTTATTTTGTTAATTTTCTGTAAAAAAGTCATATATGTGTTCTTAAATTTAAATTAAATTGAATAAAGGTTAATAGGAAATGGGGGTTGTGGACCTGTTTAGAAATAGTTCTTTGGGGTAATTCCAGTCTTGTCAGCACTGCAGTCCACTAGCCAAACACTAAACACAGATCTGTAGCAGTATTCAATCTAGAAAAAACTGCAAGGATCTGCAGATTATCAGAGTTTTGGAAGCAGAAAGAAGGATCTGGAATACCACCAGAAGTTCTTTGGTGCATTTCTTCCTACAAAGTCCTGACAAGGGAAGATGAGTGAAGAAAGCAAGGCAAACCAATGCAAAAGTGTTGTCAGCAAATAAAGCATCAGCAAAGCCCAAAAAGATCAGCAAAGTGTTGCAAGGTAAACCAATGCAAGAGGGCTGTCCACTGTCTGTTGTGTTCCACTTATACTCATTCCAAACATCTCGTGTCCTCTTAAGAGTCCTCAAGTCCTCAACAGACAACTTCCACAAAATCACCATGTGTCTCTTCTTATTAAAAGTCCTCTCATGTGTCTTTAGCAAAACATCCTCTCATAAGACAGTTTTCAGAACTGACACAACTGACTCTCCAACAAAACCAAAAATAATTCACACTTGTGTGTGTGTGTGTGTGTGTGTGTGTGTGTGTTTATTGAGAGGGAGTGTACACATGCCATGGTGTTTGTGTGAGGTAGAAGATAACTTCTGGCAGTCCATTCTTTCTTTCCACCTGACTGAAGCAGACCCTATCCTGTTGTATCTGCCAGAATACATATTCTGAGTTGGCTCACTGAAAATATTAAGGACAATTTACCTATTCTCATTTCCCACAGAGTTGTGACTGTTTTCAGAATTTGATGAAATATTCTTAAACTTCATGTATAAAGGCTAATGGCTAAATAACACTAAAGAGAATGGTAGCTAGGGTTGAAGGGAAGTGGCTAAGTCAATTCAGGATCAATTATAAAAAGAGAAATATATCTATATGGAGAATGTTCAGTAATATCCATCCATGTGAGTACAGATGTTTAATTCCAGCAGTCAGGAAGCAAGAACAAAAGCAAAAGCATCTGTTTGAGATGGCATACAGTCTCATGTACATTGTGATCTATACTGGGTGCTGCGAGATCCAGACTAGGAAGGCTACATAGAGAGATCCTACTTTTTAAAAAGAAGAAATAAAAAGAGTACATTGTTTAGAATACCTAATCAAGTTTTCTACTGATACATGTATGGGATGGTTAATAGAGTACACACATATTAACTTTTACTGTGAAATATGATTAATATTGGACAGATTAAAGCTTTAAACAATAGCAAATAAACAACAAATCCATTTATCTATAGCAATAAATGAAAATGAAATGACATTGAAATTATAAACTCAGAATTGGAACAGAAAATATACATATATTAACAATTAATTTTTTAAAAAGTGCAGAAGCATTTCTGAGAGAATCAGTAGTCCACATAAAAAGACTCATTTTGTAGAACATGTGATTCATGTATTACATTGTATCACTCAAGGAAAGGCCATCCAGAGACTGCCCCACCTGCAGATACATCCCATAGATAGCCACCAAACCCAGACGTTCTTGTGGATGCTGGAAAGTGCTTGCTGATGGCAGCATGATAAGCTGTCTCCAGAGAGGCTCAGGCAGAGTCTGACAAATACAGAGGCGGATGCTCACAGCCAGCCATTGGACTGAGCATGGGGTCCCAGATGGAGGAGTTGGAGAAGGGACTGAAGGAGCTGAGGGGTTTGCAGTCCCATGGAGGGAACAACAATGTCAACTGGCCAGACCCCCCTGGAGCTCCCAGACACTGGACCACCAACCAATGAATACACATGGAGGGGCCCATGGTGCTGGACACATATGTGGCAGAGGAGGGCCTTGTTGGCCATCAGTGGGAGGAGAGGCCCTTGGGCCTGAGGGTGTTAGATGCCCCACTTTAGGGGAATGCTAAGGAGGGAAGACAGGAGTGCATGGGCGGGTGGGTGGGAGAGCACCCTCATAGAGGCAGGGTGAGGGGGAAAGGAATAGGGGGGTTCCAAAGGGGAAAACATTTGTAATGTATATCAAGTAAATATCCAAAAAATAAAAAAATAAAAAAATATTTGAAATAAAGGTGATAAACTATCTAAACAAGTTGAGATAAACTATGATAAACTAGTTAAGTGAACAGTGAATCCAGATGCACTGCTGTGTTTTAGAATTGGTTATAATCTATTCACAATCATGGATAAAAGTAATTAAGAAAACATGGAATACCAGTTTGTACTCACATCATCCACATAAAAGCAAATATTACTGATTGATGGCAGCATGTATGGGTGAGAAATGAACTTACATATTGCAACTGAGAATCTGCTTCCTACAGAAAGAGGTTATATTTAAACGTGTCCATTCATAGTGATGTAATCAACCTTACCTCCAAGAAACTGGTTCATATTCAAAAAGGAAGTCCTAGAAGTTTATTAGCAGTGAAGCTTGATTCCCCACTGTGGTTATTGTTTTTCTGAGGGAAGGAGTCATTGTTTTTTGGGGACTTGGCCACTTTTGATTGCTCATATTCAAACGGAGGGCCATACATATACCAGTATTGTTAGCACTAATTGGACTCTAAGGCTGTCAATAGCAATTTTAAAATGACATGATGTTGAGAGGGAGGTAGAGTGCTCAGAAAAGGGGAACCTGAGAGGAATTAGTGGTTGATGGATATGACCAGTATACACTGTATAGATGTATGATATTTTCTTGCTTTTAATCATTTAGTTTTATTTTTATCTACATTTTTTCTTTTATTAATATTAATCATTCTATTTTTGTCTCAAATTATATCCCACTTCTAGGTTACCCCTCTGCCAACCCCTATCCCACATCTGCCCTCCCCTCCTTTTTGCCTGTATGGGGGTACTCCCCCAACCACCCACACTCTCCTGACCCACCGCTCTAGCATCCACCTACTCTGGGGCATCAAAGCCCCTGGCACCAAGGGACTCCCCACATTGCTGTCTGGCAAGGCCAACCTCTGCTACATATGTATCTGGAGCCAAAGATCCCTTTAGGTACACTTTTTGGTTGGTGGTCTAGTCTCTGGGAGAACTGGGTGGTCAGGCTAGCCTACATTTTTCTTCCAATTGGGTTGCAATCCTCCTCTGACTTTCCAGTTCTGCCAGCTCCCCCATCAGGTTCTCTGAGTTCAGCCCAGTAGCTGGCTCCAAGCGTCTGCCTCTGCATTGGTCAGTTGCTGGCCGGACATTCCCAGAACTGCCATACTTGGTTCCTCTCTGCAAGCATCTCTTGACTCCCTGCAATAGTGTTGGTTTTTGTGTCTGCAGACATGATGTATCCCACAGATAGGGCTGATCCTCAGTTGGCCCTTCCTTCACTTTCTGTTCCATTTTTTGTCCCTGTTCTTCCTTTGGAGAGGAACATTTCTTGGTTAAAAATAACTTTGAGATGGGTACATGGCTCCATCCCTCCACCCAGGGGCCTTGCTTATCCACTAGAGGTGATCTCCATAGGTTCTATCTTCCCCTTCTCTGTGCATTACAGCTAAAGTCAACGCCATTGGGTCCTGGGAGCCTTAGATTTATCTCTTGTCTGGGACCCTCCCGTGGCTACCCCCAGTTCCTCATCTACCCTGCTATCTGTTTTTATTCTATTTCCTGACTTGTACCTTTCTCATGTCTCCTCCAGATTCTGATATTGCCACCCTTATTTCCTCCTCCTCCTTTCTCCATCCATTGTCTCCCTGTACTTCCATCTCACATAATCATCCTGTTCCCCCCTCCATGCAGGGCTGAAGCATATACTCCCTGATCATCCTTCCTTGTGTGCTCCATATGGTCTGTAGGTTGTATCATATGCACTGTAAGCTTTTGAGTTAGTATACACTTATTAGTGAATATATATCAAGTATGTTCTTTTGTATCTGGGTTAGCTCTTCCAGGATGACATTTCCTAGTTCCATCCAATTGCCTGAGAATTTCATGAAGTCATTGGTTTTAATCACTTTGTGGTTCTCCATTGTGTATATGTTCCACATATTCTGTATCCATTCTTCTGTTGACATCTGGGTTGTTTCCAGCTTCTGGCTATTTTAAATAAGGGTGCTATGAACATAGTGGAACATGTGTCCTTGTTATATGTTGGAGAATATTTTGGGTATATGCCTAGGAGTGGCTGGGTCTTCAGGTAATACTATGTCCAATTTTACATATGCTTTTCAATTTTATGAGGTCCCATTTGTCAATATTTGCTCTTAAAGCATAAGCCATTACTGTTCTATTCAGGAAGTTTTCCCCTATGCCCAAGTATTTGAGGCTCTTCCCCACTTTCTCTTCTATTAGATTCATTGTATTATCTGATTTTATGTGGAGGTCTTGATCCACTTGGACATAATCTTTATGCAAGGGAGATAGGTATGCATCAATTTGCATTCTTCTACATGCAGACCACCAGTTGAACTAGCCTCATTTATTGAAAATGCTGTCTTTTTCCCCACCACCACTGAATGATTTTGGCTTCTTGTCAAAGATCAAGTGACCATAGGTGTGTGGATTCATTTCTAGATCTTCATTTCTATTCCATTGATCTACTTGCCTGGTTCTGTACCAATACCATCCAGTTTGTTCACTATATCTCTGCAGTATGGCTTGAGGTCAGGGATGGTTATTTCCCTAGAAGTTTTTTTATTGTTGAGGATAGTTTTTGGTAGTCTAGGTTTTTTGTTATTCCAGATGAATTTGCCAACTGCTCTTTCTAAATCAATGAAGAATTGAGTTGGAATTTTGATGGGCATTGCATTGAAGTTTTAGATTACTTTTGGTAAAATGGCCAATTTTACTATATTAATCCCGCCAATCCATAACCCCAAAGGAAATAGATGCAGTCATTAATAGTCTCCCAACCAAAAAGAGTCTAGGGCCAGATGCTTTTAGTTCAGAATTCTAACAGACCTTCAAAGAAGATCTAATACCAATACTCTTCAAACTATTCCACAAAATAGAAACAGAAGGAACACTACCAAATTCTTTCTATGAAGCCACAGTTACACTGATACCTAAACCACAAAAAGACCCAACAAAGAAAGATGTATGATATTTTCAAGCAATAAATGGAAACATTTTGTATGAAGAGTTCAGTGAGCTGCTTCTTGCCTCCTTTTTGTTTTGTAGTGTAAATGCAGAATGATCCTTTTTCTGCAGAAACAAGATCTCACCCATGAATGGAGGTCCCTCACCAGACACAGGATCTTCTAAAAACTGATGCAAAATCCAGCTTCCCAGTTTCTCTAATTGAATTCTGGGAGAGAAATATTTGTTCTTTTAAATGATCCTATTTCATATTTTAAAAGTATGCATACCAACAAACTGAACTGATTCAACTGCATTTAATTATTTTATATCAACCTCTCTTTCTTTTGAAATAATTATAATTCTAAAGCAAAATTAGTTAATGACATACTAAGAGTTTTTGGTGCAACATTTTACAGTGTTGGATGGAGGAAAATGTGTCATTGAACAAAGAATTAGAGAGATGAAATCTTATTTATAATCTGAAGTGATAAAAATCTTTAAAAAACAATGTGTGCGTGTTAGATGACTTAAGTGGTATTCTTGAATTATTTTTAAGTTAGCAGAACAAGTGTGTTTTCACTAACTAATGCTGTTTAAGCCACTCTATGTTTAAGTGTCTCAAACTATAATAACTACTCATTTTTGATGATAATCGTATTGATTAAATGTGTCTCTATTATATTTTGTCACACTGTATGTTTAAAGTAGCACTCAGCTATAGTTTTACCTTAAGAAAAACTTTTTATGGATTTATAGATTTCATGTTATGTGCCCCAATCCCATTCACCTCTGCTTCCCTTCATATTCCCCCTCTTCTCATGAAATCTCTTTCCCAAAAGGAAAAACAAAACCAAAACAAGACAGAACAAATAAACAGAAAAACTTGTCATGGAAGCTATACTTTGTCACAGTGTGTCCCACAGTATATCCTTTTGTGCAGACAACTTTATTTGTAAATGGTCACTCTCATGAGTCATTGGTCTGGTTCTAGAACACTTGGGACTCCTCTTAGATATCCTGCTCTTTACCTATGTCATAGAGATCCTGCAGCTTTTGATGTCTATCACTGGTCCCTGTACATGCCCAACAGTTCATAGTTAGGGTAGATATTGGGGTAGGCCATTTCATAACTCTAGATCTTGCCCTGGATGTCAGCTGAATTGATCAGCCAGTGAGCTTTACTAAACCCACACCACCAGGGTGAGCTCTCTATCATCTACCAGTGATCTCACCAGGGATGCTTCATTGTCAGGAGCCAAACCCAAGAGATGCCAAGAACTAAACCCATGAAATCACCCACTGTCAGTTAGGGTGCAAGGTTAGAAAGGACAGGGCATTTGTGGTCTCGGATCCCAGGAATTAAAAGAATTCCTGGTATTTCCTGAAAATGGGCTACAATAGTGGGTTGGTCTTAGGCCATGTGTAACCTTCCCGCCTGCCTGTCTTTTTAAGCTGCTGTCCTGAAATAAATTTTGAGAGCTTGATCAGAATGCATGACTTGCTCTACTTCCTTGCTGTCTATTGTCCCCCATTTGTCCGTCCCCTCCTTAGGTCCACGTTGATGACCCCTTGGGCTGGGGCAGTTGGCTCCCAATGTTTGGGGCTCAAGGAATGGGTAATCTGATGAACACTGCTCTCTCGGAAGTCTGGCCAAACGCTTTTCACTGGAATCAACGTGAGGATTCTGTCCAGGGATCACCACAGAGTGACCTGCCTGTGAGACAGATCCGGTATTGAGGTAAGTGAGTGGAGCAATCATGGGACAAGCATTGAGTAAGCATGACTTATTTTTACAGGGTCTCAAGGAGTCCCTCAAGGCACGAGGAACTCCTCATAAAGAAAAAAGGATCTTATTAATTTTTTGAATTTGTTAATTGATGTCTGTCCTTGGTCTCCTCAAGAAGGAACTATTGATGAAAAAAGATGAGCCAGCAGTGAAAAAACCATGTAGAAGGACAAGGTAATTGTAAAACATGTCTTATGTATGTGTTTAGAGTCATGCTAAAATCTAGAGAAGCAGAAGGTAATTCTCATAGGTGCTTTTAGTCTTTGGATCCTGACTAGAAATAGTTTACACCCTAGACATGAAAAAATGGGCTTGAGAAAAGCAATCCTCCCTGACTATCCGGGGAAGGAACATGAATGTAAGCTGTTCAGAGCTCTCCTGGAGATGGGAGAAGGTTGGGAGACGTCTGGCCTCCTCTCTGGCTCCTACAGGAGAAATGCTTAGTTCTAGTTCTGGGTCTCTTAGGTAGAATATCTGAGTCCCTAATTGTCCCTGGGACATCTAATTCTCTTTCCTTTCTGTGTATTGTATGTTCTTGGTGTACCAATCTGTCTGTGTCTGTCAGTTTATATGTTTGTTTTTGTTTCATTGCTTAAATGTTGCTCTGTGTTTCATGTTCAAAAAAAAGGGGGGGGGGGAGAAAGAAAAGAAAAAAACAGTCTCAATTTGCCTTTGAGTCCTGCACCTGTAGCTAGGAGTCAAGTACAGCTGGAGAAGCCCTGCCAGGAGCTGACTGTCTGCACAAGGTTCTCTTAAAGGGGCCAGCAGCTTGTTGGCTTTTATGCTAAGGGAGCTGATGACTGTTTTTCCTAGAAAAATCTTTGAGATTGTGATTATTGGGTTCAGTAGGTGACAAGGTGCTCCTCTCTTGAAATACAACTAGAAAAAGTAAAATTTTGTCGGATCTAAATAAGTAAATTTGTAGCTACTTCATTTTTGTTTCTGACTGGTTTTAAATGTATAAATATGTTCTGCGTGTCTTGGTTATAGACTATTGGCTTATAAGTTATTGGGTATGATTAAAAATTTGTAACTTTGGTAACAGAAAGTTGGCTTAAAAGTGATAACTCAGGGTTGGAGTCATTCTAGACAGCAACATGTGGCATGAGCCAACACAGGGAAACAAGTCTCTAAAGATACATTTAAATTGGGTAACATTTTATGTAATTCTTATTCTAGAAATCAGACTTATAAAAGATAGGATTCAGGGCAGTGTCTCTTTGGTGAGGTATTAGAGGCTGCACTGTCATGTGTTCATGTACAGGAACTGGCAGCCAAACTTTGTAGCATGGGGGTAAATCACTTGGTGACTTTGGAGAGACTGAATTGTTTGTTGGAGGCTTGAGTTTTGCTTTCCAAAGTTATGGTTGTGCTCTGGTGTTGCAAAGGAAACTTAAAAATTATAGTTAAACTGCCAGTGTTCCATTGGCTGTTCAATCACACGCTTAGGATTCTAACTCACACATATGTTTTATTAAGAAAAATCCGGCAAGTGGAGATTGTTGCAAGATTTGCGAAGGGTTGATAGGCTATGGAACTTGCAAAGGCATTACAGCCTGGCTGTCTACTCTAGTTGCCATTCCAGGAAATGCTTATAGAATTATTATGGATTTAGAGAATTGTTTTTATACTGTTTCTTTGCATCTTGGTGACTGTGGGAGGTTTGCATTTAGTGAGCTTGCTTGTAATTTTAAAAAACCCATGAAACAATGTCATCAGAAAGTTTTGCCTCAACTAATGGCTAATAGCCCTACCTTGTGTCAAAAATTTGTTGCTGCTTCAATACAAGAGGTTAGGACCTTGTATCTTTCTGTGTATATTAGTCATTTTATGGATGATATTTTATTAGCTGAACCCTCTGAGGGAGTTTTACTAAAAACCTTTGTTCTTATACAACAAGCTTTAAAATCTTGGGGATTAGTTGTTGCTCCAGAAAAGATTCAAAGGCAATATTCTTTTTTAATATTGGGACATCAGTTATATCCTAAACAAATTGTGGCACAGAAAATTCAAGTAAGAAAAGATAGTTTATTTACTTTAAATGGTTTTCAAAAGTTGCTAGGAGATATTAATTGGCTAAGGCCTCATCTTAAGCTTACCACAGGAGAACTTAAACTTCTGTTTGATATTCTCAAGGGAGATGCAAATCCTAATTCCCCTTAACAATTAACTGATGAGGGACTAATAGTTTTGTCAAAAGTAGAGGAAGCTATTAGCCAACAACAGATACATTATATAGACTATGATAAATTGTTGGCTGTTTGTGTTACTGCTACTTATGTGCCCACAGCAGTTCTTTGGCAAAAGAGACCATTAATGTAGATTCATCTTTCTTCATCTCTAATAAAGTTTTAACAACCTATTATGACGCTGTTGCTGTGTTAATACAGAATTGTAGAATAGAATCAAGAAAATATTTTGGGAAAGAACCTGATAAAATATTTATTCCTTATTTCAAACAGCAATTAATTGGTTATTGAAAAATACTGATATTTGGCCTATTACATGTGCAAAATTTTCAGGGAAAATTGATAATCCTTATTAAAAAGATAAGTTGTTGCAATTTGCCTCTATGCATGCTTTTGTATTTCCTGTACATTTACACATACAGTCCAAAGGAAATGCGCTTACTATATTTACAGATGGTTCATCTAATGGGAAGGCAGCATATGTGATTGGATCACATGTTCATTCTCTTGCGTGTCCCCCTGCTTCAGCACAATTAATTAAACTATGCTGTAGCTGCTGTTTTTGAAATGCTAAAAAATCAAGCTTTTAATTTATATGCTGATAGCCAATATATAGCTCATGGTTTACAGATACTTGAAATGGTTCCTTTTTTAGATACTGCTAATTCTCAAATTTTGTAATTATTTATGCAAATTACAACTCAATTTAAGAGATCATACAGTTCCTTATTTTGTATGAAATTTAACAGCTCATACTGGATTGCCTGGACCCTTTAGTGAGGACAATGCTACAGCAGATTTGTATATCAAGAAGGTTATGGGCCTTATACAGGAACAATTGGCCAAACAATCTCATTCTTTACATCATCAAAATAGTAAGTGCTTGAGACAACAATTTGGTATTCTAGAGAATGTGCAAGTCAAATTGTAAAGACTTGTCATGAATATCCTCAGTTTCTACCTGTACCACATAATGGTGTTAATCCTTGAGGACTTGTACCTAATCAATTATGGCAAATGGATGGTACTCATATTTCTGATTTTGGAAAATTAAAATATGTACATGTGACTATTGACACCTTTTCAGGCTTTCTAGTTGCAACTGCTTTAACAGGAGAAGCAAATAAAAACATAATTAGTCATTGTCTGCATTGTTTTTCTATAGTGGGTGTTCCCAATCAGATTAAAACAGATAATGAAACCAGCTATTACAGTCAAGCATTTGAGACTTTCTGTCGACAATTTAATATTTCCATATTTGGATTCCTTGTAATTCTCAAGGACAAGGTATTGTGGAACTTTAGAATAACATCTTCATAAAATAAAAAAGGAGGAGTTATAACCTTGTACAACACAAAATTATTTAAATCATGCTTTTTGTTAAAATTTTAAAATTTGGATGCCAAGGAGCTCTCCACTAAGTGTCTATGGCACTCTACAAATAGGCATACTTATGCCTAGGTGAAACGGAAGGATCCACTTACAGGCATATAGTATGATCCCAATCAGGTGTTTAATATGGGGAAGAGGGCATGTTTGTGTTTTTTCTGCAGGATGCTGAAGGAATGTGCTAGCTCCCAGGGTGATTGGTGAGACTTGCTGATGCTGGTACAAAGAATGATGCTGACCATGAGCTTGCTGAGTGCCCTGACAATGGTGACAAGAAAGCTATATTGGACCTACCTTTGCCTGCCTATATCCCAGATTGGACAAGCTGCCTTGCCTCAAGATTTTAGACCTTGTGGAACAGAGAACATGGAGGCTATGGAAACTGCTTCAAAAAATTAGTCAAAAAGAGAAGTTATAATGAGTTTTCTCTTTCCTCTAATGACACCAGTTATTCTGACTCAATCATGGACTGGTATAGAAATCAATCCAATATTGAAAATGACAGTCTTCATTTGGAAGGCTCGTAATGGACATTTCAGAGATATACTTGGAAGTTAGCTGCAGTTCTCTATGATGTTATGTTAGCAAGAGATAAAGTTGGGACAGGATCTGGACTTTGAACAAGTGTTAGTGCATGTGTTAAGGCTCCTAATCTTTTATTAATTGGTCATGTTAAAATTTTCTTCCTTCTATAGTATTTAATGTAAGTTTTATTGATTGTACACTCTCTAATTGTGTCAGAGTGTTGAAATCTGGCATGTCTATTATAGTGGTCTATCAACTAGCTTTTGTTTTATTGTCTGTGAGTTTTACAGGACCTTGGTATTCTGAAAAAGGCTTGCAAGTACTGGAAGAAGTGAGTCAGACTTTAGGCAGAAGCAAGAGGGTAGTGGGCTTGATTAGCACTGATATAGCAGCTTTAATTACATTAATAGCTAGCACCACTGCTTCTACAATTGCTTTGACAGCTACTTTTGTTAATCATTTAGCAAAAAGTGTTATTAATATTCTGAGTATTCAAGAGGATTTAGATTGGCATTTAGAACAATAGATTGATTTCCTGCATCCAAACCTCTACAAGTCCATTATCATAGACTTGATTTGGCTGATAGAGGCCTGGCTGAACCCAACAATGACGTGTCTCCTTTGGGGGTTGAATAAAACTCAGATTTATGCTCGCCTGCCTTGGCGCGGGCACCTGTAAGTGGTGCGAGACTAAGTGCTGCAGGGGGAGGACCCAAATGTCCATTTCTGAGTTCCCTGTGAAGCAAATCTGATTGCATAGAGGTTGGTGTCTGCCCTTCCTTTGATCATACTCTGTGGAGATATCTACAGAAACTGACAAAGGCTAACCTCTCCTCCCCAAAAGACACCGATGACATATAAAGTGCTCAGAGGATCAGCTCAATACTTCCCCCCTGTGGTTAATGCCCATTTGTCTTCATAATTCGATCATCCCTAATTACTCAATGGCCTCATAAAAATTGTAAAAGGGGAGGAGATGTCAGGAGCCAAACCCATGAAATTACCCACTGCCAGTTAAGGTGCAAGGTTAGAAAGGAGAGGACATTTCTGGTCTCGGGTCCCAGGAATTGAAAGAACGCCTGGTATTTCCTGAAAACTAATTGCAGTAGTGGTCTGGCCTTGGGCCATGTGTAACCTTCCTACCTGCCTGTCTTTTTAAGCTGTTGTCCTGAAATAAACTTTGAGAGCTAGATCAGAATGCGTGACTTGTTCTCCTTCCTTGCTGTCTCTTGTTCTTCTTTCATCTGTCTCCTCCTTAGGTCCATGTTGATGACCCCGCTGGCTGGGGTGCTTCATTATATGAAAATCCATCAATACAATCTACTATAGAAACAAACTCATCTCATTAGATGCTGAAAAAGTCTTTGTCAAAATCCAACACCCCTTCATGCTATAAGTCTTGGAGTTATGGAAAGGACTGAAGGTGCTGAAAGGGTTTGCAACCCCATAGGAAGAACAGCAATATCAACCAACCAGACCCCCCCAGAGCTCCCAGGGGCTAAACTACCAACCAAAGAATATACATAGAGGGACCCATGGCTCCAGCAGCATATGTAACAGAGGATTGCCTTATCTGGCATCAATGGGAGGTCCTGTAGAGGCTCAATGCCCCAGCATAAGGGAATGCTAGGGTAGTGAGGCAGAAGTAGGGGGTGTGTGGGGGAGCAACCTCATTGAAGTATGGAGGAAGGGGATGGGATAGAGGGTTTGCAGAGGGAAAACTGGGAAGGGAGATAATATTTGAAACATAAATAAATAAAATAACCATTAAAATTTTTAAAAAAATTCTTGGAGTGATCAGGAATTCATGGCACATACCTAAACATAACAAAAGCCATATACAACAAACCAACAGACACCATCAATTTAAATGAAAAGAAATATAAAGCAATTCCTCTAAAATAAGGGACAAGGCAATGCTGCCCACTCTCTCTTTAATGTATTCAAATTAGTACTTGAAATTCTAGCGAGAGCAATTTGACAGCAAAAGTAGATCAAAGTAATACAAATTGGAAAGAAAGATGTCAAAGTATCACTATTTGTAGATTCTATGTATACATAAGTGACCACCAAAATTCTACCAGAGAACTCCTATAGCTGGTAAATAAAACTTCAACAAAGTATAGGACATAAAATTAAATCAAACAATTCCTTTATAGAAAAGACAAATGGACTGAGAAAGAAATTAGGGAAACAATACCCTTCACAATAACCACAATAATATAAAATATCTTTGGCATAGTTCTAGAACTTCAAGTCCCTAAAGAAAAAAAAAAGTCAAAGATCTCAGAAGATGGTACAATTTTCCATGCTCATGGATCAGTAGGATTAACATAATAAAAATAGCCATCTTACCAAAAGCAATCTACAGATTCAATGCAAACCCCATCAAAATTCCAACACAATTCTTCACAGACATGGAAGGTGAGATTCTCAACTTCATATGGAAAAATAAAAAAATAAAAACAGGATAGCCAAAATAATTCCTAACACTGAAAGAACTTCAGGAGAAATCATCATTCCTGATCTCAAGCTGAACTACAGAGCAATAGTGATAAAAACTGAATGGTATTGGTACAGAGACAGACAGGTTGATCAATGGAATAGAATTGAAGACCCAGAAATAAACAAACACATCTATGGACACTTAATCTTTGAGAATGAAACCAAACAAAACCATACAGTGCAAAAAAGAAAGCATCTGTAACAAATGGTGCTGGTCTAACTAGTGTTCTGCATGTAGAAGAATGCAAACTGATCCATATTGATCACTTTATACAAAACTCAAGTTCAAGTGGACCAAAGACCTCAAACAAAACAACTCTGCTTGTATAAAACTTCATGTGTACCTCTACAGAACTCTTTGGCCTTAGGGAATTCATTCTCTCCTGGTATAGTACATTTAACTAGGATCATAATACTTTTAAGTAAATAGAATGTGAATATGAAATGCAATTAGTAAATTTTAATAAATTAGTAAATTAAGAGCTAAAATTGTGCCATGTAAAGAAAATTGAGAATATCTGGAGAGATAACTCAGCCATTAAAATAATGCACTGCTCTTCCAGAGCCCTAGATTCAGTGATCAGAACTCATGTCAAACAACTCAGAAATGCACATAAGTCCAGTTTCAGGTAATTCAGCCCCCTCTGTGGCTTCCACAAAAATAGTACTTGTGTGTATAAACACATATAAACAATATTAAATACTAAAATCCTTTTTAAAGAAGTTTAAAGTTTAGAAGAAAATCATAAAAATTATATATATTGTGCTCAGAAAATATGTTTGTCAGCAAACATTGAAGACTGTGTCCCTGTATATGACAGCCAGGTTTTTGCTACACTGTTAAGGTGAAATTAGTGTTTTACCTGCTGAGAAATATTATAGTCATAGCTGGAAGTCTGGGAAACCTGGAAATGTACAAGCAGTGAAGAATATCAAAATATCCTCACATTTATGAAAGCAAGTAAATAATCCTGAAAGTATGCATTGCTATTGCTTGCCACAGAGCATGAGACAGACATATACTAAAACATTCAGTGAAATAACTAAACTTTCTTTTCCTTTGCAGTGTGAACCACTGAACTAAATAGATGGAGAGATGAGCACAAAGGAGCCATTTAATAATTTATAGGACAGGAAGGCAGCTGCCACTGATGGATTGTGCTGTACACTTGCTTGGAATTAAAAAAAAAAAACAAAGTTTTCTTTTCAAGACATTTACAATAAATTGAATGGAGACTGTTCTATGTGTCTCTGACTACTTACATTATGAGCAAAGGAATTTAGAAACAACATAAGACTTAGGTTTTTTCTTTTGAAAAATTCCAATTATGAATTTAAAGGTTTACTTTTCCTTATCGGTTGGTATGTTTATGAACTATTCATTTATTTGTTTAGAAATGGGATTAAATTCTAGCCTCAGCCTTATGAGTCTCAGGAGTGCAGAAATATATTGCACTTTTCCATGCATAAACCATTTTTCAATTTTCACAGTTATTTGTCCCTAATCCCAGGAGTTACTAAGCATTGTAGCTCATAAAACACCAAATAACTTCCTCAAGAATAACCTTGATTTTTACAAATTATGATGACAATCATGTGTCAATCTCCTATGCAGGTGCAGAGAATTGAATCCTAGAGAAGAACATCTAAACTACTCAGGATATTTTCTGCTTGCTTCTCAGAATGGTGATGGGAAAGTCAGAGCCTCTGCTCATTTTATCACTTCCAACACATGTATCCAACTCCACTGGCCATGGTATCAAAGCTATAAGGGTGGGCACTGGAATGAGTGAATCTATTGGAATCCATGAAAAAAGTTGAATAAAACATCCATTACTTGGGTTTGCTAGCTCATAGAAAGAACAACAATATCAAACAACCAGAACCCCGAAGCTCCCAGGGACTAAACTACCAACCAAAAAGTACACAGGCTGTACCCATGACTTCAGCTGGATATATAGCAGAGGACTGCCTTATTTCGGCAGCACTGGGAAGGGAGCCCCTTGGTCCTGTGGAGGTTTGATGACCCAGGATAGGGTAACACTAAGCTGCTGAGACAGGAGTGGGTGGACAGGTGAGGGAGCGCCCTCATAGAGGCAGGGGGAGGGAGGAGGGGATAGCGGGCTTGTGGAGGCGAAACTGGGAAGGGGGATAACATTTGAAATGTAAATAAATAAAATAATCAATTAAAAACAAAAACAAACAAATTAATTAATTAATTAAAAATTAAAAAGCCCTTCAATTGGTTTTTTTCTTTGCCTGAAACAAACGGGTTCATTTTAATAATCCCCATATGGTCATCCACTTTTCAGAGCTCTGTGGACGGAGGAAACTGTCATTATTCAAAATTAGTTCTTATACCATTATCATGGATGAGTTTACTGTAGTGTGTCTACTTATCTTTAGGTTCACTACTCTGTTCCGTCGATCCTGCTACCTATTTTTATGCTTATACCACGTTGTTTTGTGACTAAGGCTTTGTAATAGCTCTTCCAATCAGATATTGTTTAGTCTTGGTTTATATAATTTTCTTTTTCATATCATAAATAATGTCTGGGGCTGGAGAGAAGGCTCAACAGTTAAAAGCACACATTTTTATAACAGAGGACCCAGGTTCCTGTTGCAGTCCACAGGCAGTGGCTGAAAATCACCTGTTACTTCAATTTCACGGGATCTGATGTCCTCTTCCAACCCCCTGAGGCACCGTATGCACATGGCTCACAAACAGACATGCAGGTAAAACACTCATACATTTAGAGTAAATAAATCTAAAAAAATAAATGCAAGTATTTTGTATTTGTGTATGAATTATAAGATTATTTCATTCTAGTTCTGTGAAGACTGATGTAGGTACATTTTGAAATTGTTTTGTTGTTTAACACTGCTTTGGGAGTAGGGACATTTAAAATACTTATTCTTCTCATCCGAGAACATGGGTCTTTCTGATTTTATTTAGATGATTTCACAATATTTATTAGATAATTAGCAGGCATTTCCTCAAATACTTAGTTTTATGTGCCCCATTCCATCTTTGCTCATGTGTGTCCCTGCTGGTCTTTCTGGGTCTTACACCCTGTTCCCAGGATTATTTTCTCCATACTCATTCCACATGGCTTCCATACCTCTCCACTCCCTTCCAAGGAGTTTTTTAATCTCATGGTCCCTTTTCTAGTTTCATGACCTCTATATATCTCACACGCATATGAATGCAGATAAGTAAAAAGTATAAGATTGTTTCTGTATATGAGAGAAAATGGGTATTTCTAATGTTGGATGATCTTATTTAGTGCAATATTTTAACTTTGCATTAATTTTCTTGTAAATGTGATAATTTCATCTTATAGCCCACATTAATAAATTTAGATTAATAAAATTAATTAAATTAATACAATTAAATGGGCATCAAATAAATGAACATCTATATTTTTAATTATTTTAATCCATTTACTTTTCAATAGTAACACAAGATATATATTAAGATAATCCAAACTCTCTATAAACCCAGACTAGCCTCAAGTTAAAAATATTTTTGTTTTTGCCTAAATCATGTCTAACTTACATGTATTTTGTACTTTTCATTATTGAAATTTCATTATTGAAATTTTTAACTTCCTTAGGTAAGATTATTCCCAGTTCCAGCCACCCTTGGCTATTGTGAATGGGGTTGTTTTTTATCATTTACCTGCAATTGTTTACTTATATATGGAAAACTCCATGTTTTAATGCATTGATTTTGTACTTATTTCCTTTTTGTGAATTCATGAGTTAGTTTCATTAGGATTTTGGTGGAATCTTTGAGATTATTTTCTATATAAAATTATATTATCTTTAAACACTGGTAATTTAATTTTCTCCAATCCTCTTGTGCGTCTATATTTATTTTGCATAAACATTCTGCTGCACTATAGTACCATTGCAAAGAAGAGAACTTAGACTAAAATGTTCTTATCCTGATCTTTGAGTAGGTGCTTTCATGTTTCCCCAATTAGTATGATGTTGAGTGTAGATCAATATATGTCACTTTTAATATTGTCAGATACGGACTTTATATCCATAATTTATTTTGGTTTTTAATAAAGAAGAGAGGTTGACTTTTACTTTATTTTCTAACAAGATTAAAAGATTTAAATTGCTTATTTTAAGTTTTAAATTTACTGTTATAAAACCATTTCTTGCATTTCTGGAATAAAACTACTTTGATCATAAATATGATATTGATGCTACTGAAATTTATTTGATAATATTCAACTAAGATTTTTAAATTTTTCTTTGTAGGTATTGTTCTATAACTTCATTCATTTCTTTCCCGTTTAGTCTATGTTGCATGTGTGCTCTTTTGAGGTTTGTATGTATTATTCAACTTGATTTGATAGCTTCAGTAGACATTTTTAAAATTTCTATTCATCAAGAACATTGTCATCATTTCCTCTTCTTCCTTAAATGTGTTTATGTCAGGCTTTAGAAAAGCAATTCTGGCTTCAGAGACATTTAGGAAGGGCTCTATTGTTTTGCATTCTATAGACTAGTATGGGAATCATTGAAGTTAGATCTTATTTAAAGGTTAAGTAAAACTGGTAAGTGAATATTTGCACATCAACAGATTGTCTATTTTTGATATAATCATCTGTAATCACTACAAAACGTTATTGGCTAATTTAGGAATTTGACTGAATGTTTTTCATAGAATACATTCTGATTGTATCCTCTATGTCCTATTTATTATGCCCTATAAATTCAGTAATTAATACATTTATTTTATAGAAAAAATTATTTCATAATATCTCCTCACTTAATCAACTGAATCTCTATTATAACAGTTGTAATATCTCATTTTTTATCTCTATGTTAATATATCTCTAGCCCCTTATTAGTCTCAGGAAAGTCTTGCTTGTATAGTTAGGTTTTCCAGAGAAACAAATCTGTTTAATTGACTGCTTGAATTGCCCATTTAGATTTTTCACTTAGTTCTGCTCTTTAGTTTTTATTATTTATTTTAGTTACTTTGAGGAAAATCTGTGCTTTCTTTCTTAAGATAATGGCATGCTTTGTTATGCCATTTAGTTGACGTCTTCTCTCTTTCTTTATTTTGATATAACACTGAATGCGCTCAAGTTTTTAAATTTAATTTAATATTTTTTTTAACTTATTCACTTTACATCCCGCTCACTGCCCTTGGCACTTACTCTCCCACTGAAGCCAGACAAGGCAGTACAGCTAGTAGAATATATTCTACTTACAGATAATAACTTTTGCAATAGCCCTTGCTCCAGTTGTTCAGAACCCACATTAAGATCAAGCTGTACATCTGCTACATACGAGTGGGGAGGCTTAGGTCCAGCTCATGTATGATCTTGGGTTAGTGGTTTAGACTCTGAGAGGCCCAAGTTTCCAAACTCTGTTTTTCTTCCTGAGGAGTTCCTATATCCACTGAGTTCTTTGATCCTTTTCCCAATTATTCCATAAGAGTCTCCGAGTTCTGTCCAATGTTTTGATGTTTGGGTATATGCATCTATTTCATTCATCTACTCCTGGAGCCTCTCAGAGGACACCATGCTCTTGTTTGCAGGATAACATAGTATAAATACTAGTGTTAAGGATTTATGCTTGCCCATGTGATGGACTATTGGTTGCCCATTCCCCCAGGCTCTGCTTCTTCACTGTGTCTGCATTACCTATAGACAGGATAAAATTTGGATTGAAAGTTTTGTGGTCGATTGGTGTCTCTTTCCCCCAATGTAGTGAGTAACAGCTAATGTCACTCTATTTGATTCTTGGGCACTTCCTTTGCTCTAGGCCATGTCTTATTCCCCCACCTTCTCACCCCCATCAGTTGCAGATTTTCAGGGCCATCTAGCCATCTCTCCTGTTCTTTCTTACACTCGATCCTGGTCCCTCATTCCTCTCCCCACCCTTCTTCCTTTCCAGTTCTCTCCCTCCATTTGCCTCTTATGACTGTTTTATTTCCCCTTCTAAGTGACATTCAGGATTCCTTGCATGGGCCTTATTTTTTGTTTAGCTTGTTTGGCTCTGTGGGGTATATATAACAAGGTACCTGTTTTTAATGGCTAATATCCACTTATAACATACCACGCATGTCCTTTTGAGATCGGGTTATCTCACTCAGGAAAATATTCTCAAATTCAATCCATTTTGCCTACAAAATTCATGATGTCTTTGTTTTTTAATGGCTGAATAGTATTCCATTGTTTAGTTGTGCCACATTTTATTTTTTATCCATTTGTCAGTTGAGGAACATCTAGGTTTTTTTCCAGTTTCTAGCTATTATGAATAAAGGGGCAAGGAACATGGATGAACAAGAGTCTTTGTGGGATGGTGGGTACATGCCCAGCAGTGGTCTAGAGGTAGAACTATTCCCAGTTTTCTGAGAAACCACCAAATTGATTTTCAAAGTGGCTCTACCAAAGTTTACACTCCCACCAGCTGTGGAGTAGTACACCCCCCCACCCTGATCCACCTTGTTACCAGCACTTGAATTTTTTGTCTTAGCTGTTCTGACCACGGTAAGATGGAATCTCAGAGTTGTTTTTTTTTTTTTTTTTTTTTTTTATTTATTTATTTTTTGATATTTTATTTACATTTCCGATGATTCCCCTTTTCTTTAGAAACCCCGTGTCTCCTCCCCCTCCCCGCCTCTGTGAGGGAATTCCTCCTCCCACCTACCCGCCCACCCATTCCCATATTCCCACCTTGACATTCCCTTTTACTGGTGCCCCTAACACCCTCAGGCCCAAAGTCCTCTCCTTTCTCCCTGGTGGCCATCGAGGTGATTCTTCTGCCTCATATGTAGTTCAAATCATGGGTCAATAGATGTGTATTCTTTGGTTAGTGGTCTGAACTAGAGGACGACCAGGGGGAGGGTCAGGCCCATTGACGC
>CM052700.1:66426988-66453722 GCA_028551405.1 Uromys caudimaculatus | reverse complement strand
AGAATTCAAGAAACTAGACTTCAGTGAATCAAAAAACCCTATTAAAAATGGGGTACAGAGCTAAACAAAGAATTTTCAATTGAGGAATATTGAATGGCCGAGAAGCACCTAAAAAAAGGTTCAACATCCTTAATCATCCGGGAAATTGAAATCAAAACAACACTGAGATTCCACCTCACACCAGTCACAATGGTAAGATTAAAAAAACAAACAAACAAACAAACTCACATAACAGCAGATGCTGGCAAGGATGTGGAGAAAGAGAAACACTCCTCCATTGTCAGTGGGACTGTAAACAGGTACAGCCACTATGGAAATCAGTTTGGTGGTTCCTCAGAAAAGTAGATATAGTACTACCTGAGGATCTAGCTATACCACTCCTGGGAAAATACTCAAAAGATGCTCCAACATATAACAAAGACACGTGCTCCACTATGTTCATAGCAGCCTTATTCATAGTAGCTAGAACCTGGAAATAATCCAGATGTCCTTCAACAGAGAAATGGATACAGAAAATGTGGTACATTTACACAGTGGAGTACTACTCAGCTATTAAAAACAGTGAATTCATGAAATTTGCAGGCAAGGGATGGAACTAAAATATATCTTGAGTGAGGTAACCCAATCACAAAAGAACACACATGGTATGCACTCAATGATAAAGTGGATATTAGCTCAAAAGTTTGGAATACCCAAGATACAGTTCACAGATCATATGAAGCTCAAGAAGAAGTAAAACAAAATTGGGTGCTTCAGTCGTTCTTAGAAAGGGGAACAAAATATTCACAGGAGCTAATCTGGACACAAAGTGTAGAGCAGAGACTGAAGGAAAGGCCATCCAGAGACTGCCCCACCTGGGGATCCATCCTGTATACAGTCATCAAACCTAGATACTACTGTGGATGCCAAGGAATGCTTGCTGAAAGGAGCCTGATAAAGCTGTCTCCTGAGAGGTTCTGCCAGAGCCTGACAAATACAGAGGCAGATGCTAGCAGCCATCCATTGGACTGAGCATGGGGACCCCAAGTGAGGAGTTAGAGAAGGGACTGAATGAGCTGAAGGTTTGCAACTTCACAGGAAGAACAACAATATCAACCAACTAGATCCTCCCCAGAGCTCCCAGGGACTAAACCACTAAATCAAGGAGTACAAATGGAGGGAACCATGGCTCCAGCCACATATGTAGCAGAGGATGGCTTTATCAGACATCAATGGTAGGAGCGACTCTTAGTCCTGTGAAGACTTGAGGCCCCAGTGAGTCAGTTCATGGCTGTTTTGCTGCGTGCTTCCAGGTCCATCATAAGTTGAGATGTGATCTCTCAGATTCATGATCCTGCCACCGTGCACCCCTGCTATAATGGACTGCCAAGGACCAGCCTCAGCTGAGATTCTGAGGAAGAGGTGTCTGGAAGCAGAGAAACAAAGGACTCAAAGACCATTGTGGATCCAAGCTGACAGCCTATGTCCTGTTAGAGATAGCTTTCCAGCTTGTTCTCTCTATGTTCTGCTCTTTCCTTTCTCTCTCTCTCTCTCTCTCTCTCTCTCTCTCTCTATATATATATATATATATATATATATATATATATATATATATATATATATATATATATATATATATATCACCACACAGCTCGCTCTCTCTCTCTCTCTCTCTCTGTCTCTCTCTCTCTCTCTCTTTGTTCTGCTTATGACAGTTCTCCAAGCAGTTCTCTTTTTCGATCCTAAAATATTCTCTGGATAGCTCATCTCTTGCATATAGAAATCGATGGGTTTTTTTTTTTTTCATTTTACATATATATCCAGTCATGTAATACAGTTTTACATTTGATTATCTTATGAATCAGCATCCCATGACCCAGCCCATTGATTCTTAGGAAACAGCAAGCATGTTTTTTTTTTACATTGTAAAAGCATTCAGAAATCTGCTCATCTCTGTTAAGCACAGACTATAAACTACAATTAATATTTCACCACACCTGGGCCTAGACTCCTTGTGTCCTTGGCCTATCCTAGACTCAGGTATTTGCCTGCTCTTGTAAGCATATACGAAAAATTTAACTGGGTGAGATCTCCCTAAGTCTCTTTATCTCCTTTCATAGTATCTTTCTAACAAGTTGGCTAACAATATAACTGACTCTGTTACTTCATATTCATGAAGTTCCTCATATGATTTGATTCATGTTGCATCCTTATATTTTGTATAGTTGAGAAATTATATATTTTTGAATTCATGTTTTAGAGACATTAGACACACCTTCAAGAATCTCCCCCAAAAAGAAATGTGTTAAAATTTTAATATATTACTATTTTACAAACATGTTTAATTATTGAGAACAGTCATTGAAAAGGGAAGTCTTTTTAAATCTTCACTAGAACATAAATCTATAGTGAAAATAAATTTTGAAGTCCGTAACAACAGTATGGTATTTTTGAATTTTTGGATTTTGTTGTTTTGCTTTGTTTTGTTTTATATATTTTCTTTCTTTATTTACTTTACTGAAACATGTTTGGTAGCTTATCTATTTCAGTAAAGAGCCTATTAGTTCTACCAAAGTTTTTAAAAATATAAACAGCAAGGCCTAACTTTTGTAGTTGAATCCAGTTTAGGCTGGCAGGTAATGGAACCTCAGATTTAAGCCTTTTGTTTATTTAAAAATATCAGTTAATTAAAGATTTTTAAAAAGTTTTCAAAATTTGTATCGTCAACATGCAATAAATTAGCATTTGCTTTCAAAGTTATTGTAAAGCCAGAATGATTTAAAAGTGAAAATACACTAAATGAATTACAAAATACTGAATCTATCAAAGCATTTTTATGTTTTCATTACTACCATAATTTACTTAGATGGTATGAAATAGCAAAATACATTTATTTTTATTTAAATGAAAGCTAATGCAGTGGGGGTTGGTCATCAGTGGGTAGAAAAAGAAGGAAAATTCAGGAAGGAGTTGGATAAAGAAAATAAAAAGCATAATGTAACCATAATATTTCAACTTTATTGCAGAATTGGATACCCTAACAACATCTAACAAGGAAGAAGTGAGTGATCAGATGGCTCTAGAGGGAACAGATGACCTGTAGCCCTAGATTTGAGGGGCCAGACATAAACATCTTCACAAGGATCTGAGAAGGGTATGCTTTCCCAAAGTGAGCAGGAAGCATAGACCAAGTAGCCTTGAATTGATTAAAAATGACAATGACAAACTTACTTGCTATAAAAAGAGTTATTCTGGGGATCCCTCAGGGTAATGCTTCAGGACAGTTCTTGTTCTCTTTATTTATTTGTTTTCTTTTTCCAACAGGTCTGAATATAAAAATTATTTTTCTGAGGACAAGGAATAGCCTACTTTCATTAGGTGGAACTGTCCAGCGTCCTGCCTGTCCACAATTTAGAGAGGTCCTTGATGACTGTCAAGAAGTGGAGCATTCCTTATACCAATAGCCAGTGTTGGCACAGTTGGAGCCAGGCCCAGGGAAAGTATGTTGGTGCTATGTCGTTTTTGGAAGTGCCCTTAGGGCAGCTGTACTAACTGATATTTCTGTCTATCAATGGAAGACTTTTCTAAGACTTTTCCTTAACATTCAACACCTTGAATTTTTTTAAGGAGCTGGAAGACCAATATCTAGTGCCTGAATTTGACTATGATTTTACATTAAACTAAATTTGCTCATTTTCATTTACTTGCTTCAGGTTTAATTTTGACAGCACATATAGAAAGGTAAATTTTGTGAATCAAATTTATAAATCAATTACATTGTACTTAGCATGGCTACAAGGTGATTGACTATTAATTTAAACATCTTAAATATCTTTAACAATTTACAATAAGTTGGTACCTTTCATAAAATTAAATCTTGAGTCAAAAATGTAGAAATTTTGTAAAGAGGAATCTTAAGTATCAAATTTAACTTTAATTCATAAATAAAGTCCACAGAGATACTATAAACATTATTTTCTTTTATAATGCACTCCTACAATCACAATTTTATATGATTTAGTTTCTCCAAGTAACCAAATTTTAACAAAGACATCAAAGACATAAGTGGTTATATATGTGCTCTACACTATTTTTAAACCACACCTCAATGATCTTAAAAATGCAGAGATAAAGTTTACAGTTTACTGTTAGCTTAAATGTAGTAAACAAAACCAAGAGGAAAGCAGGACAGATAAATCAGAGAGTTAAGTATTGTAATTATACTTTGACATTTACAACAATTTTGGAAATAGTTTACCTCTTAGCTGTTATCAAACACATTCTGATTTTCTTTCTGGGTTGTTCAGTTGTGCTGTCCTATCCTGTCACAAAGGCAGGTCTGATACAAGCTTTGGAGAAATGCTTTAAATTTATAATCCTAGGTCTAGAGCAGGCATGCCAAGTCTCTTCTCAGCTTTTCAGTACGGTAGAACAGCATGAAACAATATTTTAGCATTATCTATACCAAAAGACATTTGAATGCCTATAAGGCTTGAACCAAGTGGTTAGAGGGAAGGATGAGAGTGAAGAGCGACCTAAGCTTGGCCATAAAACATTTTTGTGAGTGGAGAGTAGAAAATTTTTAGAGATGAATGGATTTTGGATCATTTGTTTCTGTGGTGGAAGAAGGTTTTAAGAAATTATGTAAATTTGGAATTTGAATGCACCATTGTCTGGCCATTGAAGTTGCTTTTCTTTCTTTCTTTCTTTCTTTCTTTCTTTCTTTCTTTCTTTCTTTCTTTCTTTCTTTCTTTCTTTCTTTCTCTCTCTCTCTCTCTCTCTCTCTCTCTCTCTCTCTCTCTCTCTTTCTTCTGTATGTTGCTGACTTTTTTATTAGATACATTATTTATTTACATTTTAAATGTTATTTCCTTTCCTAGCTTCCCCTCCGGAAACCCCCTATGCCATCTTCCTCCCCCTGCCTCTATGAGGATGCTCTCCCATCCACCCACCCACTCCCACCTCACAGCCCTGGCATTCCCCTACACTGGGGCATCAAGCTTTCACAGGACCAAGGGCTACTCCTCCCATTGATGCCAGATAAGGCCAACCTCTGCTACGTATGTGACTAGAACCATGGGTCACTCCATGTGTACTTTTTGGTTGATGGTTTAGTCTTTGGGAGCTCTGGGGGGGTCTGGTTGGCTGATGCTCTTCCTATGGGTTTCAAACCCCTTCAGCTCCTACAGTTCTTTCTATAACTCCTCCATTGCATACCCCGTGCTCAGTCCAAAGTGCCCCACCTGGGGATCAATCTCATATATAGACACCAAACCCAAACCCTATTGTGGATGCCAAGAAGTACTTGCTGACAGGAACCTGACATAGCTGTCTCCTGAGAGGCTCTGCCAGAGCCTGACAAATACAGAGATTCCTTTTCTAATTTGCAGTAAAAATCATGTGGCCATGACTGATAGAATTTCTGAGTCCAAGGGGGAAATAGTTTTAAGTAGAGAAAGAGCAAACCCTGGTCAGCTGAGAAAGAGAGAGAGAGAGAGAGAGAGAGAGAGAGAGAGAGAGAGAGAGAGAGAGAGAAAGAGAGAGAGAGAGAGAGAGAAAGAGAGAGAGAGAGAGAGAACACAAAGAGAAATACTTTTATATAAGAGGTAGTAAAGGACTTAGCTGGTTCTTGGGAGTCCTGCTAGGTGAGTTCCAAGAGAAAAAGAATGGAGACCCAAAGAGGGTGATACAGTAAGAACTAAGTGGCCCAAGAAAGAGTCTCCATGGGATGAAGATGTGTCAGAGAGATACCTAGGATCACAGTAATAGATCCCTCATCTATGTGATAATGGGTGTCCAATGTGGAGTCGAGAGGCTCCTTGATTCAGCAGGCTTCAGGGTCCAGTGACACAGCTAGCAGCTCTGGGAAGACACTTAGTAGGAGAGAATAGTCCGTAGAGTAGTTGAAGGAAAGAAACAGCTGAAAAGGCAGATTCCTTGGGGACTAAATGGTAGGTGTCAGGGGCCAGTAAAAATAAACTATCCAGATTACAGGAGGGCTGATTTAACAGTTTTGCATTCAGTTAAAACAATGACTAGATCCACGAAGAAGGACCTACCATCTTTCCTGGGCTTTAGTATCAAATGTAAGTAAGTGTTTCATAAAAATCACCAAATAGAGCCACTCTTTGTGGTAAGAAAGAACAATTTAAAAATAAAGCAACGACAGCAACAACAAGAAGAATTCTATCCAGCTATCACAGAGAATGGAATACAGTACCTAGCTGTATGCTACAAAATGCATGTTGGCTTTTATATGGTTATGTGCTAGAAAAGGCTACTCAATAGTCAGGTAGTTACTGTGGGAACATTTTCAGACAGATGAGGTGCTGACAGTAGCAGTTAACTGCTTTTAGCCAGCTGTTAAAAGCTTTTGAGGAATGTCTTAAAATGGCTTCCTTTTCCCAGGTCAAGTCATTGCTATCAGTACTGCCACTTTGAGCTCTTGCTAAGTGACACAACAGACTCATATCCCGTGAAACTACCATTCTAAAAGTATCCAGAGCCATAGACTTCATGCCATACTTCTTACAATAGTCATGGTGCAGAAAAACCTGTTTCTGTATAAGCAAACGTGGATGAAGATGCTTTGAAATGCATATATAATATGATGTGTTTCAGCTCAGACACCATGTTATTTGAATCTGGTGAACGTTACATTAATTGAGGTAAGTCAGACACAGAAAGGGACATACTGCTTTCTATCACTTGTACTAAAAATCCAAAACAACAACAACAAAAACAACTACAAGAAAATGCCACAAAACCAAAACCAAAATTATAATAAAACAAAATAAAAACCATGTAAAGAACCAAAAAGGTGCAACTAGGTACTGAATCAGGGGAGAATTATAGATGTAAGGAGATAAAATGTCAGCTGTGTTTGAAGAACAAGTCTATTATCTAATGTAAAGTATTAGAAATGTGTGTGTGTGTGTGTGTGTGTGTGTGTGTGTGTTTTACAATGCACATACATGGATTCCCACTAAATAGTATGTTTTGGCTGATCGTACCACACAATTTAAAACTGATAACTAAGAGGTATGTTAGATATGTTAAAGAACTGTTATCTTTTTTAACTGTCTATATGAATCAAATACATTATGTCAAAAATGTCATTATAGATGGAAAAGAACCTATGGTTTTCTGTTTGCTGACTCATTTTGAGAGTCCATGTCACTGACCAGCACAGAACAGTCTTAAACATGTAGCACATGCAGCTTGCAGAAAGAAAACCCATAGTTGAGACCTTTGGTATGCCTTATGACCTGAATTTAACCTTAAGGCTCAAAAGGCAAAACTGATGGATCGGGCAGGAAGAGGTGACTCTTAAGATTAGAAAAGAGAGCATAGGGAAACTGCAGCACAGAGAAACACAGATGCAGTGAGGGACCACATCCAAATACTCACTTTATCTCCATTTTCTATTTTAGTTTCCTTACAGACTCTGCCCTCACTTCTGAGCTGGGATTAAGATGAACATGCAGCAAAAATGATTTGAGATTTCCACTTACATGGAGTATATAAGGAAACAATGCTATTTTGAAGTTCTTACCATAGGGCTGTGTTTTAATTTTGTTACATCAAAGCTATATGAGAGGATTTGAGACTGTAGCTCAATGATAAGACCCTTCCCCTTACATGCACTTTGAAAACAAAACAGCTTAACAGAGAATGAATTGATATTTTGTAGCATAGTGATTTCTTTCCTTTTACTTTGTAACATGCTATATGAGCTTTATTTAAATATATCCTTTTATGTATTTTAATGTGAATTTGGTTATTGCATAATTTTGTTTTTAGCTTATTAAAGTTAAAACACCCTCTAGAAAGTCACAGCAATTCCTGTTTCTCCTATGCTCTGGATGCTAACTAACATGTAATCCTCAATCCATGTTTCTTCCCTAAATCTAAATCCACTTTGACTATTGCAGCACTATATGATTGCTTTTGTTTGTTTGGTTTTTTGGTTTTTTTTTTTCCCTTGATTTATAATTAAAGCAAGCTGCACTTGTAAATATCTCCTCTGGGCAAGGAGAGAAGAAATGCAGCTATGTTTTTTGAACTGAAATAAAAGAGGATTGAGAAAGTGTGATTAATATTTCATTTTATCCATCTTTGAAAATATGTGGGTATATTGAGAGTGCCCTGGGTTAAAATATGAATTAAGTAACCACTGTATTTATCCAGTTAGCACAAAATGAGCACTCTGACTTAATATTATTGTATAACCTAAAATGTAAAGTTGTCAAAAACTAAGTTATTGAAGGAGGTAGTATAAAATATTTAAGGAACATAATAGTTGAACATATTATGAGCAACGGAGCCACTAAATGTTGTCTTCTAATTGTCTTAATTTATTACAAATAAGAGAATCATTGATTGTTGATAAATTAGAGGATGCTAGGAATTCTGGATTTCATGAATATCCTTGATATTATTCTGATGGCTTATGGTAGTCATTTTTCTCTAACCTATTCACAGAAAATACCAAAGATTTTATTCTTGCAGAATAATTGAATCTCAAAATATTTTTAAAACTTAATATTTTATTTTGACACTGAGATGACTCTAATAATTTTTTTTGTCACACATGCAATTTTTCACATTTCATGAATGAGAACTCAGTATACTTTGAGGGTATTGCATCCCAGAATTTTCATTCTGTATTTCAAGGTTCTAGATTTTACTTTGATAGTTATATAACCAACCTTGAATCCATTTTTGTTTCATTTTATTTTCTATTTCACTTTCAGGGTTGCAGAGAAAAAAGCTTCAAACTCATTTTGTGTACTTTTCTCAGGATCTAATCAGTTTTTTCATCTTTTTGTTTGTTTGTGTTTTCAAATTTTGCTTGTTTACTGAAAACAAAGTTATAGTGCACTTTCAACAAACCAAGTCACAAGTCAATATTTCTAAAGGAAGTTCTCTTATTTCTGCTTTTGCCGAAAGTAGATTCTTTTCTCATACAATGTATTCTTATTACAGTTCCACTCCCTCTACTTCTCAGTCCTTCCCCACCTCCCCTCTCTTCAAAATACACTGCTTTTTTTTCTTTCATTAGTAAAGAGCTTCTAGGAAATAACAACTTAAAGAAAAACAAAACAAAGTATGATAAGATAAAACAAAAACCTTCCCATAAAGGCTAGACATAACAACCCAACCAAAGGAGTAGAGTCTCAGGAGCAGGCACAGGAATCACAGATCCACTTATTTACACACTCAAAGGTCCATAAACATACTAAGTAGAAAACTATACTTGATGTATAGAGGACATGCTGTGAATCCATATAGGCTCAGTTCTCGCTGCTTCACTCTGTGTGTTTATATGATTCTTGCTCAGTGGAGTCAAGAGTGCCTTCTTCTCCTGGTATCTTCCATCCTCTCTGGCTTTTCCACTCTTTCTACTTTCCCTGGTAGAAATGAGTCTGAGGGGAGGGATTTTATGGTGGAATCCCAAAGCTCTGTGCTTTCATATTGATCTCTTTCTCTCTCTCTCTGTCTCTCTGTCTCTCTCTCTGTCTCTCTCTCTCTGTCTCTGTCTCTCTCTGTCTGTCTCTGTCTCCTTCTTTCTCTCTCTCTCTCTCTCTCTGTGTGTGTGTGTATGTCTGTATTTGTTCCCATGTGCTGCAGGAGGAAGCTTCTCTGATAATGACTGAATAATGTGTTGATCTATGAGTAGCAGAATATCAATAGTAGTAATTTGTGGGTTTTTTTTGTTTTTGTTATTTTTGTTGTTATTTTGCTTGTTTGTTTGACAAATAGCATTTGGTTTTACCTTAGTTCTCTGGACTACCTAGTCTATGGTTCTTGCTCATCCAAAATGTGTCGGATATGGGTTCCATCTCCCAGAGTGGGCCTTAAGTCGTGTCAGATGTCTTTGGTTAATCCCAGGATTTCTGTGCTACTCTTGCAGTGGAATATCTTGCAAGCATGACATACTGTAGGTCAGTGTTTTTGCTTTTGGGTTAGTGTTTACATTTCTTTTCTGGTAACCCATGGAATATTTTCCTTCAGCCAAAATATTAAAATGTTGCAGTTAAGGCTCCATCTAGGTTCCAATACAACTTCTTTACATTAAATGACTTGTGGGGGTGTTGGCACCAGCAATGGGGCCTCACAATCTGGTTGTGAGCAACTCGTTTTTGAGGAAACAGCCCAGATTGTTTGGGAATTTCCATGGGAACCCTCTTGGCCAACAACTCAATTTAATGCAAGCCACTCCCAGTATTGGAAGCTTCATTTGCTGATGAGAAGTGTTGTTGGGAATCAGTCACCAACATTGTTAGAAAACCACTCTAGAACGGCCTTCATATATTTCAGAGAGTTGACACTGCGATAGGTTTCCATACTACCCATTAAATGGCTCCCAATTCTAGCTGTCTTTTCCCACATTTCTTCTCTCAACCTTACATCTCTTTTGCCTCCCCTCATGGACTTTCCATTTGTTTCCCAACCCACACCCAGTAGGCCCATAAATTCTATTCATTTTCCCATCCCATTAATCTGTCCTCTCTAATAACTTTCTATATACCTCACTTCTCTGAGTCTGTGGATTATATGCTGGCTATCATTTATTTAAGTGCTAGTATCCACGTATATGTGAATACATACCATTTTTATTATTTATCTTTCTGGTTCTGGGTTACCTCAATCAGTATTATTTTTTTCTAGTGCTATATATTTTTCTGACAATTTTATGATGTCATTTTTAACAGCTGAATAATACTCCATTGTATAAATGTACCACAGTTTTTTATTCATTCCTCATTCCTCTAATATAAATAAGCAATTATGATCTCTTGCTGGTATTTCCCCAATGAAATTTGATCAAGGCAATTTTTTAATTGAGATTCCCCCCTCCAGGTGATATAAGGCTGTGTCATGCTAACAATAAAATATACTAATACAATGACATGATTTTTTATTTAGGGATAAATAATCAATATTCACTTATTTTTTTCAATTTGACCTCTTATAAGTATCTATGTTAAATCCCAACTATTACAAATATGATTTGCTGTGATGAGTAGATTAATTATCTGCCAGCATAAAAATAAATATATAAAATGCAGGTTGGACAATATTAATTTAACAAAATATTAATATTTGTTCTTTGCTTAAGGTCTATGGATCTCCGAGCCACATGCTCTTGAACTGTGTTTACCATAATGGGAATGAGTTTCCTCGCAAAGCCTGGAACTATAATCCAATTAGAACATTGATGGTTACTCCCCTGATATTCACCACAATCTTGAATCAATAACTACATCCTACCAGGCCAGTTGTTCTAACTCACAATGGTTCAGTAAGGCCGTTGATGACTTACATTACATAGATGAATTTATAATATTTACCCTTTTTTGTAATTTTAATGTATTTTTTAAATCATGTTTTTTCACTAAATAAATTGAAATATCAAAATATCAACTCTCATATGCATTATTAAACAGCTCAAGACTCCAGATATATGCCCAGTGTGTTAAATGAGGTATGCGATCTCTTCAACATTTCCCCTTCCAAAAATTCTCCATCAACTCAAAACAGATGGGCTGATAGAATGTTTTTTATCAAACACCCAAACAGATGTTAAGAGAAATTTGTTATCAGTGAACCAAAACATTAAAATAAATTGATACCTTTTGTATAACTTGTCTATTGGGATGTTTGTCAATCAACATATTTCACTGCTTTGAAATACACCAAGTGAAAAATCTAAAATTAGGAAAAAATAGTAAGCACATACTACATTAACTAATGACAAGGATCTTAATGACATCAGTCTAACAGGAAACAAGAAAACTGTCATATCTACTCAAGAACCATAGGCTATCAAACAAAACTCCAATACTAGGCAAGGGAAACCCTGTTTTGAAATGTTGGTCAAGGTAGTCCACGATTGCTAAAAGATTATTAGCTATTGCTATTGTCCTTAGTTGCATCCCAGGGATAGATATTAAATCTCTATTACTGATGACACTATACTTCGTAAACAAAACCCAAAGGACCAAAGCATTACAATCCTTAGAAGCCTTCTCCTTATAGAGTAGCTTTGATGGTAACAGATGGTGTAATGGAAGCTCTGAGAGGAGGGAAACAACTAAAATCCCTACCATGCTATGATGCCTGTGGACTGCAACAATAACTAGTGTGGCAGGATAATCCTAAACCCTAAGAAACATTGATGCTATTTCTAATGGGATAATACCTGCCAGACAAGAGGTAAATCATTATGGTACTGGAAGCCTAGTTTTCCACTGATAAAATAAACACTTTGAAATAGGTTCATAATCTGTAGACATCACAGAAATCAAAATTAAAACTACTTTGTAATTTCATCTCACTTTATTCTGAATGCTTATCTATTTCCCTGCAGAACATTCAAATCTAAATGCAATAAAGATCTCAACATATGACCAGATATCCTGAATCTGACAAAAGAGAAAATTGGGGATTGGCTGGAATTCATTTGCAAAGGAAAGGACATGCTGAATACTACACACTCAGTATAAGCATTAACACCAAAAATGAATAAAAGGGATGCCTGCCTCGAAGCTAAGAGGGTTCAGTACATCAAACATTATTCAAGCAAATAAGCAACCTGCAGAAAAGGGAATATAACTACCAATTATACACTTAATGGAAAATTGAAACATAGATTATATAAAAAACTAAACTCGTTGAATGTCAGGAAAACAATCCAATTAAAATTGGGGGTGCAATTTAAACAAAAAGTTCTCAGAAAAGATGAGACATAAATAGCTCAGTCATCAAGGAAATGAAAATTCAAACTATTAGAGATTTCTTCTTACAAAAGTTAGTAACAAAATGAAATCTTATTCTGTCCAGGATGGAAGAAGAATTAGCACTTATTCATTGCTACTTGACATTTTTGGACATCAATGGGAGGATAGGCCCTTGGTCCTGTGAAGGCACATTGCCCCAGTGTAGGGGAATGCCTGGGCAGGGAGGTAGCAGTGGTTGGGTGTGGGGGAGCACCCTTATAGAAGCAGAGGGAGGGAGGGTTGGATAGGGGGGTTCCAGAGGGGAAACTGGGAGAGGGGATAACATTTGAAATGTAAATAAATAAAATATCTAATTAAAAAATGAAAAACAAAAATAAATATGTCAACACTTACCCCTTAATTAATGTGTTTTTAGAAAATCATTACTTTTTTCCTACAAAAGATTTGTGCAAAATGAAGAAAAATGGACTATGTATCGTAGAAATACTAAATGTTTTACAAATATTGTACTTAAAAGATAATATTTAACTTTAAGTCTGTCTTTAATAGCATCTTATTATGTAGGTCTTGCTGGATTGGATGACATTATGTTGATCAGGCTAGCCTTGAACTCACAAAGATCTGCCTTCCTTTTTCTCCCACGTGCTGTGATGAAATGGGGGAGTTTACGAATGAAGTGGACATAGGAGCACCTGTATGCCAAGTTATATGAATGAAGGTCAAAGACAGCATTATAGGGTGATTACAATTGAGAGATTGCATTGAGTTTCAGAAAAGACTTAGACTTTGGACTCTTAAACTGTGAAAGTCTATGGGCATTTCTGAAGTTGAACTAAATGAATTTTGTATTATGATATGGCTGTAAGTCTGTAGGGGAAGTGGAATGTAAATAGTTTGAATGAGAAAAAGACCATAGGCTCTTATACTTGTGCACTACTTCCTCAGTTGGTACAATGGTTTTTGAAAAACTTAGGAGATGAGGCCTTGGGGAAGGCGGGTCAAAGAGATGGGCTTTGAGGTTTCAAAGCCCTGTGGTACTCCTTACTAGCTCTCTGTGCCTTCTATTTTGGATAAGGATGTAATATCTTAGCCATTACTTCTACATTATGCTTGCCTACTTCTTGTCTTATTCCCTAATGTGATAGTCATGGACTCACCCCTGAAATTTTAAACATCAATTGAATTCTTTCTTCTACAAGTTGCCTTTCTCATAGTGTCTTATCACAGTAATAGAAAAGTAACTAAGACATAGATATTTAAAACTTAGTTTTTATGGTTAATATTTATTGGCACTGTTATTATGTAAAGTTCTATAGTAAGTGCAACATTTTATTTTGAAATGGATAACAAATGTTTCTGTCATATGAGGTACACTGATATGTTTCCTGATCATGGTTCCTGATATGATGGTTCCTGATAATATTACACAAATACAGTGTATGTGTCAAAGTAGTCATGGACGACACCTAGACAAACTGGTGCACTATGTACAAATACAAGTTTATTGACAAAAATAAATGTCACTCTCCATTTAGTGTAAAGGTCATATTTTTATGGCCCCTGAAATGATGAATACATTACCAACCCAATAAAAAAGAGGCAGTGTTACCATCTCAATAAAGGCACTGAAAGACCTTAGAAGATGCTAATATTCTGAGAATAAAAAAACTGGATAAAAACCTAGATTACAAATTAATATTAACTCTTGAATTAGTTTCAACCAAATACGGTAATAGCTTATGTCCAGCAAATATTTATGTGTCTCAACTCTAGAAGCAGTTCAATACATGATAAAGACACCAGGCATGTTTTGTCATTTAAGGTCTCCTCACTGTGTTTTCCCAAGGCAAGTATGCAGGGTAGTCAATGGATATTTTTATTTATTTATTTTTATATAAAGGCAATAATCCAGTTAAATAGGGACCTATCTCCCTAACATTATCAAACTTCAAGGTAGTAACTTATAAGACAAATCACATGGTTCACTAGGTTTCAATGTACAGATAGGCTATGACATGGGACATAGAGTCTGTAGAAAAAAATGAAAATCTAAAAAGAAAATCATGTCAGATAAAAGTTTCTGCTTGGTGTTCTCTGTTTTCCTTTTGCTTGGGTCATTGAGAAGTTTGACATTGATTGGGATGTAGTAGGTTTAGGGTTAAGAAATAGTGATTGGAATTGAGAATTTGGCTATAGCACCTGACCAGGTCAGATTGCTTAGGCCTGAATTTTTTTCTGGCATGGATGGCATCTTTTATTTATCTAGGGTCAAGGATTGAAACACCTAACAGATATGATCAAATGAGATAAAACCGAGGAGACAGCCACTTAGACAGTATTTTTGCAGAAATGTGAAAGAAATCCCTCAGCCTGAGAGACTGACCACATCCATGGAGATAAAGCTCACTATAAACACTTAGTAAGGATGAAATCTGTAAGCCAGAATTTCCAAAATGGAAGCAGAATTGAGACCAAAAACAACCAAAGAAGGAAATGAAATAAATCATTTGGTTTTGCTTGGAAATAGCTGAGTCTGAATTAAAGTATCACATATAAACATAGAAAAATAAAGTAGTCATATAAATGCACTCAGACAGGATTCATTTATATTTCTATGTAAATATACAAGCAAATATAAGCATACCAATTTCTTTCAATAAATATGTATTTTTCTCACTTTCTAAAGCTGAACATTTTATTATGTCAGTAATCATTGTGTCCAGCACCAAGATCAACTATTCCAATAATGTTTCCTAGTAAGTGTCCTGGCAATGTCTTCAAGGCTATAGATTCAGTAAGATATCTATGCAATATCCAACTTTATCAGTAATAAGAAAGTAAATATTAGAAATAGTGATTAAAGTAAGATGCATGAAAATTCCTATGAAAATATTTTCATTACTGAATTGCCAGAGGCCTGTTCTATATTTATCTTATTATGTTGAAATGTGTTTCTTCTTTTCCAAGTTTCTTTAAAGTTATGAGGTGTATCTATTGGGTCTGGCACCTCACTCATGTTTTGACCAGTTTTTATTTTTGAGAACTGAGATCTGCACTTATCTGTGAGTATAAAGGTAAGTATTAGATTGAAGTTAGGAATTATCCAGAACTAGGCATTATTTCTGTCCTATTGAGTTGACATTAAGCTCAATTTGATATCTGTTGGTTACTACCAAGATGCAAGTGCCATTTTTCCACCTTTAGGATTTATTATTATGGTTCATAGGTACTACAGTTGAGTAGAATTTTTGCATGTTTAGCTCTGTATAGCACTTTTGGTCAGGTAGGAAGCTTATAGGTCAGACCAAATCAAATCCACTGAGTCCTGTGTCTGAACTTCATTGTGTTTTCAGCAACAGGAGTTACCTTCAACCTTAGGGGGCAGCCAAGAGAAATAAGGATAGCCTATAAAGTTAGAAAAGTCTGAACTTGAAAATACCATCCTGAGCGAGGTAACTCAGTCACAAAAGAATGAACACGGTAAGTACTCACTGATAAGTGGATATTAGCCCAAAAGTTCGGAATACCCAAGATTCACTTCACAGCAACCGTTGGGCTGAGTGTGAGGTCCCAGATGGAGGAGTTGGAGAAGGGACTGAAGGAGCGGAGGGAGTCTGCAGCCCCATGGAGGGAGCAACAGTGTCAACTGGTCTGACAGCCCCCCCCCCCCCCCCCGGTCCTCCTGGAGGCTGGACCACCAACCAAAGAATACACATGGAGGGACCCATGGTTCGGACCACATATGTGGCAGAGGAGGGCCTTGTTGGCCATCAGGGGGAGTAGAGGCCCCAGTAAAGGAGAATGTCAAGGTGGGAATATGGGAGTGGATGGGCAGGTGGGTGAGAGGTGGAATTCCTTCATAGAGGTGGGGGAGGAGGAGGGGATAGGTGGCTTCCAAAGAGGAGACCTGGAAAGAGGGAACATTGGAAATGTAAATAAAGTATCAAAAAAAAAAAACCCACAAGAGACCATAAACAGACAAAATTATCTTGAAATTAAAAGACAGCTAGTAAACTCTTAAAAAAAAAAAAAGAAATGTAAGTAAAGTTTCAAAAAAAATAAAGTTTTACTGAAACACAGTAAAAAAATATATATATATAGTCAGATGTTAGCAATAACCTTTGATAAAATAAAAGTAATAAACATCCCTAAAAAAAAGAAGAAAAGTCTTTTAGACTCCAGACCTCGACTGGAAAAGGTGATTCTCATGCCTACTACATGATCTTCTTTTAGATGTTCTCAGTTTTGTGGGGTAGCATTATCAGCCCGTATGTGTGTGTGTGTGTGTGTGTGTGTGTGTGTGTGTGTGTGTGTGTGTATAACTTTAATTAATCTTTTCAAAGCCTATTTTAATGATGGTCCTTAAATGTTTAAACCTCTCATCTAGATCATCACCCACCAGAGATTGTGGAAAAGAAAGGCTATGGGGGAAGTGAATCTGTTTAGAAATGGTTCTTTGAAGCAACTCCCATATGTGTTGTCAGGAAATCAGCAGTACAGTTCACAGGTTACCAAGCCGTGGCAGCTCAATCCACTTGCAAACACTTTATGGCTGCACCAGTTCAGTTTGGCAGAGTAGAGTCAGGAACAATGGTGTCACCTTCAAGCCAGAGATACCTAGGCCTCAGCCTAGGCTTGAGTCAACAAAAGGGACGAACAGAATGCCAGGAGAAGTTCTTGGCTGTGCGTCTCTCAGGGACGTGAAGATCAGCTAAGATGCAAGACCCACAAGCTTTGCACAGCTAGCTCTACCAGCAAGCCCAGCTCAGTCTCCATCACTCCGTCGAGTCCTATTTGTACCGTCCACACATCAAGTGTCCTCCACGGGTCTTGCCTTGGCTCATGTCTAGCCTCAGCAGGGTTGTTGCCTCAGCACAGGCAGCATCCAATCAGCCCAGGCTGTGCAGTCACAACCAATGAATCTCAACTGCACAAAGTAAGGCAGACCAATGCATGTGTGTTGTTAGCAAAGACTCCTTCATCGCGTGTCCTTTCATGTGTTTGCTTTAGCAGAACATCCTCTCTTCTGTGTATCCTTCAGTGAAACGTTCCTTCATGAGTCTGCCTCAGCCTTTCACCTGTGTCCACTACAGGAAAACACTTATTCACATGTTTGCCCAAACAAAACCATCCTACCTAACTGCATCTCCAAAGAACACTTAAGTTTTCACTTTGTGTGTGTGTGTGTGTGTGTGTGTGTGTGTGTGTGTGTGTGTGTGCGCGCGCGCGCGCGCGCGCGCTTGTGGCTTTTGTGAACATTATTAATTTTATTTTTCCTTATTTTTAACCAAAATAATATTTCCCTAGTTAAATGTAAGACTCTTCCTTTAACTACCTTAAATATGTGCGTTTATATATGTATAAAAAAACTTAATTGTAGTTGGTAGATTTTTAAATGTAAAATATCACAATATTAAATATTTTAAACAGAACCTATTTTTAATTAGTGATTTTTTTAGGTTTGTAAAGGCAAATTTTTTGTCTTTTTTTTTTTTAGAACAATGCCTTATTTTACTGCAAGACATTTCTTCTTAATATTCCACATTCTTATGTACTAAACTTAACAAAAATGGCACAAGAGTTGGTCATGGTTCTTTCACTCTGCTTTTCTGTCTTTGTCTTTAAAATTCAAGTTGGATCCAGTTCCTTAATTCTGAAACACGCTGTTTACATATAGGTGTGTCCAACAGTGTGTACTCCCTGGTCAGTATTGCTCTTTTCTCGCAGCGACTGCAGTATACCCTCCACCGTCCACCTTTGCAACTGTGTTTTTGACCTAGGAGATCGATGGCTGAGCACTGGGTTCTAATGTTTCCTCTTCTCCTACTATCTTTCCTCTTTCCTTTTTTTCTTGTCCATTTCCTTCCTTTCTTCCACTCATTTCCTTTCTTCTTCTCCTTAGCCCTGTTTATTTTCTGCAGTTTTCTATACACTACCTATACTCTTGGTATCTGTGGGTTTGATCATGTAAGTTTGGTTTAGGTCATTTTCCCATACCTTTGTTCATAAAAACTTTGTAAGCTCATTAATTTTTTTGTTTAATTAGATTTTATATTAAAATTATTTTAAAAAGCTAGGCAATTTCTCACCCATTTCCATCAAAAAGGCATCTACGGGATTTATATTTAAATAACTCATAGCCATACTAGAATTCTTGAATTTACCTTTCTCTAAATCTTTTCTTCCCATATATCATCCATTAAGTGAAAAATCTAGAATCACCTTTGACTTTGTTTTTATAATTTTGATCCTAGAAACTTGACAAACATATCACACACATTATACATAAAATGAGTATTCCAGCTTTATATTAACAATTAAGCTGTTAAATTAAGAACTATTCTAACACAAACTACTTAACATTTTACCATCCATGCCCTTTCTTTCAAAAGTAGAATGACATCCAAACTTTTTCTATATTACATGTGCTTCCTACATTAAACTATACCTACGTACTTATATTCCCATTTGCTAAATGTCTTTTTTTACTATGCCTTTTCTATTTAGATTTTATTAATTATTTTATTTATTTACATTTCAAATGTTATCCCTGTTCCCAGGTCCCCACTATTCTTCACCTGTAAGAGGAAGTCCCCACCCATTCCCACCTCACCCATTCTCTGGGGCATCAAGCATCCACAGGATCAAGCACATCCTTTCCCACTGAGTTCAAACAAGGCATTCCTCTGTAACATATGTATCTAAGGCCATGGACCAGCCCACACATGCTTTTTGGTGAGTGGCTTAAACCCTGGCAGTTCTGGGAGGGTGGGTCCGGTTGGTTTATAACTGTTGTTCGTCCCATGCGATCCCCTTTAGCTCCTTCAGTCCTTCCCCTAAGTCTTCTATAGGGGTCCCTGAGCTCAGTCCAATGGTTGACTGCATTTGTCTTGGTCAGGTGCTAATAGAGCCTCTTAGTGGCATCACTAATAGTGTCAGGGTTTCATGCCTGCTCATGGGATGCATCCTGAGTTGTGACTGTCTCTGAATGGCCTTTCTTTCCTTCAGCCTCTGCTCCATTTTGTCCCTGAATTTCCTCTAGACAGGAACAATTCTGGGTCAAAAATTTTGAGATGGATGGGTGGCCCCATCTGTCATCTGGAGGCCCTGTCTAGTGACTGGAGGTAGTTTCTTCAGGTTCTATCTCCCCACTCTTTGGCATTTCAGCCAAGGTCATCCCTATTGGGTTGTGCAAGCCTCTTACATCTCTGGTGCCTGGGACTTTCTAGAGGTTTCCCTGTTCCTACCCCATACTACTGCATATTTCTATTCATTCTTCTGGGCCACTAGGCTTCTTTCTTGTATTCCCCCATACCTGATCTCTCTCCCCCATTTCCATCCCCCTCCCCTCTCCCACCAAGATCACTCCCTCCTGCCTGCTGTGAATATTTTGTTCCTCACTCTAAATGGGTTTGAAGCATCTGCACTTGGGCCTTCCTTCTTGTTAAGCTTCATATCATGGGTATTCTGAAGTTTCAAAACACCAAATGCCTTTTCTTTAATTAAAAAAACAATCAAACAACAACAACAAAAACCCAGAATAATATTTATTTACTATTGGAGCTCTCAGAGACTGAACCACCAACCAAAGAACATACATGGGCTGAATCTAGCCCTCCCCTCACATATGCAGCAGATGTGCAGCTCGGTCTTCATGAAGGTCCCAAACAACTGGAGTGAGGGATTGTCCCAAAAGCTGTTGCCTGTATGTCTGACACCTTCTTCTAGGTGGGCTGCCTTGTCTGGCTTCAGTGGGGGAGGAAGCAACCATCCTTGCAGAGATTTGAAGTGCCAGAATTGGGAGATAGCTAGGGGTATTCCCACCTGTTCAGAGGATAAAGGAAGGAAGCATGGGGAAGGGTTGTGAAAGGAGCTGCTTGGGAGGGAGGCAGTGAGCAGAATGTAAAGTGAATAAGTAAGAAAAAAATGTATTTGCATCCCAAATGCTGCTACCCCTCTTGTTTCCCCCTTTCAGGCTTCCTCCATTCATCCCTCCTCTGAGAGGGGCACCCCTGAGTATTATCCCCCCAACCTGGTGAATTAAGTCTCTGCAAGATTAACCATATCCTCTCCTGCTGTGGCCAGACAAGGCCACCTTCTGTTGCATATATGCCAGGGATCTCAGATCAACCTATGTGTTAAGTTGGTAGTTCTGTATCTGGGAGCACCTAGTGGTCCAGGTTATTTGACACTTGGTCTTCCTGTGGGGTTACCATAGCGCTCAGGGCTTTCAATCCTTCCCCTAACTCTTCCATAGGGGTTCTTGACCTCAGTCCATTGTTTGCCTGTGGATATCTGCATCTGTCTCAGTCAGCTGCTAGGTAGGGCCTCTCAGAGGACAGCTATGCTAGTTTCTTGTCAGCAAGCACAACAAAGCAATTACTAATAGTGTCAGGGATTGGTCTCAATTTAGGCCAGTCAGTACTTTGTCATTTCTTCAGTCTCTGTTCCACCTTTGTCCTTGCATTCCTTTTAGGCCAGATCAATTTAAGGTGGAAAGTTTGATAGGTGGTCTGGTGTTCTCATCCCTCCACTTGGGGTAATGGCTAATAGAGGTGATCTCTTCAGGTTCTATAACCCCACTGTTGGGCATTTTGGCTAAGGTCACCCCCCTTGACTCCTGGGAGCTTTTCCTACCCTAGGTATCTGGGACTTCCTAGAGATTTTCCCCAGTTCCCATCCCCAGCAGCTGCATATTTTCATTTATTCTCCTGACCTCCTGGCCCTTTCTCCTGTCTCTCCCCATACAGGATCCTATTCCTCCTATTCCCCTCCCCCTCAGCTCTCTTATCCAAGTCCCTCCTTCCCTCAGGCTCCCAACATCCTTAGTCAGAATACTCAAGCAACAATACATTCTGGCAAGGGTATGAAAAAAGGGGAACACTCCTAAATAGCTGGTGGAATTGCAATCTTGTAAAACCACTCTGGAAAACAATCAGGTAGTTTCTCAGAAAATTAGAAATAGTTCTACCTGAAGACTCAGCTATACCCCCCTTTGCCATATACCCAAAAGATGTTCCACTTATACCACAAGGATAAATGCTCCACTATGTTCATAGCAGCCTTATTTGTAATAGCCAGAAACTGGAAGTAACCTGGATGTCCCTCAACAGAAGAATGGATACAGAAAATGTGATCTATTTACAAATGGAATACTATTCAGCTATTAAAAATGAGGACATCATGAGTTTTTCAGGAAAATGAATGGAACTAGAATATATAACCCTGAGTAAGGTAATCCAGACCCAAAAAGACATGCATGGTATGTACTCATTGATAAGTAGATATTAGCCAAAAGGAAAAGTACAGAATATCATGATACAACTCACAGACCCAAGGAAAATAAATAAGGAGGAAAGATTAGGTGAGGATGCTCGAAGCCCACTTAGAAGAAGGAACAGAATAGTTAATGACTTTCTCATCTATTTCATCTCTTCTAGGTAAATAGATTTCTTTCCATTTTTCAAAAATAATTTTGATACCAGCCATGTTGGATGAAATCATGTATTCATAGGACTTATGGGTTAATAAGGAGAATACGAAGTTCAAGATCATTTCTGCCAACATAGTGAGGTTTAGAATACTCAGGGCTACATGAGCCCATATGGCAATAAATAAAGAAAGAGAGGGAAATAAAGAGGGAGAGAGGGGGAAGGCATGGAGGGAGGGAGAAAGATGGAGAGAGGGAGACATAGAAAGACAGAGACAAATAAAGACAGAGATGATCTCAATTTCACTTAAATAATTTCATGCTTATTTAAGTTTTCCAATTTATTGTTCTTTCTCTTGGGGAACCATAGATTCAAAACCTAGGTCCATTAGTGTCTCAGGGCTCACTTTAAGTGTATCTTGTAGATTAACCCAGTTCACCTGGGACAATTAATAACAAAACTTGACTGTTTCATTATGACATCTTGTTCTAAGTCCTTTCTAAAATTTATCACCATCCAAAGTATATTACCCTTGGGTAATTCTTCACTTTATATCTCTGATTAAACTGAAAACACAAATCTATTAAGCACTGTTATTAGTCCTTGCAGTTTCATCTAATACTCTGTCAGGTCGGAGGAAAACATGCTAGAAAGGAGGAACATTTAATACAAATAGATTAAAAACTGAATTTATGTAATAAACAGCAAAATAGTCTTGACAAGAGGTTGCCAAAGAAATAATTTTCAACCAAAATGAAAAAGCAAGTAGAATTTTCTCCCCAAGATAGGTAATCAATATAATCAATATAAAAATGTGAAGGTTACATATTTTTTAATCAATTCCTTATCATTGTGATTCTGAATTTGGCTAATATGCAAATAGAATAAACCTTAAGTTGAGTCTTGTTTGTTATCAGTAAACTAATTAGCAGAGTGTAGTTTGCATATGGTTTTGGGAAGCATATCAACTTTACTACATAATTGCTTAGTAATTAATTAGTTCAACTCAATACACATTTACTGAGCAGCTTTTCTATTGAAATGCTGGGTTTTTTTTAGAATTCATCATAAGGCAATATGAAAATTAGTGTATAATAAACCTCAGTGAAGAAATTTCAGAGAGAAGATCATGGTCAAGGTCCATATAGAAGAATGATCACAGATACTCATGGTGTGAAGGAAGCTAAAAAGCAGTGATAATGCGACGGGGACTGGGGTGTATCAATCAGAAGACTTAAATAGTGAGAAGCAGAGAATGGAGTCTAGGTAGTTATGGAGACAATTATTACTAGAGATGGAGAATTGCATTGGAAAGTTTGGAAGAACTTAATGGCTCTGAGAACAGCTAGCTAAGAAGATAGTTTAGCTAAAACTTGGGTCAAATGTTAAGGAAACTTAAAGCAACCTATATAGTCTGACAATCCTTGCAGCTGTAAACAGACAGTTTATATTTGTTCTTTTCTGCATGATGGTGTAGGAAAGTCACAGACTTACTTCTGTGATAGCAGGCAACAGATCTTCAGATTAATACTTACATTTATAGGAACTGAGGTGTCTTCCCATGTGCCTACTTTCAGGAAGAGTTAAATTACTGATATAAATCATGTAACCAAATCATAATCTAGAGTTTCTAACAGTCTAACTTGATTCAGTTTTCTAAGATCTAAGCCGGTTTGAAAGAGTACACAGAATTCATGTAGCCTCGAGTCTGCTTTATTACTGTTTTGATGCTGCCATAACAGAGGTTTATTTTTATCAATGCATACTGTTACCTAGTATGTGTCTCCCACATTCTCACTGAGCACTCATTAGATTAGCGACAATCAACGGTGACTGTGAAGCAGAATTGCAATAGCAATGAGAATAGATGAGAGGAACAGTATTGCAGGTTCCTGAGAAAAAATGACTAATAAAACCGCGGTGGGGTCCAGTTACGTCATAGATCTCTTTACTCCCTTAAAATACATTTTGGTTTTAATTATGTATACATATGTTTGTCTAAGTGAGGGTTTGTATATGCGAATGCAGTGCACATGGAGGCAAGAAGAGAGAACTGGATAACCTGGAGCACAAGTCACAGGTGCTTGCGAGCCTCCCAAGATGGTTGCTGGGAAATGAACATGCATCCTCTGCAGGAAGAGTGAAAGCTTTTAATGACAGAGTCTTTCCTCAGCATCTATTCAGTCACTTTCGCATATGAAGCTTTAACTCAGAATTTTTCCTGTCTAAAGCAATTACAGGACAAAAATTGGGCAAGGACTGAAGGAATGGCCATACAGTGATCACCCACCTTGTGATCTATCCCATCTGCAGACACCAAACTCTGACACTTTTGCTAATGCCAAGAACTGCTTGAAGACAGGAGTCTGGTATGGCTGTCCTCTTACATGCTCTGCCAACACCTAAGGCAGATGTAGACACTCACTGCCAACCATTGGATTGAGCCTGAGGACCACAATGGAAGAGTTGTGGGAAGGACTGAAAGGGCTAAAGGGAATTGCAAGCCCGTAGGAAGAACAACAATATCAACTAAATGGACCCCTCAGGGCTCCCAGCAACTAAACCACCAACCAAAGAGTATACATGGATGGGACCATGGCTCCAGCTACATATGTAGTGGAGGACTGCCATATTTGGCATCAGTGGGAGATGAGGCATTTGGTCCTGTGGAGGCTTGTTGCCCAGAAAAGGGGAATGATAGATGGGTGAGGTGCAGGGAACGCTCTCTTAGAGACAAAGGGAAGGGGCATTTGATGGGGGGGTTGCAGAGGGGAGACCGGGAAGGGGGATAACATTTGAAATGTAAATAAAAATAATTAATAATAAAAATAATTAGTAAAACATGTTAATTAAAATTGATATAAGAAAGAAAAAGAAAAGAAAAGAGTGTATCTATTCTGACATAGAAAACCTGACCATTCAAAAATATAAATACAGATATTAGTCTTGCCTACTGATTATAAAGCTTATCACATTCTTAAAAGTCCACTACTTGCCATTACTTAAAGGAGTGTTATATAAAGTTTAAAAAATAGAAAACCTGACCATTCAAAACTATAAATACAGATATTAGTCTTGCCTACTGCTTATAAAGCTTATCACATTCTTAAAAGTCCACTACTTGACATTATTTAAAGGAGTGTTATGTAAAGTTTAAAAAACTGCCTCTGTTAAAATTTACTCGCAAAGAGAAAGTTTGTTGCTTCTATCCCACTAGTGTAAAATTTAGAAATATATGTTATCTACAATAGCATTATTTCCCTCTTTCTATTAATTTTCATTTGAATTTTTCTTTCTTTTTATTAAATTTGATGGTTCTCAAGAAAATTGTTTGTTAGTAAAATCTAAGAACACATTCTTCAGTGGAGGAATGTGCAGACTGAGTCCTTTACCATTGCATTCTATTACCAGCAGTTACTCGTCCTAAACATTGGGACAGTTCTCTTCCAAACCATCTTTTCTGCTCAAGGCACTATGTTGAAATCAGGGCCAAAGTGCATGACTCTCACTATTCTTCTTTTAGACAAAGAATAAATGTTCAATACTGTAACATATGAAATGAATTGAGGTAGGGAGACTATGACTGCTGACTCCCTCAGCTGGATTTTAGGAAAGCCACATGAACAAATGCCATTTCTTTCTAATATTTCTTTTGAGAAAGACTAAGTAAGCAAGAACTGAAATTAATACTATTTAATCAGGAAAAACATGGGATGAATTTATCATTGAGTTCCAGTATTCTGAGGATTAGCAATCATGTATGACAGTTTCTACTCACTGCATTCCTTGCCAGGCAGGTGATATCCTGCTATAACAGTTAAAAATATATGAAGATGTAGATACTTTTAATCTCATTAAGCCTCCAAATAATTTAAACCTGAAAGATTATTTGTGAATACTTTATATGGCCTTAGAGCATCTCTGCAAGATTCACTAGCTTATCCCTCGAGTCATTGTGTGCTTCTATTTCAACTAAATTTTCATAGCTTATGAATCAATTTCGGGCAATGGAGATGCAAACATAAGTGAATCATGTTCATACAATTGGGTCATCCTTTTTCTCTTTCAGTTACTGTAAAGAACAAGGAGAACAAACTATACTAGAAAGTATTAACTCTGTCCTTCCTATGGACAATAGAACACCCCATAAAACCATCATGTTACCTGAGATATCCCTCGATGGATTTTTCTGTTGAATACTAATAACACATTCTAAACTGAGAAGAGAAATTTAAATAGAAACTAACATCTACTCTGGTGTTGTGGTATAGGTACTAAATCCTAACTTTTGAGAAGTTGAGATAGGGGTTTCTGGAGTTCAAAGTCATCCTTGGATACATAGCAAATTTAAATTAAAGGCAAGTCTGGCTGTATAAGATGCAGAAGAATCACCTCGATGGCCACCAGGGAGAAAGGAGAGGACTTTGGGCCTGAGGGTGCTAGTGGCCCCAGTAAAAGGGAATGTCAAGGTGGGAATATGGGAATGGGTGGGCGGGTAGGTGGGAGGAGGAATTCCCTCACAGAGGCGGGGAGGGGGAGCGGACACGGGGTTTCCAAAGAAAAGGGGAATCATCGGAA